>ML976017.1:0-43608 GCA_010015635.1 Clathrospora elynae
GAAGCCTCTCCGCACCCACGATCGTATAAGCTGAAGAGCTGCAAGCAGCTTAGCTCCGATTTTGCGGCGGCGAGGCTCAAGGTGTCAATAGCACTAGGTTTAGGACATGAGAGAATCGTGTTGTATTGTGTTCCGGAAACTATCATCTATATAACCGAGGGCTAACGTTGTGGGCGCTAAGTCCTGTACGTACTAGCCTGTAAGTGAGAGAAGATGGGATGGAACCTGGGTCATATACCCTGAGGCCCACACGGTGGCTGACACAAGGAGATCACCAAGCTCGCTAAACAGCCGCTCGCACTCACAACTTGATGCTGGTATTGTCAAAACATCAATTGCAAGGCGGCTGAGGTTGGGGTATTTTGAGGTAAGGGCTATCTAATAGTGTATGAAGTTCCTGTTTGTGTACTGCTCCTTCGTCCACTTTGGCTCGTACTTGCGCCATTGTTCTAGCTCGTCAAGGTGTAGGTCATTGTTGTCATCCTCGTGGTTAGCAAGAGCGTCAATTGCATTGTCAATATTACTTGTTTTTTGCGGCCTGTAGCAAGCAATCAGCGGAGTAGCAGGCTTATATTGGCTCCATAGTATGAGGATCCGCCCGACTGGATGGTACAACCGAAGCTGGAAGGCTAGATGTATGGTACGTAGTCGGGGGAATGCAAGGTTGGTTCTCTGGGATGAATGGGATCAGGATCGGAGGGTTGATACAAAGACAGTAGAAGGGGCTCTCTGTGAAACGTATCGAAGAGGAGGGACGATGCGAATGCAGTAGAAGGAGCTCTCTGCAAAGCAAATCAAAGATGTGAGGTAGATAGAACAGTAGTATTGCTTTCACTTGATGAGTTGAACACGTCGAGCCATAAGGGCTCGCATTACTGTTTATATACCCGCGTCCATGGCCCTCTGTCCAGTGTCCCATGAATCTCATGATTTTTGGACTCGTTGGAATCCGTTGGACGCGTTGGACGCGTTGGACTCGTTGGGCGTTGGATTGGCCAGACCCTTTGGAATTCGTTGGACTTGTTGGAATCCGTTGGACGCTAACCGTGGCGCGGTACAAGGATGAGATGCTGATAGCCTTGCTAACGGATCGCTGTACCCGTCCGGGTTGCCAACGTGTTGCCGTTGCTGTAAGCCAGAGGATAATCGTTTATTGTCATCGAGGCATGCTGCAATTTCTCTTGGCACGTCCCTTCATCTCCTGGCCCGGTGCAACGGCTCATTGACTGTCTTCTCATATCTTGCTGACTCCCGCCTTTGTAAGTTGGATCGTAACACTGAGAATGTGTACAATATGGACAAAAAAGGCTTCATGCTTGATCACCTCAAAAGGTCCCTCAGGATCTTCAACAAGGCAAGCTGGAAATCCGGAGGAGTAAAGGCACCTCTGCAGGATGGATCCTGTGAATGGATTACTATATTTGGCTGTGTTTGTGGGGATGGTAGCTCACTGAGTCCATCTGTCATATGCCAAGAAGTGAAGGGGATTCAATCTTTATGGCTGGAGGATGTTGTCGGTATATATGTCATGGTGAGCCTCAGTCCGGAGTGGGTTCAACCGGCTCCACAGCACCAAAGCGGTATATAGACCTCAGCACCCACATTCATTGCACGATAGAACAATATACAGACGAATCGCGCGTTACCGTTCCCACCCGGCAAGTTTGGGGTGGGGCGTTGGGACGAGCCGCCTGAGTAACTGCACCAAATTTGTCTATATAAGACATACAATCCGTCAATCATCAATCAGTCTTCAATCAATCCGACCCAAAACTTTCACCTCAAGCAATCCAATCAAGCCCTAGCCTCGCGGCTGCTCAATCAAGCCAAGCCAGAAGCTGGGGATTGATTGGATTGATTGTTGACAAGTCTGCTGATTAGTGGGGTTCTGCGCTCGTTTGGCAAGCTTTGTTGCTGAGCATTGTTCAGGAGCGTCGTTGCCGAGCATTGTTCAGGAGCATTGTTCAGGAGCGTTGTTCCGATTGACGTTGGCCCGCTAGTGATCGACAAGTGCTTACCTTGTTCCAGCAAGCGCTCCATGTGGATGCAGGACGGCCGGCCTGTCAGTCTTTGTGCATTCCCATCAGTTGCTCATATGGAGGAGCACTGCTTGTTGCGTTGACGTTTGGTTGAATTGCAACACAATCCAACCAATGCCAATACAGCGGACAATGTCCCTTCTATACAAACAACCAATCGGGTTGCACAAGGCAGACAGTCAACTGTGCCGCATGCGCACAACACTCATTATCAAGCGCTCAGCAACAAGCATGTCAGCGCATACCAGAACAGGAAAGTAGTCATCAATGACCACTGGATGACTGGATGTCAATATCAGGGTAATCAAGTGCTCATTGATGAACGCTCACCAACCGGGCTGAGCCCGTTACAGTGATCATGGCATTTACAACATGTTTTTGAGTTGTCGGATCATGAGTATCAGTAGGTACGTTGGCTGCCCAACAGTGCCCAACGAGCCGACGCGATCCTACTTCGGCTCTCCTCGTCTCAGATCATGTACACCTCCGTAGCACCCTCACGTAGCAATAGAACCAAGTCAACCAACAGAATGCATTCATAGTTATCGTTATTTCTTTTCACTAGTGAGCCTTCCAACATGAGTATTGTTAACGTTTACGCAGTATGTACTATCAGGACCACTGAGTACCGTGTCTGTGCACCAAATGCGCGGAAACACCAAATGCGCGCATCTATCAAAACGCGTCTACTTTCCACCCACTATAACTCAACGCTACTATGTCGCTACAATCAGCCCTTACAGAGATAGCTCAATTGAGCCCTTGCGAAAAGATTCCATATACCAGAATTGCCCAAAATAATGGTGTTGTGCGCTCAACTTTGACGCGCAGACATCAAGCTAAAACACGCCCGCGCAAAGAGGTGTCAGCAGAACAGCAAAATATCAACCCACAACAAGAGAAGGACCTTGTGAAGTATATAGAGGAGCTTACTGAGCGTCGCTTGCCACCTACAAGGGATATGATACAAAATTTTGCGTCTGGTGTAGCTCAAAAGGAGGTCTCTGATACCTGGGTTACACGCTTTATCAACAAGCACCATGACCGACTATCATCACAGTGGAACTCTGCTATGGACTCTCTTCGCCACAACGCCGATTCTGCTGCCAAATATCAGCTATACTTCAAGCTTCTAGGAGAGAAAATCCAGCAATATGACATTAAGGATGCACACACATACAATATGGATGAGAAGGGCTTTATGACTGGCATTGTTGGTCGGTCAAAACGGGTGTTTAGTAGGAGGAAATTTAATAAGGGAGAGGTCAGAGCATCCCTCCAGGATGGAAATCGTGACTGGGTCACGGTGATAGCGTGTGTATGTGCTGATGGAGGGGTATTGCCGCCAGGGGTCATCTACTCTGCTGCTGGAAAAGCAGTACAATCAAACTGGGTCAACGATATAGACCCTAGAAAGCACTCGGTACACTTCACCACAAGCCTCTCAGGATGGTCAAACAATGATATAGGACTTGCCTGGCTTGAACAAGTGTTTGATCGGTACACCAAGAAGAAAGCTCGGAGAAAGTGGCGCCTATTGATCCTTGATGGCCATGGATCACACGTCACAATGGATTTTATTGCCTATTGTGATAACAACAAGATCCTCTTGTGTGTTCTTCCTCCTCACTCGACACACACACTTCAACCATTGGACGTTGTTTGTTTTAAGCCTCTGTCATCCAACTACAAGCACCACCTCACTATCTTTACACACAAGAGCCAGGGGTTACTGCCAGTAAAGAAGAGCGACTTCTTTCTCCTATTCTGGAATGCCTGGGTGGATACCTTCACAGAGGATGTAGTATTGAGGTCCTTTGAAGTGACGGGTATAGCACCTCTTAACCCAAGTGTTATTGTCAACAAGTTTACCCAGGAGGACTCCGAGGACTCCGAAGCAAACTCTGACACCTCAGTATATAGCGGCAAGGATTGGCTCAAGATAGAGTCACTTGTACGCAATATATCAACCGATCGGAGCAGTAAGGATACCCAGAAAATCTTGCGCTCACTCCACCACATCTCTATCCAAAACCAGCTCCTTCACGACAAGATTCTAGGACTCAGAAGTTCACTAGAGCGGAAGAAGAAGCACTCCAAGAAGTCACATACTTTGCCTCTCCAACAACGTCAAGAATACCATGGTAGAGCTGTTTTGTGGTCACCAAGCAAGCGTCGAGAAGCTGAGCATCGACATGATATAGTTCAACGCCTAGACATAGAGGAAAAGCTCAGAAAATCAGATGCAAAGGAGCTTGCAGCCGCCAAGAAGCTTGTCAAGGAGAAAGAGAAGGAGGAGAAGCGTGTGGCTCGTGAGGCAGCTAAAGAGGTGCGGGAGAAGGAGAAGGCTAAGGCAGCGCTTCAAAAGGCCGAGCAGATGGCTGAAAAACAACGCCAAAAAGAAGAGCGCAACACTTCAAAAGCTATACAATTGTCCCAAAAGGGCAAGAGGAGAGCTTCACCAGCTCCTAGGTCAAAAAAGCGGCAAAAGAATGTCAATACTGGTGATGATAGTGGTGCTGCTCCCCTGCCGCCGCCCCCATCCCTTCCGCACAAAACAACAACGCGCGGCCGCAACATTAAGCTTCCAGCAAAATTCAAATAGCACATCTTTTTTGCAAGCAATCAATTACTACTACACTACAGAATCTCGTGATAATAGCTATTGTGGGTGGCTCAATACCCTCATGTTTTGTGACGTTGGTGGGGAGGAATGCGCGCATTTGGTGTTTCCGCGCATTTGGTGCACGGACACGGTATATTTCAGAATGACCCATCCGAATAATCATTTGACCCCCCCCCCCAATGGCCTTAGCCTTCTTTTTCAAGGTGTTTAAAGACCACACACACACACACACACACCATCAGTGTCGAAGCGAGTTCTTGGACGCTCAAATGAAGAGCAGCGGCATATTAAATCAAAGAGGCCAGTTTTACAAGAAATAGAGGAGTAGCCATGCCTGAATGGCCGCCAACTTTTGGTAAGCTCACGAAAGAGCTGTGTGCTGGAAGAAAAGGAAGGGAAGGGCAGAGAACGAGGGTTTATATATGTGAGCGGTTGCTATGGAGGGGTATGGGATGGGATGGGATGGGATGGGATGGATCAAAAGATGGAATGTGGGAAACGTAAGTGATACAGAAACGTGCAATGTAAATTGATAGTCAATACCGACGAAACGAATGCCAGAGCGCTAAAATACAAAACCCCCAACTATCCGCCATCCAATTTCCCTCATGTCCAACGCTCTTAATACACACATGTACAATTTACAACCGACTCTCCCACCCCCTCTCCCCCTCCCTACCCTCCCACCGCTCCGGCCAAACCCGTCCAAGCGCCTCCCAAATATGCCCCACAAACTCAATCTTCAACCCCCTCAACACCTCCTCAGGCAACTCCCTAGTATCCTTGCGATTCCCCTCCGGAAGCAGCACTCTCTCCACCCCCGCCCTTAGCGCACCAATGAGCTTCTCTTTAACCCCACCAACAGGCAGCACCCTCCCTCTCAGACTGACTTCCCCAGTCATGGCCAACGTGGGCGGAACAGGCTGATTGCTAAACAGAGAGATGAGAGCAATAGTGTGCGCGAGCCCCGCCGAGGGGCCGTCTTTGGGGATGGCGCCCGACGGGCAGTGGACATGGATGGAGCGGGATTTCATAATGTCTTCGTCGACACTCGTACTCAGTCCCAGATCGAACGCATGAGCTTTCACCCATGTTAGGGCTACTTCTACGCTTTCTTTGAGGACGTCGCCGAGCTTGCCAGTGAGTTGGACGCGTCCTGTGCCCGGCATGTCTGCGATTTCGATGAAGAGGATGGAGCCTTGGCCGCCGGTTGAGTAGGCGACGAGGCCGGTGATGACGCCGGGTCGGGAGCTTTGTTCGGTGAGTTCCTCGGCGAATTTCTCAATACCTAAAGTTGTGTCGACATCTTCGAGGGTGACGACGGGGGAATAGGCTGCGAGCGTGTTTGTGTCTTTCGCAGTGGCGTATTCGACGGCTTTGGAGCGGCATACGGAGCCGATTTCTCTTTCCAGATTCCTCACGCCAGACTCGCGTGTGTATGATGTGATGATCTTGTCCAGTACATCAGTCGGGATGCTGAGATTCTCATGGTGGAGGCCGTTGGTGGTGATTTGCTTCGGGATCAAATGCCTCGACGCGATATGCCGTTTCTCAAGCGTAGTGTAACCAGACAGTTGAATAGTTTCCATACGATCGAGGAGCGGGGGTGGGATGGTGTCGAGCGAGTTCGCGGTGGCGATGAACAAGACCTTGGACAAGTCGATGGGTATGTTGACGTAGTGGTCGGTGAAAGTGTGGTTTTGTTCGGGGTCGAGGACTTCGAGCATGGCGGCGCTGGGGTCGCCGTTGTGGTTTGACATGCCGAGCTTGTCAATCTCGTCGAGCAGGAGGACGGGGTTTGCGACGCCGACCTTCTTCAGCCCGTTGACGACGAGACCGGGCATGGCAGCGACATATGTCCTGCGATGTCCGCGGATCTCAGCCTCGTCGCGGACACCACCGAGTGAGATTCGGTGGAACTTGCGGCCGAGTGCTGTAGCGACAGACTTTGCGAGCGACGTCTTTCCGGTTCCTGGAGGTCCGACCAGCAGCAGGATGGGCGACTTGTCCACCATGCGCTTCTTCTCCAGTAGCCGCAGCTCAGCCTCTGAAGGCTCCCGCACCACCTTCTCTTCGGCTTCTTGTTGCTTCGCCTCGTCCGTCTCAGGGGTCTCAGTCAGGGCACGAATCTGGTCATCGATGCCCCTGTTCGCCTGCTCCTTCAGCTTCAACACCGCCAGATACTCCAGCAGCCGCTTCTTGATCTTGTCGAGACCGTAGTGATCCTCGTCCAGCTGCTTCTTCGCCCTGACCAGTGTGCCCGCATCGAGCTGGTCGACCGTCATCTTCGTCCACGGGATCTCAGCGAGATTCTCGAGGTAGTTCCGACAGACCTGGTACTCGGCCTGGGCTGGGTTCATCTTCTGCAGTCTCTGAAGCTCGCGTTGTGCCACCTTGTCAGCGTCGGCCGACAGCTTCGCATCCGTGAGCCTCTTCTTCAGCTCGTCAATCTCGTTTGACTCGTCCTCGCCGCCCTGCTGCTGGCCTCCACCGGGGAAGTTGGCGGGGAAGCCACTAGGCAGACCGCTGTTGATCTTGCCCCGTCGTGTCAGCGCGTCCTGTTGCAGCCGTCGCAGCGTGTCCATGTCAAGGCTGCCAGCTTGGACTTGTGTGGTGGTGACTGTCATGCGTGTGCTGCCCTGGATGTTGTTGATCTGCCGCTGCAGAATCTCGATGACCTTGTCGACTCGCTCCTTCGCATCGACTGCCGCCAGCACGCGCAGCTTCTCCTCGTGTGTGCAGTCGACCACATTCGCCATGAAGTCGGCCAGCGAGCCGGCTTCCGACAGGTCCTTGCGTGTGATGTACATCTCGAGTCTGCGCGCGACAATGGGCGAGAGCGTGACGATGGGCGTGCGCGGCAGTATAGCCGATAGCCGGACGAGGGCGAGAAGTTCGCGCGACAGCTGCTTGAGCAGGTTGAACTGACCCAGGAGCTCAGGGTTTGCAATGTCGACTGTAGTTGTTAGTCATTATCCTCCAATATTGGTTGTGTGGACACACCATACTCCTCGGCCGCCTCCAGCTCGCCCTCAAAGTAAGGCCGTTCCTGCACCACATCCACGACCCGCACCCGCTCCAGCCCCTCGACGACCAGGCTCAGTTCGCCCTGTCGCCGCCCCTGCACGCCGCTGACCTTGGCCACACACGCGTAGCCATAGATGTCGTTCCTCGTCGCCTGCATGGGGTCGCTCTCGTACCCCGTCTTGTCTACCTCCAGCCCGTTCGAGTTCAGCGGCACGCATGCCACTGTGATTGCCGCATCGGGCTTGGCCGTCGGGCTGATGCTGTATATCTTCGCGAGAATGGCGGCGATATCGGAGCGGTTCGTGATGGGGATCTTGAGCGTGGTGCCGGGGAGGACGGCGAGCGGCGGCGCGAGAGGGATGAGGGGGAGCACCTTCGTGCTGGCTTTAGAGGAGCCTTTTCCCATCATCAAGTCGTGTTATGGGATTGAATGGATTGCGTATCGCTGGCGGAGCAACGTGGGAGAGGGTAGGCGCGCTGTCGCGTGGTGACGCAGCGGAGCCGCACGGGCGCTGCTAGATGCGGACCCCCGAGTGCTTCAAGTGTTGATCGCAGTTATAACAGCCTGAGAATAACTTCAGGCTACGATATGAAGTTCCAAGTAAAGTACAGATGCAGAAAATAACTGTGGGCAAGTCGCAGTAAAATATCCAGATGCGCGGGTAAGCTTCTCGAAGATGCTCTCGTCAAGGTCGGCATGCTTTACGCTCCAGGCCGAGGTTATTCCAAGCCATCCCTGCAATTGTGATCGACATGCATCAGATGACATCTCTTCCGCGCATGCAGTTGCTCGCATTCTACGCTGAGGGGCTTCTGCCATTTCTTACTGTGATATATAACGGGAATGCTTTTCTACACCACACAACCTCTATTTTATGCAATTTAACAAAAACGAGGGGACGCCGCCCATCGACAAACTGATAAGAGAGACCAGGAAGCGCCCATCTTGCAACGCTACCGCCCTCAACTCTCCAGAAAAGACATGCACTGGAACCTTTCCTCAGATGCTTCCCAATCGAGAAAATGGTGATACCCCTCAGTCAGGAACAAAGACAATGCTGATACCCATTATCCTGGAACAAAGGACAAAATCATGCACCGAAATGCGGGAATAGTCCGTGAAAGCTGCTCAACTCATCGTCGGTGTGTTCCTGCCACGGCTAACGGACATGCTGTAAGGCGCCTAGTAGACCTTGTTAGTCATACATCCCCACGGGGCAGGCGTTCTTGTGGCTCACCAAGACTTTCTTGGCGTTGCAGATGCGCCATCCAAGGTTCCTGACCGTACCGTCTGCCTGGACAACCTCAGGGGCGAACTCGATGCCGAACCTGAACATCGTTAGTCATACGTTCTAGAAAAGAGACCCTACAACAGCATACATCTGATGGATCGCAAATACCACGCGCTTAGCATACTTGCCATCTCGCTCCACTAAGCTTCCAAATGGCTCCTCCGAGTTTGACGGCGCAATCTCGGGATCGCGATCAAAGCAGTTCTGGATAATGGGAAGGAGAGTCTCCTCGACAGCGCGGTGAATGGTGCCATTGTCGTCCATCTCGACGTTCTCCTCGTCGAACCTTGGAATGCGGATCTCAAAGGCTTGGGAGAGCGCCATGACATGGTGGCGGCCGCCATGGTGGTATCGAAACTCGAATACGCCTGTAGTCCACCAGAGCTTGTCGCCGTGGAATTCGACTTCGCCAGTGTAGCAGTCGGTTGATTCTTCGTCAGTAGAGCAGGCAGGTAGAAGTTTGTCGGAAACCAGTATACCATCTTCAGCGCGCGTGGAGTCGTAGACATCCCGATTGGTGGCTACCCATCGTCCGTTGGAGCTGAGGCGCGTAACCTCACGAGTTTGATTATCGGCTACCATGTACAGGCCAATCCAGTCTTTCTTGCTGTGATTGAGGGGCGCTTGCCAGCGAACCCGGATAGGCGCACCGTACTCGAGAACGAGTTTCTTGAACTCGCTCGTACGTGCAGCCGGTGTTCTGGCCAACTCTCCCTCACGACCACCGTTCTTTTGGTGATCTATTGCTGCTGGTAAGAATGTGCCTTCGACCTCGAGCTTGTATTGCTTCGGGTCAAGGCCAGCAAGATCCTGTGGGAGACGGGTGATCGAGATGCGTGCTGGGTAAGATTTGAAGAGGGCTCTTGTGTCCCTGACGAAGGTGTCAACACCAGCAGCCAATTTCGGTTTCGCACTATCCAGCAAGTCTTCGATGAACTCAACAATTGAGTTGAGGTAGCCATCAGCTGCAGATTGCCAGTGGCGGACTGGATCAGGTAGCGCTTGACGAAGTGTCTTACTGACCCCGGACATTTCCCGGAGATTCCGACCATATAGCTTGAAAGAGTGCATAGTCAGTGAGCTGTTCGCAAACAAAATCGAAAGAGAATAGAAGAATTTGATACATGTCTTAGAGAGTCCTAGAGTACTTCGCGTAGTTTTCAGACACCACACGCGGCCCGAATACGACGCGAAGTACTCCTGCCATATCCAAAACATATTCTTTACGTACCGAGTGCATGTGTGGTTTCTCCACAAATTGCAGGAAAGCAAGGTTGAGGATGTGAGCTGTCGCGGCGAGGTAAAAAATGGGAGCGTTCCATGTAATGAGAGCCACGCCCCACACTCCGGCCAACCCAAGCACACGCTCTGGATTGTTCAAAAAGCGGTAGATTCCTGAATAGGTAAGATTTTTCGATGGAGGATCGTAGAAGAAGTCGCCGCAGAACCAGCCAAATTCTCCTAGGGACTCATAGATGCTCATGGCGACCCAAAGCTGGAGAGCTATCATGCCGATGCCAAGGACGTGTCTGAGGAGAGTGAGGCCATAGAACCAATCCGGAGGGAGACTGTACATCTTCCATGCGGCTGCTGCGAGACTTGCGTGGCACATGGTCATGCTCAGGTGGTACAGAGATTTCCATTGTCGCCAGGCTTCCTCTTTGGTATCTCCGTACTTGATGAAGTGACGGGTCCAGTTCTTTTTCTTGGACTGTCGGTCAAGTATATAGCCAAGACCTAGTGTGTACCAGAGTCTCCACGCGAGGGCGTTCACAAAGACTAGTGCACGTACCGACCAAGTGTTGGGTGTCAGTACTGCCAAGCAAAACATGTAGAAGGAAAGCAACACTACCGTAATATCGATAGAGCGATGGAAATCGGTGTTTAAAGGTCCTACGATGTGGTGCATTGGGGCAGGTTGCTTTACGGAATCGTAGGTCGTGTCGTCGGATTGACTGGTCTTTGGACGATCCTCTTGGGCAATCTGTCCAGAATTGTGGCGCGTTCGGCGTGGAGGGGGATTGTAGACGGCCGAAATGTGGGGGTTTTCTACAAGGATAAGGAAGGCAAATTGTGCAGCGTGGGCGACGATTGATATGGCCAAAACTTTGTAGCTTGCCATCATCAAGGCAATACCATAGTATCCGGCGTAGCCTACGGAGTACATAGGACTGTAGGAGGCAGCAAGTCAGCACATATATTCATGAAAACGGCATTGAAGAGCTCTTACTGCGGAGCCATATCGTAAATACCATCGAAGGTCAGACTCTGATCGATGAGGTAGAAGAAGTCGCCCCAGTACCACGCAAAGTCCTTTACGACTCTGTGCGCGTCCAGTTTGACCCAGAGGTTGAAAAGAAAGAGGACGATACCGGTCATCCATCGTAGAGCCCACAGAAGCCAGCTCTCGGCCGGGCGGTTGAAGCAGGCGATGGCGAAGAGGCAGTACGAGACGAAATCACACATCAGGATCAGGTCTACGACGCGCCTGAAGACGAGCCATGTGTTGTACTCAAGCGGCGCCTCTTCGAATTTGTAGTCCTGTGGTATCTTGGTCTCCATCTCCCGCTTGAGGAGCTTGTATAATGTAGGATGTGGGTTCTTGCCACTCTCAGGCTTCTCGAAGACATGGCTGTTTTTTGCCCACAGCACGAGGCGGCTATGCTTGGACTGGGCGTTGAGTAGCCAGCCAATGCCCGCATTGTATGCGGCACGCCAGAAGAGAAAGATGGCTGCGAATACGGGTATGCGGGCGCTTTTGGGTAGTGCGTAGAAGGTCAAGATCAGGGCAGCGAGCACGGCGAGGACTGCCATGTCGGACAGGTTCTTAGGTTGCGAGGGCGAGAGCAGCTGTGAGACCATATCGTGTGTCTGCGGCACAATGAAGACTATGTGCGTAGTGTTAGTACTGGTATATATGAGAGTAGTCATGCAGCGTGATAACATACCTGTGCCGTCCGGGGTCCTGCCATAGGTGCGCTTCTGGTCGGCATGCTTGTGGTGTTTGTCTTCTTGTCCATTCAGCTCGAGAACTTTTTGTTTAGCATCGTCTGAATTGTGGAGATGTAGAGGTTGAGCTGACAGCCGCCCTCGTAGCTGGCTACCGTCGGCATTCGAGCCATTGCCCACATCAGCCATGTTGTGCGAGATGGAAGCAATCGAAGAGGAATTATGCCGGCGCAAACTGAGTGAGGGGCTCTCGGTAGATATTTAGCGACGGCCAGGGCGCTATGCCAGCACTTGCAGTGTTGCAGGTGTGCTGGATGCAGGATAGAGTGGAGGCACACCCCGCCTTTTACTGGACGACAAGCAAACGCGCTTTCACATGCGACCCAAGGAGAAGTGCGTAGAGTGTTGAACTCCAGCTAGCGTATTGATGTTGAACGTGGTGGTGAACGGAGTTGTGGTCCGAACTTCTCGAATGTGCTCGCAAAGACGGTTGCGCTACGTACGACGTGGGGGGCTCGAACAGTTGGTAACCGAGCGGCGACGAGCCGGACACCCGACACATGTGCAAGCCTGACCTTGCTGCAAAATATGTTTCTTCTAATAGCACGAAAGTTCGCGCTACATATCATGGTATATGTACACGCGGGACGATTTCATTTGATCAGTCTGCTTTGGGTTGACCACAGGGAGCCGCCAGTGGCCGCGAGTTTGGTAGTCTCAATGGTGCAATCGAACGCGAAGACCCATTGCAAATCAAGTCGATGTACAAGCTGCATCAAGAAGAAAAAGAAGGTGTGGTGGAACTTCGTCTGAAGCTGATCGTGTGGACATTCAGTAATTTGTGCCAGCCTATCGCGTGAGCACAACGAGTTTGTCCTGCATCTCTTGAGCTTTCCATCTGCCGCGTCTTTGTCGGGGCTTCACTGCGGCGTGTTGTTATACCATATCTGGCTACCAGTGCGTCCTTCCACGAAATTCAAAGCCCGCTGATGCGAATTCTGTCGATATGCTTGATCGATGCCCCCATACATGTCTCGTCGCCTTTCCATGAGTTCCAACGCCTGTATCTTCAGCGCTTTGGCCTCCAGCATCCTGATCTCTAATGACGAAAAAATATGGAGCTCGGCGAGCTGAAAACCAATCGCTTTTCCGTAACCCTTGTATGTGGAGTGAGGCTCGAAGGCTGCGGCCTTGGGGCTAAGCACCTGCGACTGTGATGTGTTCGAGGGCGCAGGGAACGGTGCGCCATCATTTTGGATGTATCGAACAAAGGAAGGAGGGCGTTTGAGTTCTTCCTTGAGTACCCAGTCGATATTCTTGCCGTATTTAAAATCGTCTGGGGCGATGCCTTCTTCCGCGACATGTTCGATGAAGGCTGGCGAATTATTGTTCCAACTTCTGAGATGGGGAGACAACCGTGTCATCAGTCCAGCCATTCGAACTCAACTTGGTCGTCTCTGAGCCTTCTTGGTTCGAGCATAGCGTTGAGGCCCAAGTATGATCGGGTACCGTTGACGAAAGGGCCACGGATGACGAGGTTAGAGACTCGGCAACGTAGATGTTGGCCTTGCAGGCTTGAAGATTGTTCAGAAATGCCTGTTAATCTCGTTCTCTGTTCTTGATCTCAATCTCAAGCTTACGTCTGCTCTGCTGTGTCCTCTTCCTCTTCTTACGTGGTAGCTAGGCGTCCGTACTTAGGCGTCGTTCGGTTCGAACTTGCTTCTTGCGTAGCCTATGCAGATAGAAAACACAATTAGCAAGACCATTCTCCAAGACCTCCCTTTCGGACTGTAGTCTTCGAAGATTGACCGGCGAAGTGGAAACTTCGTTCACTGAGTAGAAGTTCCACCGTTGAGATAGCATTTCGCAGTCCATAGCGAGGGTTGTACACCGAGTACAGATATAGAAGCCAGGAATGAGAAAGGGGCATGCGCTGGAACATGAACGATAGTAAGTCAAAGAGCTGTTACGCTGAAAGTCTTCGTGGAAATTGGAGGCAGTGATTGCACAGGGGCCGTAAGGAGAGTCCTTGCGCAAAACCTTAGGCGAGGTTATTGCAAGCACATGCGCAGTGATATCGAGTGCCAAGTTCAGAATCCTCGGTGATGGTGGCTGTACCCCGGGACTTTGAACAAAGCCATGGGCTTGTTCAGGCACAGGCGTATGTTTTCTTTTACTGATAACCGGATTGGAGTTTTTGTTAGCAGCAGCTAACCACAGGGACGACAAAGGGTTCGGGAGGCTTGCGGCAGACACGCTATGGGGAGAAGAAGCCTCAATAGGAGCCATCATGATGCCTTTGTGGAGGTAGTCTATGTGTGTCCTGAGAACCCAACAATGCGGATAAACGCATGACTGTTGCTCGCATGGCACGGCGAACGGACCACATCGAAGAAACGCCTATTTTGACTTGCAAGGAGAAGCGCTGACTTGAATTTCGATTCGGGGCCGCCAGTAGAGCCAGGAAGCGTGTTATAATATTGGGCGGGTGGATGGTATGCAAGGGGTTTCTGCCACGAGCTGGCGCACGTACAAGCGATGCGCATCGTGTGGGATGTATTGAAGACGCTGTGTCAATGTCAAGGTGCTTCGTCTTGTGAATCTAGACCCCAATCTTACCTTATTGACTCACCTAGGTACCTAGCAGAGCTATGGTGCCTCCAACGAGCACAACTATTCGGAGTTGTTAAATAATACGACGACATCATTATAAGTTTTGGGTTCTTCCCGGGGTTGAGCGCGTCGGGACGAGTCTTGTTGCACATTTTGCTTGTTGCATGGAAATTGTCATGTTGTAGGTAGTCTTCGAACAAGGCTGATGATCATGCGCTGGTGACGGCTTCGTGCCTGACAGCGGACATATCCGCGCGCTAGTTCCGCGCTGCTGCCGCACCTCGGTCCGCGTCCAAAGCGCGTTCGTCAAACCTCCCGTGACCAACACGCGTGCAGACAGCATCGTCGCCTCCGCTGCTGCTGCTGTCTTCACTTTGCTTTCAACCTCTGCTCGGGGCAATCAGTGCCAAGAATTATTCCCTCGTCACTCGCTGTGCTCATGACCCACTGCTAGGGTCTTGTCGTTATTTCTTGGCCATACGTGTCAACAACCTTTCCGACTCCGCTGGTGACGGCATCATATATGCAGGCATTTCAGCAACCCCGCAGTTCGATTGACACAGCCCACCACAGGCTCTCACATCGAATGATCATCTTGGTGCCCTGTGGCATGGCCCGGATGTCGTGATCGGCTTGTTCGGCAGCTGTTCCTCAAATCTGCGCAGAGCTTTCCTGGACGCAGCCTGTCTCACTAGGTAGACATCGACGTCATTAATGAGGCAAAACACCAATGCCGAACACTCCAGCCATGTGTCCAGATCTCTGGGACTTTTGAAATTTGCTTTGTGGTTGCATTGAGAAACGCAGCATAGTGTGCTGCATCGGAGGAAGCGCTTTCGGCGTACCGACGCTGACCGTGAGTACAGCACTTCCCTTGATTTGTCGTCTGCATACGAGACATTAAACACCAACGCCACTAGCCAAGCGGTACCTGGTCACTGGCGGAAAGCGGCCTGCTTTGGACCGTTAAGACATTTACCGAACCTCTACCGTCAGCCACTATACAGCATAAGCGCCCCCGATACCCACATGTACGTACCTCTTCGCGCAGTATAAGTATTCGCAAGCTTCAGCCCCCTGTAGGACTTGTAGACTGGTTCTTTGCACGATTTGACCACCACATCCGATTCGACGCCTTGCAGAAACATGGCCACTAAAATCATCGACATTCGTGTAGGTACTGTCGAGTCTGATATCCTGGCAGATATCAAGAAGGGTCTTCGACCCGAGGATGGCGGCGAGAAGAAGCTGCCTACGTTGCTGCTCTACGACACCGAGGGCCTCAACCTGTTTGAAAGGATTACGTACACGGATGAGTACTATCTCACGAATGCCGAGATTGAAGTGTTGGAGACCTACGCGGATCGTATTGCCGAACGGATTCCAGCAGGCTCGATCATCGTGGAATTGGGAAGCGGGTAGAGTCTGGCCCGCACATTGAAGAAACTGGAAACGAGCCCCGTGCTTCGTAAGTACTAATATATCTTTAGCAACCTTCGCAAAGTCAACATACTTTTGCAGGCCGTTGATCGTCTCGGCAAAGACGTTGAATACTATGCTGTCGATTTGTCGCTTCCAGAGTTGAAGCGCACGTTCTCCCAAATTCCCACAGGTCAGTGTACTATTTGTGCCTTCTCCTGTTGAGTGAAGCGCAAAACGAGGTCACAAGCGTGCCTCAGTGTACGTGGTTCAGCCAAATCGACGATATGGTCGACGCTTGCATCGACCTGCATAGACCTCCCTGCCTCATGCGTTCAAAATTTGGGCGCCGTTGCTGCTGCGTATCTGCTTCAAGCACTAGCTGCGCGACGGATCGATTTCAAGCAGACTGATTTCACGGACTCTCGCTGACTGATGGTACAGAGGGATACAAGCATATCAAGTGTTTTGGGTTGTACGGCACGTACGACAATGCGCTTGAGTGGCTGAAGTCTCCCGATGTTGAGACGAAAGCAAAGACGATCCTTTGGCTAGGATCCAGTCTGGGCAACTTCAAGCGTCACGAGGTGCCACCGTTCCTTGCTGGATTTGGAAAGGTGCTGCAGGTTGGTGATGCAATGCTTATCGGCATTGACTCCTGCAAAGATCCCGAGCGTGTGTACCACGCCTACAACGACCGTGAAGGTGTAACACACGACTTCATTCTTAACGGGCTCAGGCACGCAAACAAACTCATGGACGGCAAAAACGCATTCAACATGGCAGACTGGGAAGCTATTGGCGAGTACGATAAGCAAGCTGGACGGCATCATGCTTTCGTCTCACCTCTCAAGAATGTTGTGATTGATGGGGTACCGATCAAGCAGGGCGAGAGGATCCGCATTGAAGAGAGCTATAAATATAGTCGCGATGAAGTGAAGGAGCTTTGGGAGGCGGCAAAACTTGCGGAGACGGTCGTTTGGGCGAACTCGAAGGCGGACTATGGTCAGTGAAATTCATCAGACGACTTCGCTTTCAGCTTGCTTATCATCAACTCTAGGTCTGCACTTCGTGTC
This sequence comes from Clathrospora elynae, assembly GCA_010015635.1. Lineage (NCBI taxonomy): Eukaryota > Fungi > Ascomycota > Dothideomycetes > Pleosporales > Diademaceae > Clathrospora > Clathrospora elynae. The sequence continues at coordinate 17,042 of ML976017.1, forward strand.
CAAGCCCGCCGTCTTCTATTCCACGAAGCCTGAAGAGTACGCCGCAAAGCCGGTTCCGTCTCTCCACGAGTGGCGGGAAATTTGGACGGCCTGGAACGAAGTTACGAAAATGATCCACAAAGAAGAGCTCCTTCACAAACCGATCAAACTTCGCAACGAATGCATCTTCTACTTGGGTCACATCCCTACGTTTCTGGACATTCAAATTACTCGTGCTACCGACGGCAAGCCTTCCGAACCTGCCTACTTCTGGAAGATCTTCGAGCGCGGCGTGGACCCCGATGTCGAAGATCCGACGCAGTGTCACGCGCATTCGGAGATTCCTGATGAATGGCCACCACTGAAAGTCATTTTGAACTTTCAACAGACTGTTCGGGGGAAGGTAGAGGCACTATACAGTTCCGGAGAAGCAGAGTCCAACGGCCGTGTATCCCGAGCTCTATGGCTCGGCTTTGAGCACGAAGCTTTGCACTTGGAGACGTTGCTCTACATGCTGATTCAGAGCGACAAAGTATTGCCGCCTGCGGGTATTCCGGCCCCAGACTTCGCTGCGCTGGCTAAACAATCGGAAACACTGGCAGTGGAAAATGAATGGTTCACGATTCCTGAATCGGAAGTCGACATTGGTCTCAATGACCCCGAGAAAGACTACAAGAACAAACGCTACTTTGGCTGGGACAATGAGAGACCCCATCGCTCGGCACACGTCAAGTCGTTCCGTGCGAAGGCACGTCCTATCACCAACGGAGAGTATGCAGGATATCTTGCGCAGACTGGCAAGACAGGTACGTGTCCTCGCTCTTACAGATTCGTTCATCTGAGACTGCTCTTGTTTCAATTTACTGACTCTCTAGCGATACCTGCCTCATGGTGCGAGCAGTCATACTCGAATGGTAATGGCGCGAGCGCCAATGGCAAGAACGGTGCCACTAACGGCCACCAAAACGGAACTAATGGCTCGTCTAAAAGCGCGGCTGAAGGCAAGTACGTGCGAACAGTGTACGGTAAGATCCCTCTCAGGCTTGCCATGGGCTGGCCTGTCGTCGCCTCCTACGACGAGCTGGTTGGCTGTGCGCATTGGATGGGCGGTCGCATCCCGAGTGTGGAAGAGGGGCGAAGCATCTACAGCTACGTCAACAGCATAAAGCCAAAGTTCGAGAAGTCTCTCGGAAATACGATTCCAGCAGTCAACGGGTATGTAGCGCCACATGATGATATTAAACATATGTGAACCAGACGCTAACATGTAGTAGCCACTTGATCAATAACGGTGTGTCCGAGACGCCACCATCACACTCTTTGTCAAATGGCGGCTCCGGCGCAGTAACCGGTCTCAATCCACGCCATACCTTCATCGATTTGGAAGGTACGAATGTGGGCTTCAAGCACTGGCATCCAGTCTCGGTGGTCGAGAAGGGCGACAAGCTCTGCGGCCAGGCTGACTTGGGCGGTGTTTGGGAGTGGACTAGTACTGTGCTGGAGAAGCATGACGGCTTCGAGCCGATGGAGCTGTACCCGGGCTACACAGGTATGTTTCTTTGGCGTAGTATAGGACGCAGCTAACAGGGCAGCCGACTTTTTCGATGGGAAACACAATATCACACTCGGTGGATCGTGGGCGACGCACCCACGCATTGCTGGACGCAAGACCTTGTAAGTGAAGCCGGGCAAGTCGACGTTCAGCCGAGGCATAAGGCTGACAACCCTACAGCGTGAACTGGTACCAGCGCAACTATCCCTATGCCTGGGCTGGTGCGCGCATCGTGGCTGATCTCTAGATGAGTCCACGGGTATGCAGCGACATTTCGTTTGTTGTTGCGCAGCTGCCAGTCTCGACTTGACTATGAAAACAAGGCTGTTGCGCGGCTCCTTGCATCTGACCTGCTCACCGAGACGACAGGGAGTTTTCTCGTTTTCATCTTCATCGTACTTGAACATAAAAAGGCATGCACTTTCGCTATTGATGCCTCTGTCTCGCTGTCTCTACCTGAAATCGTTTAGCTGTTGAGTCTCTACAACAGTCGTTCCTTTGCTCTTTCCGCAGTAGCTAGCGAGAGGCAGTTACACACGTAGCTCTAGCCGTAGTGAAATGCACAGGCACCCACCAATAGCCTTGCCCCGCTCGACCCTCGCGAACATTCCCAATTGCAACGCGCGTGCTATTGAGTTTCACTCGCGTTCTGCAACCACGCGAAACTATTGTCTTGCTCGCCCGCTTCTTCCCCACCTTCAAAATACGCCCTCTCCACACTCTTCCCCCCACCCCCGATTCGCTCAATCCACAACCAACTGGGCAGGCGCGATTCGACACGCAACATGGTCAGCAGTCTGATGTTTAGGTGGGAGGATTCACAGGCTCTCAAGGTACGTTGTTGATGCCGTTGTTTGACTTTGGATCGCGAGAGTCTCAGTCTGAAACATCACCATCGCACGTGAGAGTACCGCTGACCATAGAAAGCACCACTGTGGCTTCTGCGAGCGTCCTCTTAGTCATCCTGGCGCAAGGGCTTCTTGCTTCGGCAAGCACAGCGAACCATGCGTGCGCTTCCACCAGGTTCGTCACCTCTGCCCGGTGGGGCCGACAATACACTCACTGACCACGGTCAGGCCATGTTTATGCGGCTAAGGGCCCACACTTGCCGCTACTGTCAGGATATTGACGAGGCCCACTACAAGAGACACCACGAGATTGCCGAGCAGCTCCGCGGCGTCTACGAGAGTTATGGCGAGGTGGACTGGAGCATCATCCCGTCCGAGCCAGAGGCCGAGGTTCGCGGAAGAGCGAGGGAGCCTGGCGACAGTTTGGTTGATAGCGGGGAGCCGGACAGCAGTCTTATGCCCGATGATACGCCGTCGTCGAAGCGCGAGAGGAAGGATGCAAAGAGGCTGGCGAGGGCAGCGAGCAGGTCGAGAGTCATCACCCAGGACGAGATTCGGTATATTGATTCGATCCTTCACTCTGCCGAGGGCATCTCAAGCAGCGACACCGATGGACCGCGTAACCCGGAAGAGGTCGAGGAGATTGAACGCCAGCTCCGCGTGAGTATTAGAGCCCACGATATCTAACCAAGTACTGACAGCCTGCAGTATCACGCGCAGGTCTACAACACGCAGCCAAATCGTACCGGGCTAAAGAGGTTCGCAGAAGTTCCCGATGACGTAGACGTTGACTTCGATGCCGAGATGGAGCGAATCCTGGACATCTTCCGCATAAGCGAGCTCCTCAAACGTAACACCAAGACGAAAGGCATGCAAGGAAAGGAGCTGAAGATGTTCCTGGCGCTCGTCGATGTATTCAAGCAGGCTATCGTCGAGGACATTGTGCAGGTCAAAAAGGACGCTGTCGAGGTCCGCATGCGGCGGGCCGGGTACCTCAGGTACACTAACAAGACCTCATACGGCATCGTCGAGGACAGGTACACGGACAAGAACTGGAAGACAGGCGAGAAGTTTGCATCTAGCGCAAGTGATTCTAGTGACGCCATCACGCTCGTCGAGGATCTCAATGTGCATGCAAGGTATTTCTTCTGCTTTCTTTCTTGAGGTTCCCATCCTAGTAAGAGGAGGATGAGAATATCCTACCGCTAGCAGCAGGACTCATTAATAGATGCGATTTCTGACTGACCGCCCAATAGCAAGCAATACGAGAACCAGTCGCCACGACCGCTTCCAACCACCCATGGCCCTGACCTACGGCATCTCAAGAACAACTACACGCGTGTGGACGGCGATGACGGAATCTATGAATCCATCATCGAACCCTACCGTGCCCCGCTTTTGCCGATGCTACCAAACTCCACCCCAAGCAAGAAAACTACTTCGCTCAAGGTCGTGTCAATCAAGGCCCCAGATCCCGGGTCAGTAGAGACGCGTGGTGTCTTTGGGAAGAAGACGAGCCCACGACCAGATCCAGATGGTTGGCAGCGTGTTGCGAACGGTGCGGCGCCAACTGTGCCAATATTCAAAGGACCCGCATGGGGTAACATCCCCAAGTTGCGCCCATCTGAAGACATTCGACCTCTTCCGACTCCGTCTTCCGATGCATCTGATTTCCCGGATCTGTCATCTTCCAGGCGGGGTTCATCTAATGATGTGAACACCAAAGCCCCGGCAGTTCGATCACTGCCGGCCTACGCGTCGAACGAGCCTGAGGGATTCGTGGCCGAGATGCCTGAACCGACCAACGGCCATCCTGCAGTCTCCCAGAAAAAGAAAGCCAAGAAGGCACGCGAGGCAAAGCGTAAGGCTAAGAAGTTCAGTTCCGAAGAAGAGGATGAGCATACACCTGCAGTTCAGCATGATGCTGCCGACAAACCCATAAATGAGATCGACACGGCCTCGATGAATTCCCCAACGACACCAGTAGCGGATGCCGTTTACGAGGATGACATCAATAGCCTGGATATTCCAGAGGCGCTGCCACTACATTGGGGAGAAGTTGATGACGATTTCGACATCAATGCGGTAGCGGACGCAGACGTTCTCATCTCAAAGCCTTATGAGAAGCCATCACCCACGCCTCCGACTGCACTTGTACCAGTCACGAAGTCTGGCAAACACATGCATTGGCTTCGGTTCACGCGCAATTTCATCGTAGATCAGCTCACCGATCCGTGCTTAGCAACATGGGTAGGCTGCGCACACGGAACCTCTTGTGCCTTCGAACACAATAATGTCCCTGACTGTCCCTTCCATGAGCCTCGTATGTATACCATTTTTCTCATAGAAAGAACACTAAGAAAATTTCTAGATTGCTCTTGTGTTGATCCCATGGCGGACCTGTGCTACCTCGTCATACCCTGCGCTGAGCTGTGTTCCTCTGGTCCTTATAATCGCTTGCGTGGCGAGAAGTTATTGGCCCAGTACGACAAGGACAGCCGAACCAAGGGTCGCCTGATGCTCGTAGACGACGATCTGGTCAACTACTTCATGGAGGACCCAACGGCTCGCGCTCGGAACCGAAACCCAGGCGCCGTGCCCGGACGTCTCGCTAGGGAGTACTCCGACTACGCCGAGGGCTACAATCCTGGTCCACTTATGGAGCAGGAGCGCCAGTTTGAGCGCCTCTGGAATCGGAACAAGATCATCAAGCAGCAGATTTCGCAAGAGCTGTTGCAGAATATTCAGCATCACCAGCTTGAGGTTGCGGGTACAGCATACATGTGCTACTGCCGAGCCACCGCACCCAAGCAGGATCCGCTCGGAAAGGATGTCATCATGTGCTCGCACCGCGACTGCCCCATTACTTACTTCCACAAGTCATGTGTCAAGAAGCTTGGCGCCGAGAAGGTGTCGCGCTGGCTCTGCACGTCTTGTGAGAAGGAGATGCGGGTCCTTGCGTGTCAGACACTTCGCGGCCTGGGCTATACCGATATTCCCGACGAGGACTACGTACAGGAGCTCAACGATAACTTCGAGACCTACTTTGATCGCCTGATGAACATGTCGCAGAAGGAGTTTGAGAAGGTCATGCCGAAGGACTTGAGCGTGCGCGTGAACAAGATGGGCGGACTGGGCGCCATTCCCGATGAGCTTAAGGATCAGCTTAGGGAGATGGTTCGAGAAATGGCTGACGCGAAAGTCAAGAGTGTTCGTGTTCTGGGCATTGACTTGCGCTAGGGGTTGAGTGGTGCGCTTATCCATCGCGGAGTTTCGTGGCTTTTCTGTGGTCTATCGTGTACCATGTGTTCAGCATGTATTTGATGGGGTACTGAAGGCTTCGGATGAGTAATGCACGCGACGAAAATGGACATGTTTGGAGATATGGTTAGTTAGTCACATTAGCAATAATACGATCCATGGTCCACTCAACATCGCTTCCACAGAACCTAATATTGGGAATTTCTGGATTTTCGCCCAGTTGCTATTAAATCAAGAGCACACTTGCTCTCTTGAATCCTTTCCCTCGAGACAAGATTCCAGCACATAATCATAAATCTCCACTCCACAAGCATACGAGTTTACCTTCCCAAAACTCCACCATATAACCCAAAACGAAGAAGATCACCGTTGTCAAACACCACCGAGCGACCTTCCTACGCCGCTTACCAAGAAATAAAAACATCTCGAGCGTATTTTCCCTCCCAAGCTATCAAAAATGGCTTCCTGCTCCTCCAACACCTTGTCGAGTATCAGCACTGCTCCTCTCACCCCCACCACTACAAATACCCTTCCCCCTTTAACAAGGGTTTGGGCAAACACGCCTTTTGACGACGACGACGACGACGACGAAGAAGAAGAAGAAGATATCCCGCTCGAGGTTCTGGGTGACCTGGTGATCAGGGCTAGGGATAGCATCGAGATAACGATGATACGGAGGGAGAGTGAGGAAAGTCGAGCGGACAGCTCGAGGAGGGGGAGGAGAAGAGATTTTTGGGCTTGGTGTTTGGAGCGATGGTATAGTAGTAAGTACTATTAGGATGGGGATTTTGGCTTTTTTTGGGGGGGGGGAGGGGGGGGGGGGGATGGATGGGGTTTGAGAGTGTGCGTGGGCTAAAAAGGGGATTTGGAGTGGTGGTGGTGAGGTGCGATATGCCTCTACAATCATGTGGGTGGTTTCCTTTTCGGTCTGTTTGGTAGCAAGTTTTTTGCGTTTAATGGTTACTTGTTTGTTCGCGAAAAACGATTATGTTACACGGTTATATCAAGTTCTTTTCACTTAGCATCTTGTGCTAAGTCTTAACTTACTAACAGTGTGTACCTCCAAAAGTCAGTAGCAAAAGCCATCTGCTGCGCTTCTTCTTCCGCCGTTCGGGCAATCTATACCTATCACCGCCCTTTGATGAGGCTCCTACCCTGATTCTGTCTACATCTTCACCCCTCGCTTGTGCTACAGCAGTGTTGGTATCGCCGTTCCGGAGTCCGTAGCCTGTGCCGTTATCAAACCCGTGACTATTTTCCGTTGTCGTTGCTGTTATGTTGCAGGATCTAGATGATGTACGGCGCACCCCGCATCTTCGGTTCGTGTGGATCGCCTTGTGGAGGGCTGGGATAGGGGCCGCTGTTCCCCGCGCTTATCCTTCCCTCATAAATAACAATAGGGTCAGACTTGTCAAACTTTTCCATTTGTGATGAGGTGATATAGGGGCCATGTTCACCGGGATCACCGCTTGGTGAAGCATCCACTTTACCACCGTGATGCTAGACAACCTGTGCCGGCCCATAGAAGTTGTAAGATAGGGAAACCTTCCCGTTCCTGCAAATTTCATGCATCTCGTCTTTTGGAGGGTTTTCATCGGGGAGTGAGGGTTCGCGCGGTAGTCGATGACCTGGATCTCGGCCTGGAGTTGCTTCGTTCGCGTGGCACACTCGTTGCACCTTCAGAGGTCGATAGTGTGAAGGATCTGATGTGCTGACGCAGAAATGGTGCGGTTGGTGCTTGATGAGATATTGTTCAAAGGATCGTGCTTCGGCTAGTATCTTGCTCCTGATGTCTCGATCGAAGTTCTTGGCCTTTAGCTGTCGCTTCAACTCACAAATCAACGGCGCGACGCGGCCGACGAAGCATATGAGGAACTTATCTGCATGGTTGCCTTTTCCAAGTTGCTCTTGAAGATGTTGGAGGGCGTAGAGGAGGCAGTCATCTGCTGGATACTGTTTCTTGCATCCCTGGGTGATGTTGTCTTTATAGATCCCCGACATAACTTTCATAACCTTGTTTTTGGGGGATGGAAGACAGAGTCGAGCTGCGAGGGTCCATGACTGAGCGAAAAGAAGAAGAAAGGCGATGTGGTCGCTATGGGCACAGAAGACTGAAAGCTGCTTATCGCCGTCAATATAGGCGATTACGACGTGGAAGGGCTCAAAATGTACGCTCGGCAGTGACGCGCCAGGCGCAACAGCTATGAGGAATGGACATCGTTCACGCATGCGACCGGTAGGTTCGATGGCGACAGGACGGCCATTGTCGGAGCCGATGGTGATGGTTACGCTCGAACCCGAAGGTATGGCTGGCGATGCAGGTCGTGTCTGTGAGGCACTTTTGGAAATACTGACCTTTACTTTACCAGATCTACCTCCCTTTGAGTCTTTGACTGCCACGTTAGTCGGGTTTGTTTCAGGGAACGTCAAAGACCGCATCAAAACCAGTGTCTGCTCGACCGAGTTTGATTATTTGTCTACTTGGATGTTGATATCTAGTACATGCTAGAATATACCGTGCCTGTTGTCGGTTTGTGGTAAAGTAGTACTTTGTATGTTTGCCGATATTGGGGATCAGGTGTCGGGGCCTCTGTATGGAGTCTACAACTACTGTTGCAGACGACGTTTCCAGAAGCCCACAAGTGGTTTCCATATGTTCGTTTTCCCGTCGAAGTAAGAGTATGCCACGCCGAGAAGCGCGCCAGAAAAATGAGCCTGCGATCGTCAGCGGGAAGAGGGTATGTCCAGGGCAATTCTTGACTTACTGCGTGACCAAAGTTTACGAATGAGTACCCACGAACCATGCCAATAAAGTCAAAAAGCATTATGGCGGGTAGCACCGATTGTGCGTCAAAGTGAATCGGTATGAACAAGATGCCAAGGCCTGCATGGGGGTATTGCATGCAGAATACACCCAGTACACCGAACAGTGCGCCGGACGCTCCTCCGCATCGAATGAATATTTCCGGTATAGCACGTTTTTGAATCGGTATCAGGGTAGACCAGTGTTGCGCAAACCCAGAAAGGACGCCCGCGGAGAGGAAGAAGGATAGCGTGTGGTATGGACTGCCTTCAAACAAGCGCGAGTAGCCTACCGGCGTCATAAAGTTGTTCAAGAAGTACTGTCAAGCCACGCGGCACTAAGTCAGTGTATACCCTCAATATGGATGTAAGAGTACGTCGACTCACCATATTAACACCGAAGTGAAATACTCCTGAGTGTACGAACATCGACGAAAACTGGGTGTAGTTGACGTTCCGAGCCGGTAAATGCCACAATGTGTCCCAGAAGCGAGGTACAACGAGGCTGCTCAAATGCACAGCGCTGTTGGCCGCAATGATACCATAGCTGAGTTTCGATATGGAATTGAGGCTATTCCAGAAGTTGATTGCAGTTTCAGTTGGGGTTGGCGGGCCGCGTTGTGGTGCTTGAAGCCATCCTCCAGACGGGTTCAATTTCGTTTTGGGTTTGAGTTCTTCCTTGGCTTCCAGGTAAGCGAGACCGACGTAGATGCTGCTCGAAACCACGACCGCCCATATTGCTGGGCGCAGGTAGCGGACCTTGACCTTGGGGATTTTTTTTAAAAGCTCATCGACATTGGAATTGTCAACGCCTTGCCTTAGGCCCTGCCTCGGTTTGGGTATCGGATATGGACCGGGTGAAGATTTCTCATCGCTTAATGGGGAGCGAAGGTCCTCCTCTACGATCTCTCTCTGAGGTCGTTGTGTATGACGCGATAGCTGTTGACGGGGAGATATTGGCGATCTGTTCTGCGAGTTGTTGTGCTGCCCACGCGCCTGGAATTGGCCACGTAGTTGGTGAAGTGTAGGGCGAAGAGCCGCAATGCCAAATGTCCGAGAAGAGAAGCAGCGCAAATGTGCCCCGCCGACACTGAACATAGACATGAGATGGAGGGCCAAACGTGGCGCGTGGTCGAGATGAGGGTGCGATAATGCGTGGTTTCCAATAAGCGTCGGCCCGACTAGTGTGAAGTCCGTGCGGCCGGTCGTCTCTCCAACTTTTGCTTCGTTCCTTCTCCCTCAACGTCTTCCAGCATCATCGTCGTAAGCACTGAGATACCGACGGGTATCCGCTATCGACATCTCGCTTCTTCAAAAGTCACATTTGCCACTCGTTCGCAGAAGCTATCTGTCCGTGCGGAATTTGCTCGCGATACCTAGACATCACACGTCAATATGATCAAGACGCGCTTACTGGCATACCCGGACGTGGGGAATCACTGGAGATACCCCTGATATCGATTCAATTGCTAAATGCTGTCTTGAATGTTTGGAGCGGCCTGTGTCACGTATTTTAGCACCTCCGCCTAACTTCGAATATCAGGATGTGAGGGGCCTCACCTTCTCGCCTCGTATATCGTGGATTTCCGAAACACGCCTTCTGCTCTAATACCAAGTATATGAAGTCCATGTCGCAATTGTGGCACCTTGATCGGTCATCTGAACAAATTATTTCACTTCTTTAGTGAACCCGGAAGCCTTTGCTACAGGATCAATACTCGTACTATTCACTTCTATTTCATATAAGAAAGAAGATCATGTGCTCTCGCTCTGCCATTCAAATTTTTGGCCTGAAGTGGGACGTGCGAATAAATCTACGCGCTCCTTTCAAGCTCGAAAGGTCAACCTCAATTTCCCTCTCTACCCACACTCAAGAACTTCATACTCAACCGCTACACATATGTTTGACCTGTTGAAAGTGGCGTTTGGAGTCCGCCCTAGTCTCGATAGACAACTGTCTACAAGCTCAACGTATGTGTACGTTACCCTTCCCTCATATTGCTGACTGACTTCTTATCTAGAGCAACCAATAGCGGCGGCATGGACGTTCGGGTAGGCAAGCCTCCTCAAGCTCGCTCTATCGCTATCTCGAAAACCGCTTTGAAGGCATGCCCAGTGCTGAATCGCTTGGTCCAATGCTCGACCATCGTTAACGCAGATTATATCGTCTTTGAAGTTGTCCTTAGTACTTGGACAGCAGTTGTCTCCTTGAAAAGATGCGACCAAATGCGCGCAATCCACTTGAACAGCTGATTGGTGGCTGTGACATGATGGTCAAGTTGGTCAAGGGGTGGCATCTAGCGGAGATGCTTGACCTCGTTCAGCTGCAAAACAAACTCATCGATACGTTTCGACTACTCTACCTCAAATTTCTCAACTCCCGTACCCACATGCCGTTGGATCAGGAGTCCTCTGTTTACTTGAGGAATCACTTGGGTACCCAGACGAAGGTCGAGAAATTCCTGGTAGACTTCTACACTGGGTTGACATGCTATAGCAACATCCGGGTCGAAGTACTTGAATCACTACCAGATGATATTGCGCTATGTTTGCGACATCGACGCGTACAGTTGGCTGTGCGGGGCAGCTACGATGATTTGATCGCTATCGGCGATGACTGCTTCAAAGTCATCAAGTCTGACAAAACACAACACACCTTATTGCACGTCATGTCTCCAATCGTATTTTCCTCAAGCACCACCCATGCTTCCCTGCCATCACGGCGCGGAGTGTCGTCCTCGGCACTATCACCTATGTGCTCACCTCACTCGCCTCCGTTGTCTATGCCTCTGGCCTCAGAGTCTTCGACAGACCGGAGTCGTGGCCATCGGATCCGGCTCTCCCTTCCCGGCTCTTCCGAAGTCTTCGTATCAAGCGCTCTTATGCCCATGGTGCAGTCTACGCTGGGGCCAGCTGGGCGTCCTGTACATTTGCGGTCTACTGTGGTATCAGGCATAAGTTTTGTAGGTGGGTCCTCGGAGACAGGGGATATGCTCATGTATGAACTAAGCCTAATTCTGTCCTATCTTACGTACAAATTTCAATATTCTGTGTGACCTTCCTCCGCATCAATCACTGCCTGGCATCGATCCTTCATGCTATCATTCAGATCTCTCAATACCTCAGGTGAAATGTAGTCCCAGGCCCCCTTCACAATCTCATGAAGCTGCTCGTACGTACGCTGCTTGCCACTGGGTATACCTGGGTAGCAGCTCTCCATATAGTCCTCCATCTTATTTCAGACAGCCTCATTTGCATTAAGATCTGGTGAGAATGCTGGCCAGAATATTAGGTATACTCCTCTCTAATGAAGCTCTTCAATAGTTGAGGCTGCAGCATGCGCAGGAGCCCCATCTTGCATGAATTTCAAGGAGGGATTTAGACGTAGCTAGTTATGTACAAGAGGGATAGTCCGCTCACAGTATCTCTCCTTGTTGATAGACCCCCACTCCTTCTCCCAGAACAGATATGCGCTCTTTGCCATGCCAGAGAAGCAGCCTCAGAACATCCACCCACGCTTCTTACGCATCATGTCAACAAGACAAGTATCATCAAGCTCCTCACCAGGTCTCCTTGTCACCCAGACTCTCCTATGTCTCTCTCCTGTCTCTCTCCTGTCTCTCTCCTGTCTATCTCCTGTCTCTCTCCTGTCTCTCTCCTGTCTCTCTCCTGTCTCTCTCCTGTCTCTCTCCTGTGACCCAGGTCTCATCACTTCAGAGGATAGTCCACCACTCTTCTGGCATCCAATTGACGTGAGCTTCTGCCCACTTGAGCCGTATCTGCTGGTTGGCCCCAGAGAGAGGTGGTTTTGCACAAGCTATACGTTGTACGTACCCTCTGCTCCGAAGAGCATTGCGGATATGCCACGGATCGTGGACAGTGCGCATGTAGTCGAGTCGTTGGACAATGATGAGAGCATCAGCTGAGCACCCCAAACCTTAACCCCAAACCATGAAACACCCCAAACCGTGACAGAATCACATACTCTCCAACGTTCCAATGTGAGAAAGGGCCTTCGGTAAGGCGGGCGAAGCTCATCTGGAAAGATTCTCGTGAGCAGGTAACGTAGGATGTGAGCTCGTCAATTTGATTGTTTGTGAGCTGACGTGGGCAACTTGAATGTATCTTGGGCGTGACGCATTTCAGCGTGGATTGCGTAGCCAACCTGTCTCACTGAGATCCTTAGGAGATCTTCAATATGTTGATGATTATGACCAGCAAGAGATAGGGTCTGTACTTGGATGCGTTGATCGCGTGAGAGATGCAGCGTATGACGTGGCGTTAATGGGGGACTCATGATAGGTGGGATGGGTGAAGGAAAACAAGGTCGCGCGTCAGACAAAAACGCGACAGGGGTGGATTGGTTTCCATACAGAAATACGGAGGTTTTGGTGTTAAACAGTCTGTAGGGTGTTCTGGCACAGCCCCTCGGCCCCCTGTCTCCGGGGACCCACCTAAAAAATCTATGCCTCATACCACAGTATTTCCATGATGACTTTGCTCCCTGGTCGTACGCTGTTAATGGGTCGCGACCCGGTCGTGTCTCGCCCTCACTCTCAAATGATGGCAGAAGAAGGCTCATCTGATGACGAAAGCGTATATGATTTGTTCTGTCCGGGGTTGTGATTATGCACTGGTTCACATTAAGAGGGCAGGCCGGGATTTACATGAAAGAGTTGAAGATACGGCAGGAGGCTTTCGCACCACGGCCAGGTACCACGGAGATATGTTGATGAGTCAGCGATAATAGAAGCGTGGGAAAGATAAGAGGTTCTGAAAATGATACTGTTTGGAGAGGGCAGAAGAGAAGGTTTTATCAGCGGGTATGAAATTTTCTTAAGAGGTGTCAAGAGGTATGCTTGGGATGAATCATGTCGATTGGTAGTCTATCGCAGTAGAGAGCCTATATGAGGCTGCTCCTATCAAACAACAAACAGATGGGAAACAGTGTAAACAACGATAGGATGGAAACATGGGGCAATCAGCAATCAGCTGTACAGACCGGAGGTAAGCCTCACCCGAGGCAAGGCCACACCGGCTGACAAGAGGTAAACTAATAAAACGTTATGGACATGCTTGGAGCAACGACGCTATATCCGATGGTTCTACATATGGTGTTTCGCGATGCTGGCATAAGCACCGCCTCATACGATGCGTAGACGGCTCGAGAAAGAAAACAAGCATCCAGGCCTACACTAACAGGTTGCCGGGGATATTCGGTCATAAAATTACTTAGTTGATGGACCCACGCGAAGCACGCCCAAACTCCCGACGACGGCGGAATAGGTTCATATCTTGACAAAAGCGCTTGACTCGGTCACGCTTAGAGTCCTTGCGCTTGATGCCAGAGATATTGTGCAAGCCTCCCAGAGCAGGCTGGTACATGTCACTGTCCATTGATTGCACACGCACCACAGCGCCCGCAGGCTCTGACATCATTGGCTCCAATAACGGTGAAGATACATAAAGACCACCAGAAGTGACAGTTTCTGAGTGCTGGTGTGCTGGTGCGAGCAAGAGCATGTGGTTGGACTCAGCGTTGAATACTGACTGACATCGACCGAGAGCGGCTGCGTTGGAAGTGTTGAACTCTATGGCATTGTAGGCGCCGGGCTCGTTAAGTTGGTCTTCATGTAGGTATGAGTCTGTTTCAATCACTGGCAGCTCTTGGTCCGAATCATATACTTCGACCGGTGGCGCTGGCAAAGGATGCTGTGGCCGAAGAAAGTCGTCCGCTGTGGCTTGGCGGTAGAAGCTGTTGAATCCATGTTGGGGACCCATACCGCTTGTATCGAAGTCTTGATCATGAACTGGGTATGGTGGTGGTCGAGGGCCCACTTGAGACTGGAGCAAACCCCCATTTGCGTTGCGCCTAGCAATGATCGGACTGGTGTACTCGGTATGATCGGGCATGCTGATCGAAGGACGAACTCCGCCGGTCGCTGGAGCTCCATTTAACGGCTCATCTGTGTACATACTTGGGCGCGCGCTCTCCGGAATGCGTAGAGTTAGTCTTGAAGGCGCAAGGTACTGCTTTGCAGGATACGTGTAGCGAGGCGTCAGGTCCATTGAGGCTTGGGTCTGTGACGGCAATTCTGAATCTGAAGACGGCCACCGAGCGCCTGATGCTGCAAACATACCAGATGCTTGCTTGGGCGTTGGGTGTTGTGATTTTATCGGTCGGATACTAGTATGATGAGATCAGGTGTTCAACCCAGATGTAACAGTTAAGTTGCGAAGCTTCGAGTCCTGGTAGTGATGATCTGTCCAAGAGCAGGAGAAGATTACATAGAGAAAATCGAAGCGGCGTAGGAAAGATGTTGTGAACTTCCACTTGCCATATAAAAGCACCTTGTGCCTCTGGGTTCTGGATAATGTAACCGAGCACTGTGAATGTCGCCGCATTTGGTCGTACGAGCTGCATCCATTCACTGGTTTGTATGATGAAAGCACTATTACTGTTACGAATGCTCTCCAAAAACTGGGAATTCCACGATCCTATTCACGTGAGCCTGCACCAAATCTAGCCGCCAGCGGGGTTTGTCTTTGAATGACCGGATGATGAGATCGGTGACTCCTATCATTCACAAAATGCCCATCCCCAAGTACATATCTTTGAGCTCATTCTGAAGATGAAGCTATAATCCTCATCGCTCACAACAACACGCGGACTCAAACTGATTCGCCATGTCCTCATCACACGATCAAAGACCCGAACTTTATAACATAACTCTACCAGCAGTCAACACCCGATGGGACCATGCCCGGAACTACAGGCGACGAGTCCAACAAGTCCCTCAAGTAGATCCTCGATCCGACCCCTCAATCCTGGACGTGGAGCAGAACGCGGAATTTTGGGTGCGCCAGCTGGTACTGGCCATGATCAATCTCGAAGACATCAAAGATACTGAAAACTCAAGTGCCGCCAAGATGTTCCTTCCGGAGGCCTATGACTCACTACTGATCGAAGCGACGTGTCGCGAGATATTCCTAGACCTGATCGATCGGTGCAAGAACGGTTTTCGTGGCCCCGCTCAGTTCAACAAAGCACTGAAACCACAAAGAGGCCTCGAGGCAGACCAGATCGCGGACTGCGGAGAACGCATACTGAATGTAATCGACGCGCTCATGTGGAACAAGCGCGTGTGTAAAGATGTTTTGTTCGAGGATTGGAAGATTCGGCTACTCGTCAACCATCCGCTATCCTACGACAAGGAGAAGGACTCGCAAAAGGGGTCGAATGACCAGCGAAGAAAGAGATTGGAAGCAGAGAGAGAGAGATTGAAGAAGATCGAAGAAGAGTTGCTCGCTTATCGATTGAGCCTACTGGGTTGAAGTGTGTGCATGCTGAGTGGGGAGATAGATGCCATAATGGGATACTGTATACAGAATTAAGCAAGAAACCCCATTTGAGTCCTGGAAGTGAGAAATAAATCTATCAATATGTGCAGATCAAAGATGCAGCCATTGACCCTCGCTATCTGGTGTCTTCTAAAACTTAATCTAGGAGCAGACTCTGTTGTGCGTGGCGGATCTCCAAAGCCGTGACAAATGATACCATTCAATGATAAAAGCAAGAAGAATCTAGACAGGTCCCAAGAGTCAGGCGCGGGCAATTCTTTTATCGTTTGTGTCGAGAAAATTGGAGATGTGAATGTGACGGCACCAGGTCCGGCAATAATTCGAGCCCGATTGCGTAAGCAACCCCACCAAAATGGCTCACCTTCACTGCGCTCATACAAACGCACATACAAACGCACATACAAACCGTGAAAATGATGCATATGAGCTGATTCTTGATGATCTTGATGATGATGCTATGGATTGCTATACAAAGCTCTATACTGGGTGTTTTTTGGTGTTGTGGCTGGGTTTTCACCAGGTTTCAGAGCGGATTTTCTCACCACCTGTGCGGACAAGTTCTGCGCAGCGCCATCTCATCTCAATGATCCGAGCCCGTATTTCTTCAATAGTTATTCTATCCCAGACCTTTTTCAATATCCTCTTAAGGTGAGTCTTGGTCCCATCCCACTCATCTTGACCTTCTTCAGGGTAGAGTATCCTCTTTTTTGTGCGCTGCTTCAAGATCAACCAGACCCCCTCTATTGGGTTGAGATCAGGACTCTGGGCAGGGTGAATAATAACTGGGATCCAGTTGGCTCTTTGAAGATCTTCAGCAACGTTATCAGTACTGCGTGTACCATGGGAGGGGTCCCCATCCTCTTGAAGAACCCAGTTTGTAATCCCTAAGGTATCCTGTACTCAAGAAAGTTGAACTATTGAGATGTACTTTGGGAGAAGAGTCTTGGAGTAATAATCCTGGGTCATGTGGTGACCTCCAGGGCCTCCCTCTATTGGTGGGGGCTTCTTAGCTTCCCATTCCTTCACCCTCTTATGATGCCGTTCTGGTGTTTCATATTTGCTTTTGACAGGTTGGCGTGGAGGTTTTGGTATCTCTAGCATATCTTTCTGGTTGTTGTAGAACTCTAGCTCACTCTTGAAGTACCAATTGACCAACGCGTACATGTGTAGAGTTCTTAGGTCCCTCTTTTTCTTCTGGCGAGTGCATATGTTTGCAGGATTGAGTCGCTCTTTGAATCTCCGTAGTATGCGGGGCATCTGGAAGTCCTTTGTTGGGTTGTAGTGTGCCTCATCAGTAAAGTGTACACCGTCCCAGAAGCCATATAATGGCTTATCCCCATGCTCATTGCCATATTGTACTCTCTCTTTCTTATTCTTCTCTAAAAGCTTGTCTGAATATGCTGCTAAATAGAGGTGGGCATCTAGCCTCTTGGCTACATTGTACTGAAGTGACCGTGCTGCTAGTGGGATATTGTTTCGAGCTGATTGTACTTCATATGGAGCTTGTCGGACTGGGTTACTTTCATTATCAAGGAGGGCTTCAAGTTGATGAAGAGGGACTCTAAAAGGTCTTCCAAGCTTGTGGTCATTCTCCTCTGCTTTCCGCTTCCTTACACGTCGCCTATCACCAAAGTGATCCTTCTCTTTGCGCCACTTGAGTCCTGTTGTAGGATCTATGCCGTGATTTGCAGCAATATCAGCCAGTCGCTCCCCATCATGTCGGTTCTCCACATGCCAAAAGTAATGGGCACGCTCTTCAGTATCAGGGACTTTCAGGATTTTGTCTTGCTCAGGAGTCTTTAGAATTTTCATTGCATCAAAAATTATCAGATTTGGTCAAGAAATGGTAAAGATAGTATTATGTTGAATTATTTGTTCACATGTTGAGCGGATGGTTGGGTGCGGGGCTGCTTACGCAATCGGGCTCGAATTATTGCCGGACCTGGTGACGGCGCGCTGACGCTTACCTAAGGCCAAAAGTGGGGCAAGTTCGGCGCTCCAATCCTTGGAAGGACCGCTTGTTTCCTGCAGCTACCGTACCAACACTCCTGCTTCATCCACTCCATAGCCGAGCCAGTCGACTTGAAACTTCCCCTTTTGCCTTTCTAGCCTTAGCTAGCACAAAGCACGTCAAAATCCTTTTTTGATGCCAAATTAAAGATGGGCTTCGCTGATATTCTGGATGTCTTGTACCTGGCTTGTCACCTTCGTACATGTCCTGTGGTCTGCTTGATGAGGAAGGTAGCTTGGCCTGGGCGGTGGACACGGAGAAAGATGCCTTCGATAAACTGAGGGTTCCAATGCTGAAAATGCAGCTAAGGCTGAGTCTCGTGAGAGAGCTTGATTGTGCAAGCGCTTCCTACGACCATGCCATTCCCCGAAGCGTAGCCACAACGCACAGGACTAATGGTGTCGCGGAGCAAAAGATCAACCGGCCAACCTTCTGCTCCCTTGAATAGAAGGTCTCTTAACCGTCACAAATGGCCTTCAGCTGGGTTTCCCAGCCTCGTCATGTTGCAGGGCCGAAAACATATCCGGTACACATTCGGCAAGCTGGTTCTGGCGGGTATGCCAAATACAAAAAGATACGCGACCGAAGTCATCCAGTACTGACGGGTTTCCATCTCACTACTGTTCAACTATCGCTTCGAGACATGCTACGCATGTTTTAATTGCATTTCGCTTTCACCACATCATCCGATTTTCTCATTACAGTAGATATTTCTCCAGTTTAACATGTCCTTGCGTTTGACTGTTCGCACTTTCCGCCGTACGAAGAAGCTCGTTCTTTTGCATGTGAACGCTAGGCCCTAGGCCAAGTTCGGCGTAGCTCTGGTCTCCGAAGAACCGAGCTAGTGCTTTTCTCACGTGCGATGATTAGGTGACGGTTGCGTTTTCTTGGCGCACAAATACAGGGACTTTCTCTTCAGGAAATTGCCTCGCAGCGCCACTGCCAGCTACGATGCTGTTGCGTGCGTTGAAATCTCTCAAACTGACTCCAGGTAAGACTGTTATGGCATCAACACTTGCGGGCAACACTGATGGTCTCTAGGCAACAGGGGGGCGCCAGCAACAACTCTGCAGCCAAGCGGAAAGGGCGGTACTAGCGACATGCAAGCACGCGGACTCCCAGCACAAGGCTCCCTCCAAGGCTTCCCGTTTCTACGACTTCCAGGAGAGCTTCGCAACCGCATCTGTGAGTACTCACTCACCACAACCGAGGTATTGCAGTTCACCGAGCACCGCGGAAAAGCTCGACTACTGGACCCCGCCAACAAAGTCAAGGATTTCAACAAGCTCAAATACGTCTGCCGTCAGCTGTATAAAGAAACAGCCGGCTTGGAGGTTAAGTTCAATACGGTCGTGATCCGTTTCGATTTCTCAAGCTCTCCAAAGCGAGAACCTGCACGCATCTTCGGCACTTTCTTAACGACATGTGCGCCTTCCAAGGTCTCCTGGTTTGCCGACATCATCCTCAAGTCCAGTCATTCCGGGCACAATCTAAACGATCTCCTTGAGCCCGCTTCTCACATCTTTCCTGTTGCCACTTTCTGTCGCATGAATCCCCACGTCAAGATCCGCTATATTCCTGGTGGCTTCGAGTACAAAACCTACAGCATTCACCACTTTCTTGGGGCTGGCCACTTCATCAACAGGACAATCCGCCAGCAGCACGTTGTTCTTACGTACGGTACATACGGCTTCGAAAAGTTTGTCACCGATCGTTACACCGACGCACGGGGTATCGCTTTGCGGGGTGTGCCCAATTTCAAGATATGGCCAGCAATCGAAGACGGCGTCGACTTCGCTACCCTAGTCAACACGGATGAACTGCGAGTATGGGTGGAAGATATGCAAGCCTGGGCAACGGAGGGTATCTGAGTCTGGATAGCTGCATTGCCTGCTTCAAAAGCGCTTTGGTCTTTGAAAAGCTGCACAATGCACGGCTGTACACTTGCATCGATTTTTCATTGACTGCAGACGGCTACGAGCGGGAAATTTTCGCTTCCAGGACCTGTACGAAGTCTCGTACTCGATAAGCATATACCGCGAGTCAAATATGCGATCTCATAAGGAGTGCCTTTGTCGGTCAGTCACTCTGTGTTTACTGCGGTCCGAAAGCACCTCCCGCTCCTTTCTAATTGTGGCAGCTGTTTGTTCTCTGAAAACGGAAGTCTCAAGCTCGATTCCTGTGGGAATGGAGACATAGCAATCCATGAAGGGAATGAGGGAGAAGGTTGTCGTATTGAGAGAGCTACAGAGAGCGATTATATACACAAGCATGCCGAGTAAGCTAATGACAGAGGTCCACGTGAGTATGACATACATGGCGTACTCAGGGAACGATGAACTCAGGGAACGATGATGCCACGCTGACAATTCCACTTCCCTCGAATAAATTCATGTTCACCTTCCCAGTATAACATCCGCGCGTGAGCATTATTACCTGCCCCTCGGGCGAGGCTTGTCCATCGTGACGCGGAAGCTCCAATTTTCACTTGGAGTTCTTGTATTACTACATTCGTTACCACCGAACCCCGCTGTTGCAATTCCTCGGATTGACAGCTATGTAAACACCCCGAGCTTATTGGATCCATTCTATGGCTAATTCACTTAAGCACTATGACTGAGAACGACGTGCACCAAGCCTACGACAACCCACAGCCAATTTTGAACACGTACAGTCCTCTTCTTCGACTGTCCGCAGAGCTGCGCAATGACATCTATCAATATGTACTTACGCCCGATTGCAAGCTCTTTTTCAGCGAGGCGAAACCTGGGAGGAAGGCACGAGTCGTTTTCGAAAACGGTGATGAGCACCAGGAATTCAATCAAATCAAATACGTCTGTCGTCAGCTTTATGCCGAGACAGCCGGTCTGGAAGCCAAATACAATATGATTTACGTCCACGGCTCATTCCCGAGAGGAAAAGGGCCGGCACAGAAGTTCTCCGAGTTCCTCGCCACGTGCTCACGCCCCAGGGTTTCATGGTTTCGGAATGTGCTTCTTTCAACCTCTAGCCACTACAACATGGACTCTTTCATTGAGCCCGCGAATTTCCTGTTTGCCATCGCAGATTTCTGCAGGAACAACCCCGACGCAGCGGTCGTATACTCTCCCAGAGCTTTTGACAGCAGGTCGCGCAAGGTGTACACATTCGTTTTGATGGGCGTCTATCTTACTATGGCGGTGCGCAACAAGATTCCATCGTGCCACATCCCGATGAGAAAGATCCAATCTCATGAAGGCTACATGCGATCAGCGCGCCAGTGGACAGACAAACAGGGCATCGCGAGGATGGACGTACCCAATCTTCGCTTCTGGCCTGCAGTCGAGCTCGCACCGCGATTTGTGCACGACGCAAGCCGGAAGAGCGGCGGCAATAGCTGGGTCGCACATGTGAGGGAATGGATGGAGAACGATATCTGAAGGAGACTTTGGGCTCTCTGATATCGAGGGGAAAAGCTCGAATGGTGTCAGCGATACTCCGTAAAGCTTTCCGGCTATCCCTGCTGTAACGATTGGGTAAAAACACAATTGAGAGACCTGGCTTAATGTTCCACTCAGTCTATAATTCCCAATGACTTGAACGTACGGTTAAAATGATATTGAACGGTACCGAACCGAGCCAAGAAAACACAGAGAAGCCGAGAGACAACCACCGACACGTGCATAGGGTCAGAACCCTCACCATATCTTGTACTTTCAGAGACTTCTCCCCTTGAAAACCTACCTACCCTAAACCTGAGGGGCTACTGCCTCTCATGTCCTCCCATAGTCTCAGACTCATATAGGACATTAAATGAATACATACATACATACATACATACCACCGACACGTGATATCATTCCCATTCATAGCTTCCAATCGAGCTAGTAAGAGCACTAATCATGCTAGCTTGGTCCGTCCCAGAATTTCCAAAATCTCTTCCCCGATACGAATCTCCTCACTTGGACACACTCGCTGCACGGCTGCCTGTGGTTTAACTTTTAACTCTTCTTGACTCTCATACTTGCTTTTACATTCTAGACCCTCCATTTCATAGCTTTAACTCTTCATCTTCAACCCCCATTTCAACAACACTGCGACCCCACCAACCTAACTCACAACAAAGCAAAATTACCAAAAGGTAACTAATCTCACTCCAGTCGTTTGAGACCCTCACTAAAACATACAGAATGAGCAACTCAGCTGCTACCGAAGCCGTAAACAACCATCGACACCGACCGATTCTCGCGCAACCCGGCTGTCCTTTTTTTTGGTCTCCCGGGAGAGCTACGCAACTGGATCTACGAGTACGCCTTGAGAGCTGAGAACTCGACATGATTCAAGGAAGGTGGAAGGTACCATGCCGGTGGACAACGCCTTCAGCATAAGTCCTACTTCTCCGCTTGCCTCAAAGGTTGTGATGTCGAAGATGAGGAGTTCAAAAAGCTCAAGTATGTGTGTCGCCAACTATACGATGAGACTGTCTGTCTTGAACTCCATTTCAACCCTATCTTAATATAGGGCGAGATCGAAGAATGCGGGAAGAGGTGGCATCCTGCGAACACCTTTGCCCGTTTCCTGCGGCAGTACGTTCCAGCCAAAGTATCGTGAATCACTAGTGTCACCTTGGAGCTCTGCAGTGAAGCCAGAAAGCTACGGCATCTGTTAGGCGAGTTTTCGCCACGCTTCGAGGTGATTGCGAGTTTCTGCCACAACAACCCTCACGCGATGTTGTTGTACCAATTGCGGAAGTGCTTCCAGTGTGTTTTGAACCAGATGAGGCAAAGTATTGGGTACAGCGCAGTAGCTACAGCATAGTAGCTGACGTCAGGCTCCATGATCAGCCAATGGAAGTAGGAGTTATATTTCTCGAGGCCTAATGCGGTTGCAGTTTTAAAGTACTTTGTACAGTGTGTATGTGTAAGGTGTTTGCGGCAGGAATCAGAGATATATGTATAGGCTTGTATTAAGACAAATCCTTGAGGAGGAGTCCAGGCTCCGTAAGGGAGTTATATACAAGTACGGCATGCGGCCTACCCTAGGCCGGGCCATTGTGGCTCCATAGGCTTCCCGTGGGGTGAGCCGTGGGGTTGGTGGCCAGGATACCGTGACAGTACGCTTGCTTGCTTCATGATACTCTACCCACAAAGTTTGCAGATTTGTTAGCGTTTGCCATAGAGATCCAAAGCCTCCTGTACTACTGTTGTTGCCCTCTAAGCGGCGCGTCATCTCATATAGAGCTTTGAGAAAGTTAGCAAGTTCTGTAGCCTTGTCCCATTTGTCATCAGTGAGCGCGTCAGTGAGCACGCTATAGTCAAGGCCATCGTTGTTGAGATCATTGTCGCTTTTGAGCTTCCGGATGAAGCATTTGACGGAGTTTTGGAGTTTGAGGCGGCTGAGGCGGCTGAGGATCATGAGGTCTACAGAGTGCCACCTCATGCCACCGTCTTGGCGGAGGTTGAGGGTGTTGTATAAGTATAGAGTCTCGTCATTGCTGACCTGCTTCTGCACTGAGTTGAAAAGCTCACGCCGCTTATTTGGGGCACACACTGCGCTCACAAAGTTGTGCAACTTGCCAACAACTCCAAGCTTTTGCCATAGCTCAAATTGCTCCTTAGGGGGGGGGCATTTGCAAGCTGCTCTTCCCATTTACTCACCCCTCTTCCATATATTTTTGCCTTAACAACAAGGTTGATTATATAGCCAGCGCAGAGTAATCAGTAGTGGGGCTTGAGGCTGATGTCGGGATGTTTGTTGAGGTTGTTGGTGAGCTCTGCGTTGTTGCTGGAGGCGTTATCACCCACGAAACAATAGAATTTTGGTGCAATCTCAAAGAATTCAAGTACGTTAGTGACAATAGACACTTGGGCGGCCCCAGTATGGTTTCTGTATAGGTTGCAAAAGGCAATAAGTACGTCGCGTTGCTGAAAATGTGCATCTATTGTCTCATCCATCAGTTCTGGTATTCCTAGGAACAGCCTCCTGTGAGTGGCTTGCGGGAGCACGGATGGTACGCACTCACAAAATGAGCTACAACACCAAGAAAGCTGAGAAAGTTGCTTGATGTCCATATATTGACGCTTACACTGATTCTGCCCCTTGCTGCTAGCAAAAGCTTCTGTACTTCAACTCTCCTCTCCTCCAGCGTTGAAAGGATATACTCCCATATTGTCGTCTTTAAACTTGGCACAGCCGCAAGCAAACTGGTGCAATTCCATGTAAGTAAACCTTGAAATGCTGCTGAAGTTGCATTGGCAAAGCTGATGTCCTTCACAATCACACAGTCTACTAGCGCCTCCTGGAGCAAGTCTTCTTGCAACGGTTTGTGAGATACTTCAGTAGTCAAGCCAGGCATCTTTGCTGCTTCAAACGGAGAGGAGAAGTGTGGTTTCTTTAGTGTTTCTGGCAGCAGCCCGGTGGCTGGATCTATCCGGTGAGCAACTCTCATGTGCTCGACAATATGGTAGTAACTGTTGACAGCTTTGGCATCGTTTGGCTTGCGGTTCAGGTGACATTGCCTGCAAAGCCAGAGTTGCAGCGGCGTCCCGTCATCCATCAGGTACTCCAACTCTACTCCATAGCACCAGATTGGTGAAGCACTTTGGTTGCCCTTGAGCATACTTTTGTGCTTCACTTTATAGCCTAGCCATGCCCGAACAAGCTGTCGATTTTTACAAGAAATGCGGTCGAAATCCACCTCAAAACACTCACCAATAACATCAAAATCGCCCTCTGGCCATACCTGAGATTGTTGCTCAAGCGTGCCGCAATGGCTTATAGATGGCAATGGTGAAGGACTTTTGGTGGCCCGAGCAGCGGCAAGCCTCCTCGAAGCAGCACTGTGAAAGATGGCAGGTATAACGGTAGTTTGGGACTGTGAGGAGCGCTTCATCTTGGTGTAGGTGGTGAAGATTTGGGTGCAGCAGCATGGCAGCTATATACGCGTGTATTCACACCCAGCCACCTCCCAGCCACCCCCCGGTACAGCTCCGTCAACTACTAGGAGCAAACGCTAATGATTTGCAACCAGAACAGATCCCTCTATTTCATCTCCGAGAAACCGGCCATTCAAACGCTAATGATTTGCAACCAGAACAGACCTCCCAGCGGCCCTCTATCCTATCTCCGAGAAACCGGCCGTAGAGACGTACTACGACTCCCAAATCTTCACCACTACGCCTACGCTACGATCCAATTCACTGCCAAACTACGTACGGCTTATATAAGCCGTAGGTCGTAGTGTAGGCCAATCGTAGTGCGTTACGATGGACGCGCTGCTCCTCAGCATTTAAATACACCGCTACCTACAATCTCACACACCCCTCCATTCCAAAGCCTACCAACTCATCGAACAAAACCCAAGCACATTGTTCGTACAACCCACAGCCAATTTCTCCCGAAATCTCCACTCGTGGCAAACAGCCCACTTCTCCTCTCCTCATCGACCTACTACGCCGCGAACTCCACGATCGCGTATAGGACCTAGCATTCGAAGACACAGAGCTTCACATCTCAAAAGACGATCACGCCATAGTCATCAAATACCCAGACTCACCACCCCATCCTCATTGTGCGGAACCCCACCTCTCTTCATGCAACGTGATGCCACCGCCACGCTGGCTCCTGGCCTGCAAGCAGGTTCTCTCTGAAGGGCTTGCACAATTCTCTCGGAAAGCCGTATCCACAGGCATATCAAACGGAACCGAAGCGTACCAGTGGCCAGTTTTACAATTTGTCAAAAACAAGTTGATCGTATCTCGAGTTTTCGAGAAGTAAGTTCAGTGAGGATGACGGGGTATTGCTAGTTGCTATGAAGATGTTAGACGGGCCTGAAGGGATCGATGCTGTGCCATTGCAAGAGGCTGGGCCTAAGCTCACGCACTTTCTACCGAAATAGGAGAAGCTATATCTCAGAGTCGATGTTGTGGGGCTGGATCCAGTACTGTGCACACGGAATAAAGCAGATCAAAATCGATGCGAGGCTGCTGATGGGGTTGGGCAGGTAGTCTAATAGCGTACACATCTGTATTCCCATGATGAAACTTCACCGCGAAAAAGGTACTGGGTAGGGGGTCATTGTACCGCATATAGCGCCTCTCGCCGACTCTTACCCAAGACTACAGAATGCATTGATCCATCTCGGTAGTCATCTCACCCGACGATTGGGCAAAATTAGGCCGCCGAAGCGAGGCGAGAATTGGCAGAGTGAAGAGCACCGCAAGGCGGAATATTGGTGGGTTACTGAGCATCAAATGGATCCATGCGATGACTACGGGGCTATTGGCTCGAAGAATTGCTTCGTCACCAAAGACTGGATGGACGACTCAGACGGAGCGTGGCATCTATCCATCTGGGAAACCTTGGACAAGCCAGCATAACCAGAACACACTATTATACTGCACATCGGGCTTCGGTACTACTGGATGGCTTCGGCTTCGAAATCTTAGAGTTATTTGTCAGCCGAGGGCCCGCAGGGCTCGGGCTGGTCTGTTTGCCCCAGGTTACATCCCGTGTTTGCTCTCATGCACTTCTCCTTTAGGAGTAGTGCAAGCTCATCTGAGGTTCTCCGCCTCGTATATATCTCTCCACTTTGATAGATGAATATGATACGATTCTTCTTACCTTTCTCACCTTTGACATTATTCGCCGTTCAAGGATATAGGAGGTAGTCGGGTATTTAAGCGCGGTGCAGTTGCCACATCCGGAGAGAGGTTGTGGATTTGCCAAAGGACGGGCGAGGTGGTGTGGGTGGCGGATGGCAGAGAAAGCTGTT
>ML976017.1:44123-87001 GCA_010015635.1 Clathrospora elynae
ACCTATGCAAACATCCCATGATACTGTCCAACCATGATCATCGGCCCTAGCTTGCATTAAGCCTCGCCCACCTCTTTCCCTTGCACAAGCTTTTCTTCTATCACAACATCTCCAGTCTTCTTATCCACCTTCTTACTAACATCCTTCCAACCCATGCCCAAGCTCGCGACAGCCATGAGGCTCGCAATACCCACCAAAAAGTAAAACACGTTGCGAAGGCTCTCAGAGTATGCTCTCAGCACGCCATCCAATTCGTCTTTGTGCCCAGCCGGTACAAGTGCGCGTACAGCACCAGCACCAGAGCCAGCCTCCAATGCAGCTTGAGGCGACACCGACGGCGCGTAACGAGGAATAGTGGAAATGAGAGTCTGCGCGAAGATCGTGTTGCAAATGACAATGGCGATGGAAGTGCCGAGATTTTGGAAGAAGATCTGGTTAGCTATGGCGACCGGGTACTCTGACGGCAAGACCGCGTTTTGCACTGCAATCATCGCCTGAATGTGTCAGTAGACGTACTGCCAGATTTAAGAGTTATGTATGTATTTACCATTTGGAGGCCACCGCCTCGCCCCACGCCGAGTACAATCTGGTAGCCGATCCATGTCGCAACGCTGGTTGATGCCGTGAAGGTGGAGAGAAGGCCGTTACCGATTGCCGTGACGATACCGCTGAACAATGCCCAAGGAAGGTAGTAGCCCATTCGAGACACTGCAAGGTGTCAGTGACAAATATTATCAGTGTTTTCATGTTGACATACCTGCAGCACCGGACACTACAACGAATAACAGTTGACCCAAGATACTTGGGAGAACGTGAACGCCACTCATCGATGGCCCATTACCCTTGACAGCCTGGAAATAAGTCGGAACCCAGTTACTCGCAACGATGATGCAGCACATGATACAGGCTGCAAACACGCAGCTCGTCCAAATAACTCGTCGCCGCAGCAAATAGCCAGGGAGCATAGCCTTGTCGCCTGCTCTTCGTTCCCAGAGAATGAAGATGATAGCCAACACGCCTGCGCCGCAGAATAGGCCGATGACGGTACCGCTGTTCCAGGAAAATGAGTTTCCACTGCCGAACTGGAGGGCCAGTAGGAACATGATAGCGGCTGGAAGAAAGAGGGCGAAGCCAATCAGGTCGAGATCGGGGATGACCTTACGTATGAGGGCGATGGAGAAGGGTGCCTTTTTTGTGACTTCAGGTATGCGGATCATGACTAGAATGAATGCTGCAACACAGCCGATGGGGATGTTAATGTAGAAGCCTGTTGACCAAAAGTTAGCGCCTTCAATCTTAGATACAACGAGTGGTTGGACACAGAGAATGGAGTTACGTATACGTACACCATCGCCAGGTTGCACGCTCAGTCAGAACACCTCCAAGGAGAGGACCAAGAACGATACCCATTTGCGCGACTGCCACTCGGTCAGCTGCTAATTGAGCTATCCAACGCTCTTCTATACTTACTGCCAATCAGTAAGCCCGTATACACTATTCCTTCTGATCAGCGTTGAAATCTATACAAGATTCTTCGTTCACTTACACGGGCTCTTCTCCCGCGGCACCGCACCAGAAAGTATCGTCACTGCGCCGTTAATAATACCAGCGGCTCCCAAACCGGCAATCGCTCTGCCCACGATGAGGACGGCCGAGGAGTTGGCGACACCGCATACGAGAGATCCGAGTTCGAAAGTGAAAACAAAAGCAAGGAATATGATCTAGATGGCGGTCAGATGAGCCTTGGAGGGTTTGGTGTTGGCTTTACCTTGGTGTTGAAGTGCGTATAGAACTTTCCAGAAAGCGGCTGCAGCGTTGCACTAGTAGCTTCGTTAGCCAGATGCAATGAAGTGGTTGGGATGGGAGGACGAAACGTACGACGCGAGAGTGTATGCTCCAACATACCAGCCCACATCTGAGAGAGAATGGAATTCGGTTGTAATGCGCGGTATAGCCTATGCGTGTCAACTCAAAGTGCCTGAGAAGAGGAAGACGGGAAGACGTACGGTACCCATGATGGAAGTATCCAATAACACCAAGAACGTAACAAGCGTCAAACTACCCAGAATAACGAATAGTTTCAGCCCGGTGAGGTAATCATGCTCTTGCGCTCTCTCGTTATACGTCGGCGAACTCGGTGCCGTTGTCGCCTGTGTCTCTTCCGACATGGTTATGGAATGAGCAACTGCTGAAGAGGGGCAAGAAGTACACCTAGGGTAAAAACCGAAAATCAAATGCGCAGACAATTAAAGGTAATCTGAACTAGGAAATGGGAGAAGGCTTTGTATTGTATTGTAGGTCGTCCGGGGTTGTCTGATTTCGATGCTCGCACAGTCAGACGGGATTCGGGGGCGGACCATTTGCTATTCCGTTAGGCAACCGAGATCGCGTGCATTACACAGGTAAACAAGCGAAAGAAGTTAATCAGAGACGCATGAAGTTCCGAGCATTCCGATACTTAATAGCCTATACTGCCACCTGTTCTATTAGGTAGCCTTCGTTAAGCGCTGTCACCGGAAACATCAGGTAGGCACAACCCTCTACGCTAACCTTACAACACCCGTACCCGCAGCCTATAGATATTCGCGTACCTAGAAGTTGAAGGTCCCTGGCAGCCAGAAGTCGTCCGAAAAATCCGCCATCGGAAAATCCACGCCGTCGCCGCCGTTCCATGTCCCAAAACTCGCAGAATCACCTACACCCTCATCCTGCTCAGACGACACTGGAACCGACCAATTATGTGCCGATGCTCTCAAGTTCTCGGCCGCAGCAGCAAAGATGCTGTTCTCGCCTGTCCCCTCCTTGAAGTTGGCGTTGAGCCGCTCAGCCATCGCCGCCGCTTGCTCCAAACACTGCATGATATCCACCGTCTGCTTCACGATGGTCGGATCCCATCCTGGGACGTCTTTGAAGGTGGAGAGCCTGTGTAAGATTTTGATGCAGTAAGGGAAAATCAGCATCGAGGGTACGGTGATGCTGGCCAAGCCACCGGCGAGAAAATGATCTTTGGAGGCTTTGCAGGTTTGTAGCAATGCCGTGAGGTATTCTATACGCTTTAGGTCGAGCGGAAGTTGATTGTATGGTGATAGCGAGGTTGGCGATGGAGGTTGGGAGAGAGCTAGTTCGTAGATGGAGACTTCAGCGCTGTGTATGAGGGAGATGATGCTGCCTGTAGTTTTTTAGGTACTTGAAGCTAGGGCTGAAGGTGTATCTTACGGTGCTGATGATATCCCGGAGTTAGTGTGCTCTTGAAAGTGCTGAGAGTAAGCTTGAGTGGCTCGATAGCCATCATAGCATATTGAGCGGTGGTCGGATCATCTAAAGCTCGGCGAGAAATTTCGGTAGCACTAAGAACGATCCTGGCCAGGCGCGCTGTAGTAACAAGAATGTCATCCCTTTCGCTTTCTATGTTCTTGCTAAGCATATCGCACGCCTCTTCTATCTGTGTCGACCACGCCATGGGGTCAGATCTAAAGGCCATAGAAATACTTTCATAAAGGTCAATCAAGCTGTTCTGTATTTGTTTTATCCTTGAACTTACTATGCGCTTAGTGTGAAGACAGCAAGCAGCGCTTTGCTTCCTTCGTTTGTTCGAGCTTCCTTATTCTCTACGTGACCTGGGGGCCCGATGCTTGGACACCCAGAAGAGTTCACCGGTTTATCCAGGCGTATGTCATTGACAAGTGATCTTGCCAGACCACACATTGCGCCCATGAACTGTTTTCCGTGTGTGAAGTATGTGGACCAAGCGATACTTACTATGAGACCCTGAAGCAAATCCATACTCCGCTCTCCATTTACGATGATATTGGAAGCCAAAACCTCCCGCAGTTTCTTGCTGAGCTGGCTCTGTCGCGTCATTGCCTTTGTGCAAACTGTCTGGATGGCGAGGTAAAGTATCGGGTGATCCAGCCGAAGAGATTCCGCAGTAACATCGTGCGGCATATACATGAACGGGAAATACGTCAGATAGTAATCCCGGAACTCGAGAAGCTGACCTTCCGTCAAGAACGCAGAACTCGCTGCTACTGTCGAAGCCGGGATGAAGGAGTCAGGTGTTAGTACAAATGGCTCATCTGGAGATACTGTGGGGGCTGCCGTGTGTTGCGTTCGAAGTAAGAGGACGACTTCATCGAGCTTGTCCTCTAGCTTTGACCTTTTCGAAGCTGGAGTGATCTTTGGGCCTCTCTTCCTCGCCAAAGTCGATGGCGTGCACTCTTTTTCGAGGCGGTGGCATCTGTTAGGTACAGGTTAGCCTAAAGCACCTCGATAGGCGGCAGACTGAAAGAAGCGACTCACCTTTCACACGTATGCCTATCACTGATCATGCACCGACATTTCGCCTTCACGCAATTGACGCACGCTCTACCATAAGGCGCGGAAGTCCGTGTCGCAGCGCTCTCCATAGCGGATTCCGGATTATGTCAAGGGATCGAAGGGATTCGAGGAAATCGAAATTCGAATATCGAGGGAAGCACGCATTGCGAAACGAAAAGAGCGCACCCGGCTAAGGTGGAAGGTGGGACGGGTGGAATGTTCGGGGTTCAGCTCAACTCCGTTCGGATGGGATTCGGCGAGGTCTCACCTATCGCTTCTTATCCTGGTATTAGCGTTTAACGCCCATTGGGCCTGTCCCGAGGTCAAAGATTACTTCGAATGATGCATGAGCTCGCGAGAACATGATGAGAATAGACTGGAATTGAAAAGTACGTCTATAGCGTACGTGGTGGCTGCGCATACGGTTGTACTTGCACCTTCGTAGTCTCAATTCTCCTGTCCCTCCCAGTCTCAGTGTCATATCCATTATAAAACGACTTTTGCTCCAGGCTAGCAGTACTATTCAAGCCCTCCGTGCTAGCAGTGCTCTTCATCGAATGAGTCCTGAGCATTTCAAATTCATCTCTGCTGTTGTTGTTGAGGCGTTGGTGATGTGAGATGCGCACTTCGCTTGTGACAAAGATGTGGCTGCAGGATGCGACTACCGTGGGCCAGAAGATGGGCACCGAGGCGCACATGATGGCGAAGTCGACTTCGAGGCAGGAGAAGATGAGGACTTCGGGGTACCACCAGGTAAAGTCGAAACTCTGAGTCAGGTTCTGGTTGTGCTTGAAGATGCTCCAGAGACGGAAGGTGGCCATCAGAACGACGCTAGGTACCGTTAGCTGTGAAAATCACAGTATTTGTTATCAGACTTACATTAATCCTAGAGCAAACAGTCCTGTCATGGCAAAAAGCTGTTTCCTTCTCAGGTCCTGCCGGAAGTATTCCGTCAGGGGAATAAGGAGGATTGCAATGTCGAGGGTCATGTTGCTAGCGGCGAAAGCAAGTACCGTATGCTTTGCCTCGTTCACCCCGCGATATCCGAACCCGTAGCACTTGGCCGGCGGATCCAGCGTCCTGTCCCAGAACCCTCGGACTGGAAAGCAGGGCACCCAGGCCATGAACGAGAAGGCTATGCCCCACGACACAACAAGAAGGAGGAGTACAATGCATACTATGCGGCGGGACCCTTCACGGAATAATCTCAGATACTGCAGAAGTAGAGAAACCTTAATCAGGGCTGTCGTAGTATGATACGCGGCATTGGTCATGTACAACCACAGCATGGTTTGTTGAAGTTCTGGAAGAATGTAGATGAGGTGCTGGCCCATGCCGTGTTTAGTGCCTTCTGACTGTCAGCAACCAAATATTTTCGTGATGCAGGGGGTTGAGTGCCTACTTTTGAGAAAGGTTATGAGTGATACCAGGTTAAACAGAGCCGCCAGGACAACAAACAAGTCGTCCAAGCCAGGCTCCCGAACGACACGTAGCCGTGTATGGAGACGAAAGGCAACGAAGATCCAGCTCAATACCTGCACTTGTAAGCTTTTTGGTGACAGAGCTGTGAGGGCTTCGGCCGTGACATACATGAAAAGGAATCGAGACACCATACATTGTACCCAGGTGATTGGTAAATGGTATAGGTTCATTTGGATTGGGAGGACTTTGCATCATTCCACCGATGATGGTGGTGAACTCGTCCGCCATCGTGGAAGGCGTGTCCGCACGATCCTACACGCAGGCATTCAGCAAAGATGAGGTTCGCGATGGAGGATAGTTACGGTCTTCTGGAAGGCTGGATGTTGGCTCGAAGGTTCCGGCCCCGGAAGTACTTTATTTTAGTATCGCGGCTGCCGGTCATAAGGTTCCTGAGGTCTAAAGCACCGCAAGGCACATGCTTGCTGCTGATGAGTGACGTGCGATGCTTGACTCGGTGATTTACGTGTGAAGCCGGGGAGCGTCGAGGATTTACCTTACCCAGACACGGGGGCGGTCGCGGTTCTTGGAACAGCGAGCCATCTCAGTGGGCTGACCTCTACCGTGGAACGCTTCCAAATGCGGGTGCAAATCCGCAAAGTGGCCGTTGAAGGTGATTATTTTGTCCAGGAAGGTGCCTTGGAGGGGCTGATTCGCTCAGATGGTGCGACACACGAGTCAACACTGGCGTTAGACAATTTGACACCTCAAGTAGCCCCGTCAACAAAGTTCAGCTATGGACAGTGACCACCATGCGTTCCTAGCGGTGAGCTGATGGATCGTCGATATATTGATGTTTGGGACGTAGTCGCAAAGGCACTGCAATGTCACAGATCGTCGATTCGTAGAATCGCTCCTGAACTTCAAAGCAAAGATGCCAGGTCAAGGTCAGGTATAAAGGGCCCCTGCTGTCTGGACGCAATCGAAGGATCGCTCGCGTGCCACGATGCCTTGCATGCCGAGCTTCAAGGATATTGACACGGTAGATGCCGTGCCTGTTACGAGAAAGGTGTGGAGAGCTGTCATTGCCGCCACAGGAATCCGCGCTTATCCCGCGACTAAAGTCTCTTCCAGGGTCCGTCACGAAGATCTTGTCGCGCATCAACCTCGAATCTCAACTTTCCGCATGGGACGGCGGAATCGAGAAACACTGCGCGATCTGGGGAAACTGGCCGTGGAACTTTCCCCGTAATCTAGACTACCTAGGTACCTATGCAGTGACGGTATCTCCTTTTGGATATGATGAACGCCTCAAAATGCAGCAGACCGTTACCGTAATGCTCCACAACTCCTACCTAGACATTTGGGCACCTACTCCGTCATCTTCATCTCCTCAAAGTCATCCAGCAACTGCTCCATCGGAATCGCCAACCCTTCGTCCTCGTCATCACCCAGAGTACTCTCCGTCTCCATCGCATCCGCGTCCCGCTGCCTCTGCTCCTGCTGCGCCTTGTATAGCGCCATGGTCGCACGCAGATCCTGGTCCTCCTCGACGTCCTGCAAGAACATCTCGAAGTCGCGCTCCATCTTCTCCTGATCCTGCTTGCGCGGCAGCATCTCGCCCTCTTCCTTGTTCATGCGTTTGACGCGCCAGTTGCGCTTGTTCTTGTTCTTCTTGGAGCGCTGGTAGAACTTCTTGACGAGCATGACATCAGGGATCGCGGATGCGTACTTGTTGTTGCCTTCGAGCACGTCGAAGAGCTCGCTGTTGAAGTTTGTGTTGCTGAGAAGGTAGCCCATTACCGAGTCGCCGACGTGCAGGATGCCGCCGAGATGTGTTCGGCAGTAGTATGTTGTGTCATTGTGACCCAAGTCGGATGTACGGGCTACCGTCGCTTCGGCAAGGAAGTGGCGGCCGTGCTGCTTGCCCAGGGGCTCGATGTCGAGCACGATGAACTCGGTCAGTTCTTGGACGTCGGCGAGGGGCCGGAATGGCGTTCGCCAGTAGATGTCTGTTGCGACGTCGGCGGTCTGGAGCGTCGCGGGATCCAGCAACTGGATGGCGGTGCCGATGCGCGTGCATAGCGTGAGAGGCGAGATGTTACCCAGCTTCTTCGCGAGCGGGATGGGCAGGACTACAAGGTCATCTTTGCAGATGGGCACGATGTCGCAGGAAAAGGTGAATTTGTAGTTCTTGGTCGACGTGTGGATGTCGTGCGAGATGAGCTCCTCGGAACGCTTGATGTTGACGGGGATGACGGCTTTCAGGAAGTCGCAGAAGGACACGGCATGGTTCCTCTGCGCGAAGAAGAAGTCAATGCCGTCGTGGACTTCCTTGATGTTGATCGTGTCCTTATGCGCCGCGTGCTTCAGGATCAGCTGCTCCAGGTAGAGAAAGGTCCTCTTGTGCGGCACCTTCTGGCGCACCTGCACCGACGCCCTCCACGTGTTGTGTGTGTAACTCTTTGCGCAGTCGGGACACTGGTTGTAGTTCTGCGTGTATTCCACCTCGAACGTCTGCTGCATGATGGCGCCCTCGTTGAGCTCCGACTGCACCGTGATCTTGACCTTAATCCTCCTGCTGTGCGGCTCTGTCCAGATGAAGCTCGCATCGATGATCCTCAGCTTATTCAGCCCCCGCAGCTTCTTCAGGCACAGAGCGAGCAGTTCGCGCGATTCGGGGTGGGCAACGACCCACGTCGTTGGAGGGGAGAGCCAGCGGTCGCAGTCGCGGCACATGAGCAGGATGGCTTCGCGCTGGATACCGCCGGTGACGTCGGTCTTGAGCTTGATGCAGTCGTAGCAGAAGGCGCCGGATAGGGTGCCGTCGACGGGCGCACCGCAGTCTGCGCAGAGAATCGTTGCCGCATTCTTGGGCTCGGGCGCGAAGGAGCGCTCGTCCATCATCGTGGCGGAAGCTTTCGTGTGGATTTCTGGGATTATGCTGTGATATTAAAGTACCAGAGGGGAAGAGCGTGGGCGAGTGTTTATGAGTCGTCACGGCGGCGACTCTGCTTGCAAATTCACCCCGCCAACATTTTCTGTCCGCCACTATCAACATCTTATCTTATCAACACGTGACTATATCGTTCACTGACCTCCCGATCCACCTATGGAACTGCTAACTTATCACACTGGAAAAATGGAAAATTTTACATCTATCCAATACGCTAAGCGCCTGTACTTCGTGTCCTGCTTTGGCTCATTGCGGTCCTTCTCTTGCCAGTAATGTCCGTCCCTGCGTCACGGAAAACCCCCTGTGCCGGAAAATATGAGGGGTACTTCAACGTTGAATGAACACAACTTCATTTGTACGTCAATTTTTGTTGCTTTACAAAATATTACAGCATAACTTCGGCATTCAAGAGCATTTAGAATTATCCTGCACTGATAAGTTACGTTCACATCGTCGCCTTCGCGCTCGACCTGTAGAAAGCCTTCTGCTGAAGCATTATACTAATTGTGCACTATAGCGCTAACGCTTAAATTTCAACGCGTTAAACACCTAGCAAGGGATTTTTGTTAGTCTTTGAAACCTGCTCACAACGTCATGAAGTCATACCAACCTTGTATCTCCAGCGGCGTACAAAATCATGCAACGCTGCCACCCTAGTCGGTACTTCAAGTCTAAGCGAATTCTAGGTTTGGCTAGCTTAAAACATATGTGCGGCGTACGTAATCACTTCAGCGTAACTTACGTTTCGACTCTCCGTAAGCGCAATCTTGGCAGCTTGGGAACGCATCTAGTTGGCGCTTAGATTCTGGACACGTGATATATAGACACGTGACTCGCTAGGATACAAGAAAGTGATTATTTGGATCTTAATATAAGTTGGTAAGTTCAGGTCGGCCAGCTTCTCTACTAGCAGTAGTAGTTTAAAGTACTATCTCTTCTAGACTGCTCGTTTTAAGGTAATTCATAGGAGATCTGCTGCGCCCAGGCTATACTATTTTTGTAATCCTGAGGCTTCTAGCTGCCAGTTAGAAATGGTTTCGCGGGATGATATGGTATTAGGATGCCGAGGACCTAGGGTTACTACAAGCAGCTCGCAGCAAGCTTCCATTAGAGATACTGCTTTAGTTATAGAGCCATGGCTCTTCAACGTGAGCGCGAGATTGTTCATACTAGTCAGCGTGGAAGGATGCTCCTCCCCAAGCACCCTCTTTCTCGTCTCCATCACTTGCACCTCCAGCTCTTCGGCCTCCTTCCACCGCTCTTGATTCCAAAACGTCAACGCCAAGTTGGCCATGCTGGTCAGCGTGTCTGGATGCTCCTCCCCAAGCACTCTCGAGCTTATTCCCAGTTCTTTAGCCTGTAACTCTTCGGCCTCCTTCCACCGCCCTTGATCCATGTACGTCGACGCCAGGTTGGCCATGCTGGTCAGCGTGTCTGGATGCTCCTCCCCAAGCACCCTCTCTCTCGTCTCCATCACTTGCACCTCCAGCTTTTCGGCCTCCTTCCACCGCCCTTGATTCCAAAACGTCGACGCCAAGTTGGCCATGCTGGTCAGCGTGTCTGGATGCTCCTCCCCAAGCACTCTCGAGCATATTCCCAGTTCTTTAGCCTGTAACTCTTCGGCCTCCTTCCACCGCCCTTGATTCCTGTACGTCGACGCCAAGTTGGCCATGCTGGCCAGCGTGGAAGGATGCTCCACCCCAAGCACTCTCTTTCTCGTCTCCATCACTTGCACCTGCAGCTCTTCGGCCTCTCCCCACCGCCCGTCACTGTACAAGGCCATGGCACACTTCCATAACAGCTCCGTCCTAGCCTCGCTCTCTTGTCTAGCAGGGTTATATGATAGAGCAAACCTAGCATGCGGTAGTAATCGTCTCCACTTGCCTCTGTTCCCATGATTATCATCTGGGAACACTTCAAGCAGACGTGTAATGGCTACATGTGTCTGTTGACTCATCAAACCCTCTTTTTCGAGCCAGTTTCGGGTCGAGGAATGCACTAATCGATGCAGGTCGAGCGCTAATTCTGCCGTTCGTTTGGTGGCAAGGGAGTAGGCATTAAGTGTTTGTATCGCATGCACCTCCTGGTCATGTGTCAAGGCCGGCGGAAGAAGAGCGAAAGGAACGTCGTTTCGGTCTACACACCCCATGAAGAGCAGATAATCGGCTGCCAAGGCATCGTTGCGACGGATCTGCTCGAACGCAAGAAGCCAGGTTGCAGCTATCACGCTCTCAGAGTCTCGAGGAACAGCCCCAAACAACCCCACCTTTTTCCCAGCTAGCAGTCGCAGATATTCTTTAAGTGTTATCTTGTTGACGTTGATGTAGGTTGCTGCTTGCGCAATAGCTAGAGGAAGATACGCTAGCCCTTGGAGCAAGAGGACTGCCTCTCCTTCCTCGTTTGCGGGGTCGACCAAACATGTTTCTAGCATTCTGCGAGCCATGTCCTGCTCCATCTCTGGCAATTCCACAACGTTCCCTGGTGCAAGTTTTGCGGCTGTCTCTCTTTCTACTGTTATAAAGATAATAGCCCCTTGCTCAGAGCTTGGTAGGTACTCGATCAGACTTTCTGCGTTAGATGACCCGGTGAATTCTTGTCTAGCCTCATCTGCGTTGTCGAAAACAAGGAGCCACGGCCCTGCGCTCTCGTTGCTTAAGTAGAGTTGTACCAGCTTCCTGACATCTGCTTTCTCATCATCCCAGCCTACAATCTTAAGTTGTCGGGCAATGTGTGCATACCCTTGATAGAGGCTCTCCTTGTCGCTTGCAGATATCCAGAAGACTGAGCAGATCTTACGCTCTTGTCTGAATCTGTAAACTAACTCCAGTGCGAGCTGGGTTTTTCCTATCCCACCGGGGCCAGTGATTGCAACCCTCGCAGTCGTTGCTCCGGCCTGAAGCTTTTCTTTCAGCTCATTAAGTTGTGATTCGCGACCAACAAATCGAGCGTTTTGGTCAAAGGGTACGATAAACGGTGCAGTTCTAGCTGCAGGCTAGACTTTAGTACTTATGCGGCACAGTTGTGTAAGCTGTACCTTTTTCCATTGCCTCCTTGAGTCGCTCCTGCGCTCTCTCTTTTCCCTCGCCATATCGAAACTCCATAATCACGCCGAAGATTCCAATTAAAGAGTACGCTATGTCTTCCGCTTCTGTTGTCTGGCGGCCCGTCATCCACGCCATTCGCTCGGCAACGCTGAATTTGTCGAGAGGATCACCCTGTAACGCTGCAACTGGAATACGGGTAATTTGATGGATTTGCTGCTCGAGGGAGTCTTTGCCCCCAAGTCGCTGACCCGTAGAGGAGTAGAAATCGATTGATGCTGGAGCAAGGAGTTCTTGCAGCGTCCAGCCTCGAGTAAACCATCTGCTTTCTCGAAAAGTTACTTCCCACGTGCTTTGGTGCTGCTGTGCATCTGCCATAGGTGTGGAGACATCCGAGAGGTAAGCGTAGCATGCTGCTGCATTTTTATACCACAAGAACATGGAGTTTATCGCGTCTGACAGCTCACGGAGGTTCCATTTGTTGATACAACATGTGTCGACCCAGAAGTACTGTATACGGTCACGAGCCGCTTGTTCACCGCAGAACATAATCTTCTTATAGCCAGCCTTGCCTTCACCAGTGCTGTTAACCAGATCATCGAAAAGAAACTCTTCCTCACCCCAGGTGTGTGAAAGAATAGCGTATGGTGGAAGTGCTTTCTTGCTGAAATTTGCCGAGGTGAGTCGCCCAAGACTATTGAAGCAAAGGAGTCGCATGGCTCCTAAATCGATTCCAGGATGTGAGACCCGAAATTGCAGACAAGTCAGGGGAAGAGCTGTTGAAACTGACTACGAAGGCGGCCACGAAATGTGAGAGGGGGTAGAGGCGAAAATCAATGT
Organism: Clathrospora elynae; assembly: GCA_010015635.1. NCBI lineage: Eukaryota > Fungi > Ascomycota > Dothideomycetes > Pleosporales > Diademaceae > Clathrospora > Clathrospora elynae. The sequence continues at coordinate 56,697 of ML976017.1, forward strand.
ATGATGTTGGCCAGGCTGCGGAGGCAGCCACGCGGGTGGAAAAAAACCCCGCACACAGGGAAAATCAACATTGTCGCAAATTTCTTTCACCACCACCACATATACTTGTTCAATTTACTTCAAATCAACATGGCTGACTGCATTAACCGTGCGCATCATGCTACACCCAAAAAAATCCGTGTTTGTGGGGCAATTGAGTACATGAAAGCTCATGGTATCCCACATTCAAAGGAGGACGTCTTCTGCTTTAATGCAGTCTCTCACCGCCAGGGACGGGCAATGATAATCTGAACAACCTCATCATCATCTCTGCACTCAAAATTGCCCTAACAAGTTATGGCCATACTTCATTGTTTTGATAGGGAAATATATGGTGAGGTGGAAGACAAGTCATTTGCTGTGCGGCGATTTTCTTCACCCGCGTGGCTGGGTGTGCTTGTTGACACGAGCTACACGCCAGGGCCCTTCGAACCGAGCTCCCATCCTGGAGCGCTTGGCAAAAGCGCCTTACAGCCACAGTCTAAGCGTCAGCAACTATAGATTACAGCTAAGCTACTTTAAGCTAGGTGTGCGGGGCCTCCTCGTCTGGCACTTCCAGCAGGCAGACTTGGAATTAGCACAACAGCACGACAACCTTTTAAGCTCTAGCCCAGTGCTCGGGATAAGATAATGATATGATAAGCTGTAGCTTGACGGAATCTTGACAAGATGCATGAGTTTTCAACGCACCCGCTGCCAGCCAAAGCGAGGCGGTCGCGCGATGCTCATACCAAGTTGTTGTATTGCACGGTAAGCAGAACCTACTTCTGGAAGATACTAGGAAAGAATAGACTTCGTAGCTCAAGGCTACTATTCCGAAGATATATGTTCTTCTGACCTATTGTTGCGTTTGTTGTGTTGGGGAGTGTGTGCGGCGTCCCGCCACGCAGGGTGTCCCGTTACGCAGGGATGGACGTTAGTCCAGCATGTCATCCGTGATACGAAACAGCTTGCCCTTGGGCAATCCCAGCGCCACGCAAAGCTCCTCCATAAACGGCAAAGCATCCGTCACCCGTTTTACATACCCCTCTTGCGTGTCAGCGTAGGTTGTCAGATATACAGTGTAGACGCCGTGGACCAGGTCGTGTTCCATACTGATAGAATAGTTCTTGTTGCCGTCAAGACGTCGCAGCAATGTGCTATTCTCCTTGCGAGCTAGCCACTCCCGGGACTTATACTCTATTGAGATGGAATTCTCGTTGAAGCACATGTGTAGACTGCAGGTCTCGACAACAAAATGTCCGCTGCCATTCTGAAGGGGAAAGTGTGTGATGGCGGCAGTCGGTGCCCAATCCCAGACGTCGTCGACAAGGACCGCCCGTTTGCGTGGGATCACTCCCAAGTAGCTGTCCGTTGGAAACACGAGATTCTCGATGCCGCCCTCGATGCCGCCCTCGAAGCCGCATACAACGTTCTAGAATGGATCAGTGTATGTAATATCTTTTTTTGGGTTTGGGGTGATTGAGCACGTGCGGTTTTTCTGAATTATACATTACCAAAAGTCGTGCATCTGCCACTGCGACGTAGCAATACTGGTAGGTGCTAGTTGGCAACGTTTAGATCTCACCTAGGGGCACTATGATCGCGTAGTGTGCCACGGGGTCAATGATGATGCAGCAGTCTGGAAGGCGGACCATGGTGATGCAGTGGTATCTCCGAGAGCTCCTGGGATTCTGATGCCAGTTGTGGGTTGCAACTTGGACACTGCGTGCAGCGACAGGCATGTCAACTTCTGGCAGAAGTGCGCGAAGAGCTTCAGCGCACGCGTTGGCCATGAAGACAAATCTCTAGAGCCTTTGGAACGCTGGAGCTATGGCTGTTTCGCTAGCCTCCTTACCTGTCTTGAACTTGCGGAAATGCGCTCAAGTGTGGAAATTAATTCGAGTATGAAACGCCACGCCGGTTCTCAATGGCGATCCTGTTCGCAAGCAGCAGGATGTTAGCTTCAATATCGCCATATCCCCTGCCCTTAGACAGCTTAAACTCGGTTAGCTTCTCTGTTGATAGTGCATCTTCAAGTTCGGAGGCAATAAGGTTAGGGTCGTTAGAGACCGGGGGGCGTGGAGCCATGCTATGTAGACAAGTGTTTAATATGGGCTGGTAGTGTTAGGGAGTGTTTAGGGTTGAAGTGCTGATTAGTAGTGATGGTTGGTAGTGCTGATTCGAGTTTGTTGGGCTAACGAACGGTATGGTAACAGAATGCTTCCCTCTTTATATCTCGTGGAAGCATTGTAAAATGTATCGTGAAAAACATTGTAAACCCGAGCGCGGTGTTTTGAAAGCTGGTTCATCAACATTGTGAGGCTGTAGGCTATTGCACAGTGTCAAGCTTAGTCGCACTGTAGTGACCTGGCTGGTACAGCCATTTTGTAGAATCTACTGACCGGGCTATCTTTTCATCAGTATTATTCCCCAGGCAGCGGACACTGTCAACTCCTGACGTGACTTTCGATGCCTCTCAGTTGGTAGTAGTCAGTATGGCACTAGAGCACATCCGACGACTGCGCCTTCTCTCATGTAGCATCCTCCCATGTTTATCATTTCCTCGGTTAGGCGCAGTAGCAGTGTCTCGATATAAGCTAAAGTAGACATCTGTGCGCCGGTTGTCGAGGGTAGGTTTTGTCGATGGGGTTTCTTAGCTTGCAAGGATACATGAAAATTGGTGTACCAGTTTGTAGGACGGGATGGATTGGATTGTATATATGTTCGCTGGTTAGTAGCCATTCTAGAATCGATGGTATATATGATGGAGACGACGATTGCAGGCGTTGGTTTAATGGATGGATGTTTGTCTCAGCCCTGCGGCTCACAACCGAGTCTGACTAAGCCCATGGAAGTGATCACATCGATGGCGCTAGCAGGGATCTTGCGTCATCGGCATGACAAAACACCGATACCACGCAGAAAGTTGAAGTCTACGCCATCGTCTCATCCAACACCCACCTAGTCAGCATGTTGTCAAAGGCAGTTTCGTCCAAGTTCCTCTGCAGCGCTTGTCGGAATGCTGCTTCTCGGTCATCTTCTTCAATAGCGAGGCCCAATGGCTTGCAGGTCAAATCATCTGTTACTTCATCTAAAACATTGCGATGCGCCCTCGGCACAAGCGCGTCTAGAAGAGTAGACAGAAATGACCCCACCACAGAAGACGCCGAGTTCGCCTTTCTCGGTGAGAGCTCAGAGCCTGCGTCCAGCAATGCCGAGTCGCAGCAGCCCGCCCCCACCCCTATCGAAGCTTCGACAGAACCTGCACCCTCTGTAGCGCCTACATCTTCTACTCAGAATCCATCGATACCAATACCATGGTACCTCAGACAGCAATCGTCTGTACCATCACCAGTCCTAAACCCTGCCGAAGTGCCCGATCTGCCCCCGAACCCACCGCCGCTCCTCGAAACCATTCTCGAGTACGTCTCGGTCACAGCCGGTCTCGATGACCTGCAATTGCTCGACCTGCGGAACCTCGACCCTCCTCCAGCGCTCGGCCCCAAGCTGATCATGCTCATTGCAACGGCACGGTCCGAGAAGCATCTGCATGTGGCCGCGGACAGATTTTGCCGATTTCTACGAAGGGAGCATGGCCTGAGGGCGAATGCAGCGGGTCTGCTGGGCCGAAATGAGCTGAAGATCAAGTTGAGACGAAAGGCCAAGCGCATGAGGATGCTGGCTAATATTGGCGGAGCGGCGCCAGAAGGCAATATCGATGACGGCATACGTACTGGCTGGATCTGCTGCACCCTTGGTAAGCTTGAAGCGCATCCGGATGACACACACATGCCCGGCGATAATGTGCAAGAGTTCGTCGGCTTCAGAGATGTCAAGCCTGGTGTCAATATTGTGGTGCAGATGTTCACAGAAGAGAAGAGAGCGGAGACGGATTTGGAGACACTGTGGGGTGGCGTCTTGAGAACGCATCAGAGGAACGACAAGACCGCGGATGAGGCACTGAAAGAGCTGGAACAAGATATCGAGGACCTTGAAGACGATCTGGAGGAGAGCGACCACGAAGAGCGACAGGTAGTGTCAACATTGACCAAGTCGCCCTCCACTGAGCCTGTCACTCCTGCGCAAGCCCCTACACCTGCCCCACAGGTTCATCGACCGCGACCGTCGCCGGGGAACTTCTTTCCACCGGCCTCCAACTCCGATACTAGGAGACAGATTCGCAGATTGCATACCGTTGGGCTAGGATGAGAAATCGACAGAATTTTTATTCGATACCCAGAAGAGACCTCGCGATCGCGTCTGGATTTTATACTACGACTTTCGATCTTATGAATAAAGTTCAAGTTGCTCCGGGATACCTCTGCGAAGCTATCCAGAACAATGCAAAAGCACTATCTCAAGTAGTTCTCAGCCCTATGCCCGAGTTCACTCCGATTGTACCTCCTATAAACTCCGTATAATGGCAGCTGCAGTGTGCCATGAGAACGCAAGAAGAGGTGCACAATAGGAGTCTCGGTGATTGTTATGCAAGTTAGACCAGTTCTGTCTGGAAGCTCGCTGTGACTTCTTCCACCTCGTATGATCCCAGTAGCCCCAAACATGACATGCATGAACAAGGAAGCTGCTGACTGCAGCGGTCCAAATCCCCGCGCAGCACCCGTGAAACACTATCAAAGTCCTATAAACTCCTACCCAAAGCGAAGTCCTGTTCTGCTTTCGACGTGTTCAATTAGATACTAACTTCGACCTGGATCTGGCCAGAACGCAGCCAACTTCTCAAGAGTTCCGAAATTATGAATGGCTTTCCAGCCTACGCCGTTGGGTCATTGGCCTTTGCGATTGCCGTAGCGGCTCTATTCACGTTGTACCAACGCGTCCTTCCGAAGCCTCTGCCTGGTATACCATACAACCGCGATGCAGCGAGCAAGCTACTCGGCGACATACCTGAGATGATGGGCTATGTGCTACGCACAAAGCGTATCTTCGTAAGTTCATCCAACAGCCTGTTAGTTTTAACTTGCACTTCACTGACGTGAGTAAGTGCTGGCTTACTTCGCTTACTATACGCCACCAAAGCCCTATAGTCCAAGCCTTCATCAAACCAGGCGCCTTAGCATGGGTCATTGTCACCGACCCTTTGGAGAGTCAAGATATCCTTCTTCGGCGCACCAAGGAGTTTGACAGAAGCGGCTTCTTCGGGGAACTTATTGGCGGTATACTGCCGGAACAGCATATCCAATTCTTGTCGACGGATGCGCGCTTCAAGAACAATCGGAATCTCATCAACCATGTGATGGCACCGACTTTTATCAAGGAGGTCAGCGCCCCGGAGGTGTACAAGAGTGTCCAGACTCTGATCCAAGTATGGCAAAGAAAGTGTCAACTGGCTGAGGGGAGGTGCTTTGACGCGCACAAAGATATCACGTATGCAGCGCTCGATGCCATCTTCGCAAGTTCGTTTGGACTACCGGAGGAAGAGAGCTGTACCATCCGGCGATTGGACGCTGTTATGGAACAGTCGCTACATGTCCCTGAGGGAAAAGAAGAACAGGTGGAGTTTGCTGAAAGTTCAATCCCGAAGGTATTCTCGGCCGTTCTGACGCTGGCAAATTCCGTGACGGATACACAGCTCTCTCCAGCGCCTAGACTCACGTCGTGGGTGCTGAGACAGTTGCCGTATATGAGAAGGGCTACTGCTATCAAGGACCAGTACATCAGAGACAAAGTGAATGAGTGCATCCAGCTCATCGACAACGGCGACGAAAGTCCTCGCAGCGCACTGCACTCTGTCCTGCTTCGCGAAAAGGATGTTGCGAAGAAAAACGGGCGACAACCGGAGTACCACAGCCGCGCTATTGCAGACGAGTTCTTTGGCTTCATGATGGCAGGCCACGATACCGCAGCTACAACTGTCGCGTGGGGCGTCAAGTACCTCACTGACAACGCCCCAGCACAAGACCGTCTCCGTAACGACTTACAAGCCGCTTTTCCAGAAGCTCTGAAAGGGAAATGCGAGCCAACGTATGCAGAGCTGGCAAAGACGTCGATACCATATCTCGATGCTGTGGTGGAGGAAACTCTGCGGCATTCCAACACCATTGCGTTTGTAGTCCGTCAGGCGATGCAAGACACAACGGTACTTGGCCGGCATATACCCAAAGGGACTGACGTGTTTCTTATGGCAAATGGGGCAGGGTATCTTGAACCAAATATACGAGTTCAGGACTCAGATCGTAGCCTAGGTGCTCGGGCATCGTCTAGCAAAGCACTGATAAGGCTATGGGATGACGAAGGAATCGCGCTCTTCAAACCTGAGCGTTGGCTCAAGCGGATTCTAGACACAGGCGCAGAAGTGTTCGATCCAATGGCTGGCCCAAGTCTACCATTTGGATTGGGGCCAAGAGGGTGTTTCGGGAAGAAACTCGCGTTGCAGGCTCTGAAGATGCAGTTTGCGCTGATTGTTTGGCACTTTAGGCTGTTGAAGTGTCCGGAGGAGCTGAGTGAATATGAAGCTGAACAGAGGTTTGCGCGGGAGCCTAAGCAGTGCTTCTTGAGGTTGGAGAGAGTTGAAATATTGTGAGGTATGAACCGCTACGTGAATTGACGGACTTGATTTACTGAACAGACGTTACAAGAATGGCGACGACTTCTGTGGCCTTTCGACCAGCTCATCTGCCACCCACTGCTAGGCTGGTTCGATGCTGCAAGTCGTGCGAAGAAATGTCTTTTCTTGATCGATCAGGAGAAGAGAGAGATCCCAGGGGGATCGCTGCAGGTTGTCTGGAGCATGGTTAGGGAACATGATGGCTTGCTCTTGATGGAAGCGGATAATCGCTCGTTGAACGAAGTTTGTTGCGACTCATAGAAGCATAAATGACACTTCAATCTTGATGGAGCAACCGTCGTCGGGCCGTGAGTCGATGGACGCTTCGTACACGACCGGCTTGGCCGGATACGGGGCGGGGAGGTGTACGCGGCAAGCTTGGACGCATTGGGGGCTGACTGGACCTGTGTCGCACAACCCCTGTGTTAGGCAGCAGTTCGCGCAACAACAGTGTCCTAATACAAATCAAAGAGCAACAGCGAACATTTGATTTCGTGATAAGGAGTGGTCGTCGAGCAGCCTGCAAGAAAAGCGGAGAATAAAACAAACTAGAGGTGTCTAAAAAGCTTAGCCTTGATGCTATCGATAGATGGCCCAATCGCCGCCCCACCAAACCACCAAAGTAGTGGCGTCATCACCATTTGTTCGCGTTGCCACCCTGGCCCAGGCAACAGATGTCAGCATAGCCACACACGCAGGTTAAGAATAAGTTAGTACCTGCAGCAACCGCTCGTTAGACACGCGTCCACCCGTCCATTGATAACAAAAACTAGCCGTGCTGCCCTAGAATATCTTGATCTCTCTGCTCCCTTGCTTGTCCCGCTCACTGCTCCACGGCCAAGCTTGTCCGTGTGTTACCAAGCACTTAGCTGCAAAGCTTCACTGCATACCTCGACGACTTTCGCTACCTGATTCACATTCGTTATCTGTTGAAACCATGTGGAAGAAAGTAGCGTGCGCTGCTGCGGCATTGGCCAGCGGGGTTGCGGCCGCCAGTTACGATGACATAGCCGACATCGAAGTCTACGGACAGCACTTCTTCTATACGAACAACGGTTCGCAATTGTAGGTCCAATTCCGGAGATGGCGGGGTAGGGAAGATGCTAATGATTTGATAGCTTCATGAAGGGCGTCGCATATCAGCAAAACTACAGTCCCAATGGCTCAACCAGCACTACGTCTTCCTACACTGACCCGCTCGCTGATGGCGATGCCTGTCGTCGAGACATCCCGTATCTCAAGCAGATATTCACTAACGTTCTGCGCGTATACGCTGTCGACCCGACCAAAGACCACGATGACTGCATGGCGCAGTTGGCTAGCGCGGATATCTACGTGATCGCTGATCTTGGAGAGCCCTCGACGTCGATCCGATCCGACGATCCCGAGTGGGACGTCACGCTTTACCAGCGATACACGGGCGTCATTGACTCGCTATCCAAGTACAAGAACGTCATCGGTTTCTTCGCCGGCAACGAGAACGTCAGTTCTGACAACCAGACTGCTGCTGCTGCCTTTGTCAAGGCCGCTGTCCGCGACACCAAGGGCTACATCGCCAACCAGAACTATCGCAGTTCGCTTGGTGTAGGCTACGCTACGGCCGACGTACCCTCCCGCGATGAGCTTGCGCACTACTTTGCGTGCCAGCCCGGTGATGCGGGGAACAAGACGTCCATCGACTTCTGGGGCTACAATGTGTACTCGTGGTGCGGCGACAGCAATTACGCATCCTCCTCGTACGGCGAGCGCGTCGACTTCTTCTCCAGCTACCCTGTCCCCGTCTTCTTCGCCGAATACGGATGCAACGTGGGCATTGATGGCGGACCCACGCACCGCCCTTTCACCGAAGTCGAGGTCCTCTACGGCAACATGACGAACGTCTTCTCTGGCGGCATAGTCTACGAGTGGTTCATGGGCGACAACAACTTCGGCCTCGTATCGCTCGAAAACAACGGTGCCAGCGTATCCCCCTACCCGGACTTTACTTCGCTGCAAAGCCAGCTCGCAAAAGTCACGCCTACCATCACCCAACGCTCCGCCTACACGCCCGCCAATTCAGCCCCAGCCTGCCCCTCAGTCGGCGCCTCCTGGGCCGCCCAAGCCTCCCCCTTACCGCCCACTGTTAACCCCCAGCTCTGTGCTTGCATGGTACAAGACCTGCAATGCGTCATCACCTCCAACGACGAAGAGTCGTACGCCGCCGACTTCGACTACATCTGTGCTGAAAACGAAGACTACTGCAAAGGCATCACGCACAATGCCACGACCGGTACATTCGGCAGCTACTCGGGCTGCGACCCCAAGGACCAGCTCGCATATGTGGCGAACCAGTACTACATTGGCCAGAAGAGGCGCGCAGATGCCTGTGATTTCTCGGGCAAGGCGAGCATACAGAGCGCATCGACGGCGGCGGGCTGTGCGTCGCTGTTGAGTGCTGTGGGGGCGAGCGGTACTGGGGCTGTACCTACGGCTACTGGGAAGGGGACTGCGGGTGTTAGTGGCAGTGGTGGAGGAAGCGGAGCGGCGAGCTCGACCTCGAAGAAGGCTGCGGCCTCGAATGTCAACGCACCGGCCTTCTTTGAACACGGTGGCTTGGTCATGGGCGCGTATGCTGTTCTCGCCGCGGGTAGCTTGTTGGGCATGCTCGCTTTGTAAGCGCCCAAACTGGGGGTACAAGTGATTGTATGAGCATGGGTTGTAATGCTTGGATGAAATAATGAGCCTAGTGCGGGGAGTATCTGGCGTTCTTTGTTGGAGGGACTTGGTCAAGCTCTAATGTGCAATTCAATCTCCTTCTTCTCTTCAAAACTACACAGCAGGACCTTCACAATCACCACTGAAGGGACTCAATGCATCTTACACAAACTCTTGATACATTCTATATCTACGAGTTGGACTATTATTTCGTCGCTACAGTAGCGTTGTATTCCGCCTAGGAATATGCCCATAGCCCTCTCTGTAGTAGAGCAGCCGAGATACCATGAATCCGACCCGACATCATGACCTGTGCCGAACCTTGATGACTGGCATATCGCAGTAAAAAGAGGAAGCCGACGGTGAGAGGTTAAAAGACGGAGAGACCGAACCCAGATATGCAGGATCCCCGACGCCGCGCTACGCTTGAAGCCAACAATTCGACATAATGACAAATCGCCCCTGGAAGTGTAAAAGCGATGATTACAGTATCGTACTTCGCAGCTCCCGGTCCCTTGTTCCAACCGAAACTCTCCCACTGTCCATTGTCTAATACATGTTAGGCGGTCCGGGACGGCCTGGCTGCTGTCGCGGAGGTCCGCCGAACTGGCCATCAAACATCATCCGCGGATCTTCACCACCACGCATGTTAGGCATGGGCGGTCCATAGCCAGGCTGCGGGAAGTATCCTGGCGGGCCCTGCATGCCGTTGCCATTAGGTCCACCTGGTCCTCCTGGGAAGCCCAATCCGCGAATGTTACCGCCCGGTGGGAAGCCAGAAGGGCCTGGGTGGCCAAGGGGTGTGTTACCGGCTGAGAAGCTCGGTACTCCAGGGCCCATCTGCTGAGGGTTTGGTCCACCGAGACCAGGCGGTTGGCGCATGGCACCCCCAAAGCCAGGTGGCGGTGCGATGTTCGGCCGCTCTTGGGGTGTGGGTGGCATACCCGGTTGGCCTCGCCCGCCCATGTACTGCATGTCCGGAACAGGCTGCGACGGGATTCCCATGTTGGTCGGCATGCGAGGGTCGCCCGCCGTGTTACGGCGCTGAAGACCCATGAGCGGATCCTCGTGGTTCGGGAAGCCCATTGGCATGCGGGAGTTCTTTGCACGTATAGCCTCTTGCTGTTGTTGTTGCATGAGCTGTTGACGAAGCTCGTGCTCACGGGCGCGCTCGGCAGCAGCTTCTCGGCGCATCATGTCGTTTTCGGAGTACATACGAGGGTCCTCCATATACCCGGGAGGAAGAGCGCCGCGAACCTTGGGCTGGTGCTGGGGGTGCTGCGGATGCTGTCTAGGCTGCTCGTAGAAGGCCATGTTGTGGTTCTCCTGCGTCGGACGAGGTAGGTTCTGGTTCTGTATCTGAGGTGGGGTTGCACGGGAGGGTAGCTGCATCAAATTAAGCAAGAAATCACGCTCACGCTGCTTCGTGGCTTGATCACGCTGAGCTTCCTCGCGTGCGCGGCTGTTCAAGAGAGCATGAAGATTTGCGTCATGTGGGTTATTGCGAGGCGGTGGCTGTTGATGAGGGAAGTGGTCTTCTGGATGGTTTGAGTCCGGTCGTGGAAGCCTAAACTGTTCGGGGGGCGCGTTGTCTGGCGACATGCTGTTGAAGCGTGACTGCTGCGACGGGCGGGACTCGGGTGCTGATGGGCGTGGGGTAAGAATGTTCTCCAGCATGCTCTGCTGCTCCATAGTCCTTGGCGGTGGCCGGCCATGCTGCGGCTCAGGCGGTGATGATTGCTGGTGGAAGTCTAGAGAGACGCCGCCACCGATTCGAGCACCGTTCGTCGGCGTAGGTATACCTGGCTGAACAGTCGGAACTCCGCCCATGTTGACTTGGCCCAGCATCTGGAGAATACGCTGGAATCCTTCCTTGTCGGCATTTGCTTCCATGGCAGGTGCGGGAGGAGCCGGCACGTGTGCGGGAGCTGGACTCGGGGCGGCTGGTTCCTCTGGTTTTGCGAACATGTTCATGAACCTCGACTTCTTGTCCGGCCTGGGCTTCGCTGAAACAGTCTCGGCAGGGGAGGTCTCTGCTGCGGTGTCCCTGCCCCAGTTCCCAAAAAGCAGGCCTTGTGTCGGCTCGGTGGATGGTGTATGCAGCGGTGCGGTCAAAATGGGAGGGGCGGCGATGGGGAAAGCAGTAGATATCTCCGCGGCGACATCTCTCGTCTCGTTCCTGTCCTCGGATGGCGTGTCTTTAGCTCTCATCTCCTCTTTCCAGCGCTGGAAGTCTTCCTGTGTGCGGGGCTGGAACTCCTTCTTCTCCGCCTTCGTGTCCATCCACTCGGGGTCTTCCTCGTGACGGTCACGGTTGGTGCCCCTGTTCCACTCGCGGCCATTTTCGCGCTCTCGGTCGCGCTCTCGGTCGCGCTCGCGCCAGCCGCCCTGCACACCCGTCTTGGTAACCTCCTCTTTGCCCTCCTCGCGGCGGCCCCAGCGCGCCTCTGTCCGCTCGCGATTAGCACGGCGAGGAGCGACGTCAGTCTCTGCGTCGCCCTCGTGCTTCTCGCGATTGCGGTCCCCATTGCGGCCGAAGCGCTCAAAGTCCTCCTGACCTAGGCTCTTGCGGCCCTTGACGTTCGTCCAGCCTTCACCGTCCTCTCGCGGCACACGGCGCCCATTTGCATAGCCCTTGTCGCGAGTACGGTCCGCGTCCCGGTCTCGAGCCCATCGGTCGTTCTTCTCGCGCCGGTCCCCAACCATGTCTCCGTCTACTGGTGCGATGCCTGTGCGCTCCTTTGCATCGCCCGCAGCCTTGAGTGCCGTCCGCGATGCCGAGAGAAAGGATAGCTTTGGTGGTCCGAGCACCGTGTCCTCGCCAGGTTCTACAAAAAGCGCGTTAATAGCGGCCTTGATGCCCTGAGCTTCTGACTTACGCATGCTCTGACGCCGCCCAAACTGGCCCATGACGGGGTTGATCAGCGGCCGCTGCTCGTTGGCCGCGCCTGCTTCTCCATCGCGCATGCCTCGAGTTCGGCGCACAGTGCCATTGTTGCTCGCTTGCCCGTTGTTGGTGGTCTGGTCGGCAGGCACGTCCATCCATTGTAGGATGGACGGCAGGCCATCGGGCTTCTGGACGAGCGGCGACTCCTTAAGAGCTAGCAGTTCCTGTTCTGTATAGGTAGGGCCGCGCATCCTTGCGACTTCGGTTCGGCGTGAGGGTGAAGGTCGTGGTGGTGGGGTAAGCGAGAGCTCGTGTGCGTACGAGTAGGCCGTAGTGCTAGATAGTGTGTGGCGCTGAGCGACTGCGATGTGCGGAAGAAAATCGCGAACTTGGAAGGTGAAGTCGGCGAAGCTCGAGGTGGGATGCAACGTGGTAGGGGAGTAGAACACCCCTGCCTGTAGCGGCGATGAAAAGCGGAGAAGCAGCTACGAACTTAGGCCATGCGGTGGCGGCAATTTATTTCGGGCTAAGGGCTTTGGTTGTTGTGAATAGGTAAATGGGTGTACGAAGGATAGCGGGTGTTTGTGATCGCCGTCGTTGGGTGTTAAAGGTCGCGAAGGGTGCGTGGAAATGCGGGTGCGTCATTAGGTAGGGTCCAGGGCATGTGACCTCAGTTATCATTTTGAGATTGAAAATGGCAGGCAGCACCTTCTTGCACCTTCTCAATAGTTCGAATTGGCTACAAACATCAGACCATCTCGCATGGAGCTGGGTGCCTGCTGTTCATTCTAGGCAATCGCGCCATGCTACACCGCAGGTCCTCACCTACGAGCGAACAAGGCCGGCATGGAATAAACGCTTAAGAAAGCAGCGAGTCCCTCTGGGCACTGCTATCATTCGTCGCTATTTAGAGGAGTATAACCTGGTAATGCTCGCTCGTATGTGCCAGTCGGCGGTACAAGAGACCTCCAGATCAGGAAAGTGCGACGAACGCCTGCAATGCTATCTCAGCCCATGGCTCCAAACACCTCAACAACGCGCAAAAAATATACAAAAAAGCTATGTTTGACCTCAGACTTTTGTGAGCGAAGCAACTGTCTCGCCAATCGTCCCACTGCTCCACGTCGCTACTTTCTCCTGGTCGCACGTCTCATATACACGCGAGGCCAACGTCCTGAGGACACGATGCCGGGAATCATGGCTGTCGAGCATCATCTGAATCCAGGTGATGAGCCCACATCGAGTGATGAGCGTTGTGCTACCTCCCACGTGGGTCGCGCGCAGCAGCAGCTTCACAATTTTGTCCTTTGCTGAAACAGAGCATGACCGAGATCCGTAGTGGCTCAACAGCTGTTCGAATATGTTGCTCCTCCTGAAAAGCTCCATGTCCGCGGGTGTTCGCAAACAATCCATGAGGTAGTCAAAGTACCAATCCACTTCCTTATGATAGGTGCCATCGTCATCTGGCTGGCTCGCGACGATGCGGTGCCAGAAGAACCGCAGTAGGGAAGACACGTCCCAGACTGGTGAGGCTGTCAGGAACCGGTTGACCGTGCTGAAGAGGGAGAGCGTCGGGTCGGCCAAAATGCTAGTACAGCGGGCAGCGAGAACGCCACCAACATATGGAAATGCTTCGGAACCAGTGGAATCAACTGACTCGAGTAGCTCGCCCAGGAGGAGATAGAGTTGCTGGAGGTCGAAGTCCATGTTATTCGATGGGTGCTCTTCAGGTGCGTCACCCTTGCCAACGTCGTTCCGACCACTAGAGTGTATAGTTGCCATGAGCTGTCGAATGCTGTGGATAGCCTGTATACGGATCTCGGTGTGTTCGGAGCAGAGACATAGTACCAGGTCCCCAACATCTCCATCATCAATTGCTTCACCAAGCTCTTTCTTCCTCCATCGCGTAAGACCCGTGTGCTTTTCATCTTCGGCAGGCGGCATTTCAAGATCAACGCCAGGCTTTGCCTTGGCCGACTGCTCAGGCTCTTCCAGCGGCACTGGAGAGGTCGTCGATCTTTCAGAACCACTAAAGTCCGCGCCAGTTGCCAGCTTCAGTGCCTCCTTCGCTCTCTCTTTGCCCATTTTCCAGAGGAAAGCGTCCTTCAGCACCTCTTTATAAGTGGTGTTCGCCGACTCCACCAAAGCGTCGCGTACATGAGATAACATCGTCTCATCTTCGCCGATGAGCTTGAGGAGATAAAGAAGTCTTGATAGCCACTGAGCGAGAGGATCAGCTATGCTGCTTGTTGCATTTTCTCCGCCCTTGAAGGGCCATTGCTCCACCAATGTCATGAGTAGTGGGCTGAAGGGCCCAAGGTCAACAACAGATTGCGAACTGCGCGCACAAAAGGCATCCAGATCATCAAAGTATTTGATGGGCACCTTGGTGAAACGTGCGCAACAGTCGTCTAAGAACTCGAGCACCTCTGCTGAAGGCGTCGTCGACCCGGACATTGCTCCCAGACTGGCAATGAGAGCATCGAGGGAATCGGGGGATGTTTTCGTTTGCAGCATCTCCTGATCGTAGAGTATGTCACTAAGTAGTGCTTTGATACCTGCGTACATCTCGTTGTCTTTCGACGTCACTAGAAGTTTGAGGAGCGTAACGAATGGCGAGTGTTGAAGAGTTTCTACAGGGTCAGTAATTGGAACGATATCAGTATTGGGGAAGACATACTCTGCTTCTGCCACCAGCGCATGGCCGGGGAAAGTTTTGCCATCTGTATCCAGTGCTCAAGCTCCATGATGCGGAAGACCTTGTCCTCTGGTGTTGCAGTAGGCTTGTCAGCTTCCACCAGCGCACTGCACAGTGGTAACGACACGTCAAACTTCTCTTGCAGTGCGACTTGAGGCGTAACCTCGTAGTAAAGCCGTAGTAACCTCGTAATCGACTCACGCTTCATGTTTTTCAGACCAGGTTTCTTGAGCGCCAGGAAGACAGTCCGGATCGGCGGACAGCGTCGACTGACTTCTGTTACCAAGCGCTTGGCCGCCTGCTCCCAGTACTTGGATGTTCTGACGACGCTGGCACTGTTCAGCTCCTGCACGACCCTCTGCAGCTTCTGAAGTGCCACTATCAGGACGCGAATGGCGAACAATTGAATGAGATCGGAGTTGTGGTTGAGACACTTGGTGAGTACTTGCTGGTTCAGAGGTTGCGGCAATATGCTGTGCATCAGGACGGACACGGGAGGCGGCTGATTGCGATAATTCTTCTTTGCGCCAAAATACTTCGGCACAGGAAGCTGGATGGTCTGGTACAGAAATGCAGAGTATCCTATCCACGTCGATGTAAGCTTTGGGTCGTAACTGAAGTCTCGGCGCTTGATAAAGTAATCGGCGACCAGCTCAGGGCAGGCTCTGAAGATGTCGATGACCAATTCTTGGTGCAGGGTATTTGCGTAGGGCCTTTGACTCTGGGTGAACTCGGACAAGATGATGTTCCGTACTTTGCTCGTTTTGCTATCATTCTCGACCGATTCGATGCCGAGATCGTTGCCATGGTCCGCGCCATCATCCTGTTCGCCATCGTCTTCGTCAAATGTTGAAGGGTAGAAGCCCTGCGTCGGCAACATGACACCATATGCGGGGTCCGTGCAGACGAGGCGCAGAAAGTCATGGGCGAGTACGTCGGGTGCCTTTTGACCTTCAGAGAGGGAGCCTTCCGCAACTTCATAACTGTACAAGCTGGCTATACGCGCCAGTGCCTTGCCGTTCAGGATTCTGCTTTTGGTGTGTCGCGCGATCGTCTTGTCCTGAAAGACATGGCTCCTGAACACATCAAGTATCTCGTAGATCAAGAAGGGCGGGTCTGAACGGATATGGTCGAACACGGCCCGTACAACGTTGGTGTTGGAGAGTATCTCACTCTTGGCGCGTTCGTCCTGGTACCTCAGGTGCGTCAGCAGGTACCGGATTGCCGTAGTCCGAATGCTCGGCTTCTTGACATGATCCTCCGCCGATTGCTCTCTTCCAAGGCTGATGTTCCTCCCGAGTATCTTCGGCTCGAGCGTGAAGTCTCTTTTTGCGTAGACAGCCCTCGCATGCCCGCCCTCGTTGAACCTCGTGAGCTCGGTGAGGAGGCGCAGTGCTGGCGCAATTACGTTCTCCTCCTTGGGTGCAGCCGAGGTGCTCCGAACAAACCGGCGGGCGATGGACGGCTGCACAAGCGTCTTCGCCAAAAGGGTGCCATACTCGAGAAGCTCGCCATGGGTGGCGAGGACCTTGAACAAGAGCGCAAGCACAGCCGTGACCTGCGAGATGACGGCGATGTGGTTGGTTTCGACTGCGTGGTCCCATCCCTGCGTCAAATTCTGCAGAAAGGCGTCATCTTTCTCGTCCCGTTCTCGTCCTTTCTGGGTGTCGAGGTATTCGCGGAGGATGGCGCGCTTGCGGGGCAGGTCGAGCTCTTCCGTCGAGTAGAGGATCGAGTCGAGGAACCGTTTGAACACATTCAGGCCTATACATGTAAGCTACGGATCCTTAGAGCGGATTAATTGCGCCTACCGGTTCGGAAATCGGATTGCGAGCTCTGGTCGAAGAAGAGCGCATTCTGCAGGTCACGCGCGTTGGTGACTTCCTCCGCAGTGCCATTCGGGCGCGGCGAGTTGCGCTCGTGGCTATCGTCAAATCTTTGGCGCTTGGAGTCGCGCTCATGCGAGCTCTTCGTATTGGCCTCGAAAGCCGTCCTCTTACCCATAGCTTATATCATGGCGCGATCACCGTTCACATCGATCTCGAAAAGTTCGGGCGGGTCTGGAAATAATTCTGGACAGGGGTCATACCCACTAGTTCAAAGCGGGCAAAGCCTGAGCCGACCCAGACTCAAACGTTACCCCTCCGCACTTTACATCTCCTGTCATCCTTAATGTTGTACAGCGATATATTGTCAGGTTGTTTAGGAAATGCGCAGCTTCTTAACATACATACTCATTTCATACAAACATGTCGATATATCATCTAACTCTAGGCCATACTAGTTATCTCTTATGTACTCCTTTATCTCCTGGGTTAATCTTTAACTATCTTACCCTCCTTCTTTTTCTATCACTATTATAGCGAGAACCTCTTCAAGTCTTGCGTGGTACGTTCGCAAATAACAACACACGCTATGTGTATTACAGAAGCGTTGGGTAAAATCCCGTGCGAAGCATTCACATTTACTAGGAGTACCAGCGCACAGCACCGTCCAGGTCCCTTCAGAACAGCCCTGCTCACCTGCAGCCTCAAAAGATAACATAAAGCAGACTCCGCTGCGAAGGAATAGCGATCAGCGACGCTCGCCCGCCTTTACTAACCCTCCCTCCCTCTTTCCAACGCCTTACCGCCTGTCCCAACCATAGCTCGCACTCCTTGTTTTCTGTCAGGTGACAGTTTCGGGGGTTTGAGGGATTAAATAGGCGGATACATGGGAAAGGTTAAAAAGGCGATGGAGGCAGGGTCATCTTGTTGCTGTGACTGTAGCTGGAGTGGAGTGGAGGGCGAGGTGAACCTAGTGGGTTCAAGAAAGGAGAAACACGCAGACAGACATAGAGAAATCGAATTCCCGCGCCGAAGGTTGTGAACGAAGGAGCACAGAAGGGCGACTGGAAGTGATTTTGACTTGTTTATCGTATTTGCTACAACCAAAGCTAAGTCCTCCTTCTTCTCAATTACAAGTTACCACAGGTTGCGAACACACATGCCCATTACTCTTTAGAGTTTGTTGCTCGGTTATTGTCCCCTTTCTATAAGTACATAGCTGGGGACGAAATCTTCATAATAGCGTCAAATGAGAATATGCGACCCAGTATGCAAAAACAAGCAACAGTAAAGAAAAATAGCAACTCCAAGGCATGCAAAATGCCACAATGCGATGCATATAGCCTGAAATCATAATCGAGCCAAAGCCTCTGGGTACAGTAGAGACCAAACCACACAACGCCGGAAAATATTTTCATGTGCCGCTAAAGTAGACAAGGAGATCCAGGGTATCATGCAGGTAACGTAAAGGAGACGAGTAAAAAAACGGAAAGCGAGATACGGGACGAGACGGGGATGGGGGGAATTAGGATTTTTTGTATTATCGTTTCAAAGGCCGCTGGAATTGCGAGCCAGAGCTTATCGAGTTGTTCTTCTCGCGGATGCGGATGGTTGGCGAGGGTTCTTGGTGCTTGACGGAGATGAGGGCCGAGATAGCGAGGGTGACGAGGGTGAGGACCTCTGCGGATGCGGCGCCGATGGCTGTATAGAATGCGACTCCCTGAAATCATGTCAATGGGTATTGCATGCAAAGATGAGTGATTGGAGGCCTACCTGCTCTTCGCAGACAGCGCGATATTGGTATCGCCCGTTGCTCAGCACACTGGCGTGCGTGCACGAGTATCGCCCCAAGCTGGCCTTGCTCGCCTTGTCCAGCAGGTAGAACACGACCAGCGCCGTGATCCACATGACGACGCCAAAGCTCCCGGCAACAATGCGGTAGACGTCGCGCGAACGAAAGGGCCGGCGGAAAGAGCGTTTGAACGAGAGCGAGATGATGGCGACCGAGGCGGAGAAGTTAGCAGCGGCAACCACGAAGAGCACAATCGTGGGCGCGAGGTTGGTGCGGGCGGGCCAGACCATGGGCAGCTCTCCCCGGCGCAGGTCGATGTAGCGGTTGCCCCAGTAGATCTCGAGTGTGTGCATCAACATGCACACAACGGCACCGCTGAGCACGATGATGAGGAGACGGAGACATGACCGCAGCCGACTGAGCCAATGCGCCCGCGGGACGATCGAGAGCTCGAGCGGCATTGGCAGCCTCGTGAGCCGATGGCCGCCGTAGTCCTCGGCCTTGGCGTGGAAGAGAGCACCGATGGGTTTTGCGTTGTTGTAAGGTGCTGGCGGGGGCGGCGACGGCGAGCGTGTCTGCGTGGAGCCCACGAGACAGGTCGTGGAATTCGAAGTTGACGCAAGGTATGCTCTGGCCATGGTCCTGGAACGATTGTCGCTGTCGACGCGGGCGAGACTGGGCGTCGCACACCTTCAGTTGAGCCCGTCGAGGTGGGCCGCGGACGTGGAGTGAAGAGCGTCGCGATGTGTGTCAGTGGTAGGAGGATCGCAGAGAGGTGGCCGTGGCATGGACCAAGGAAAGCCAAGGGGCACAACCACGACTTGACGAGGCCGAGTCCGAGCTTGTTGGATTTGCCGATCACCTTGACGTTGACCCGTGCCTGACGCGGCCAAATCCAATATCTTAAGTACTTGCTTCTACAAACACCGCGTCCACATCTTTCCGCCTTCCGGCTCCTATATTCGCATCGAGCATCCCTTACCCTACATTGCACTTTCTCAAATATCGTCGGTCGACGCCACTCGGAATAGTCAGATTTCGCCCTCCCTTTCCTCATTGGCCGCCTATTTCGAAACCTGCACCAGAATAGAGCTCGGCTGCACCGCCACAACATCTTCTCGCCTCCACCAATCATAAATAAGCTGCCGCAAAACAGAGTACAAGGCTACACACACACCATGACACTGACTTGCACGCGCTAGGAGAAAGCTTCCTTGGTTGCATCATCTTGATTTCACACAATAATCGTGGCCCAGCAAAACTGTCATGAGCATGGCGACGCGCGTCCGTCAAAAGTGGTGTCCAATCCCCTCTTGCGACGAGAAGCAGGGGTATGCGGGCCGCTACGGTGGAGCCCTGAATTGAAGAATGGGGCCAAAATAGGTAAAACAACATGTCAAACCACCGAGGCCTACCTTTCGACAGTGGGGAGGCTGGAACACGAAACAGCGTAACAGGTACTTCAAACCCCCATTATAGACAGCCTGACTGCCTAATCGCGGCACTGCCTCTTCTATACCTAACAAGGCTGAGCAAATCTTGGCGGACCCCCGTGAACCATCCGACGTTGTCTGCTGTTGCAAGTATCCGCGAATTCTGACAGGTAGTTTGTTAGCTTCTCGGCAAGGCAAAGACGGCCTCGTGCTCCGAACCAACAACTTCCAACAATCTGCGGGACCGGCAAATGCAGGGCTTGAAGACCAAAGAACTTGCGAATCCTGCATGCTTATGTCGTCACTGTGCATAAACATGTCTGGCCTTGAAACTGCTTTTGCGCGCCAACAAAACGCATCTGAATGTGAACACATGAAGAGCAAAGTAACCACAACTGATAGATATAATTAGATAGTTGACCCAACTACACATAGCGAATTACCAAGACTCAGATTAATCCAAGACTGCACCAATCGAACAATCCTTCACAATTAGGCGAAGTTTCCACCACATCCTGTTTTTCCCTTTCCCACGCCTCCGCTTCTTCAGAAGCCTGCATGGCCGCATCCAACATGGCCACCGTTTCTCTAACCACTAGCTTGACACCTTCCCCATCCTGCGCCTTGGCCTTATTCCGCCCCTCCTCCATACACCGGCCCCACAGAAGACACAAGCCCATCATCATCGCGCCCCTATGCGCAGGAATCCTAGGCCACGCATTAAGCACCACACTCTGCATCGCCTCCAACGTCGACATCAAGAGCGGTTTGTGACTTAGCGCAAATGGCTCTTGCAGAATCGTCGATAGCAGCGGCACAAGATCAGGCAAGTGTTTAACCGTGTCGATGCCCATGTAGCCCAGAAGAACGGGAACGTGAGACACGATAATCGTAGCGAGTTCGGGGTACGATGCCGGAGTGGGGAAATGCGCAAGAGGAGAAAGGATGCCGTCACGGAGAATGCTGTCTAAGAAACCGTCTTTAGTGTCGGCGGGAAGGAGCAGGGCGAGCGACGTTACAGCGGGCAAGACTTTTTGGAACAGGGTGACGGAGTCGTTTTCAGGTGTGATGGAGGGTATGTAAGTGAAAAGCGGCATCAGAGACTCGGCGAAAACGTTGTGGTACCCAGTGCGTTGCAGAAAATTGGTGGGGCCTTGGTTTGCAGTATTCTTTTTGTTTTGGACGGCTGCAGTGCAAGGCTTGTTCAGAGTTTCGAGTAGCAGGCCCAGCATATGGCAGCCCTTTGCTCTCCATTCCACTTCCATGTCGTCAATCATTTTGAGTATCGGCGGCATCAGGAAGTGCCATTTTGCCTCTATCGTCTTCCGGTCCAGTGCGCCGATCGACCATTCCAGCAAATCCAGGACATACTGGTTTCCAGCATCCTTCCATGGGGCCGGTTGTCTCGAGGCTTCCAAAGCATTCGAGCTGGGCTTATTCTGCGGGAAGGAAGGTGGAATGGTAAGCTGGAGAAAGTGTGACGCCAGGCGGGAGGGGAGCTCACTATCGTTCTTTGCGCTCCTGGAAGCCTTCACGGTCTCGATGGCTGAAACTGGGTCGGTAGCGTCCGGGTTGCGTAGCTGCCATGCCATGACGACGTCGAGCGCCTCCTTCATCCAGGGGCCGGGCTTTGTGTTGAGTGCTTTGGCCAGATCTGTGCCTTTGAGAAGAGGCCTGAAGGTGTCAACGTCGAGTATCTTGAGCTCAGTAACACGATCGAGGAATGCAGTGTATGAGCGGAGGAGATCTGAGCGTCGTTAGCTAGGGTACAGACGAAAAAATGACATGCGACTTACCGTCTTTTGACACGCGGCCCAGGACGGTCTCGTAGACCAGATTGAAGAAGACTTGCGTCCTCCACGTAGAACCCCAACGACGAATAGCCATACCCAGCGTATCTCTAGCCGTGGCATCACTCGTTGGGTTGATGGTGTCGGGTCGGCGAAGGCCCTTGGCGCACTGAGCTACAAGGTTGCGAATCTCCTCGCTATTGGTAAGGGATGCAGCTACAACGTCGCAGACCTTATTCGGCGCCTTGAAACCCTCGCGAGCAACGAGATAGGCGACGAAGTATGGCCGCTGTAGGGGCTTCTGATGAGGCACGGTGGGTGCATCAACCCACGACATTAACGTAGCGCAAACCCAAGCCAGATACTTCTCTTCGTTATTCCGAAGGAGAGTGTCCGGAATAGTAGGAGGAATGCTGTCATCCTTGGTGATAACAGACTCAACAAAGTCGTAGGCTGGCTGGAAGTACTCCGTTTCTGGCTCAGTCGGTAGCTCTCGAGTTGGGTCCGTGAAGACAGTCCTGTACAGACCGAAGTGATCAATAAACTCTAGAGCCATGCGAGGCCGAGGACCCTTGAGCATCTTCTCGAGCTCTATCCCGACTCGCTCTCGGCTAATCTTGATCTTCAAGACTTCCTGAATCTCCGTGTTTCCCATAGCTTTCGCAGTCTCTGGCTCGATGGTGTAGTCTAGGCGACTAGCGAACCGAATCAGTCGGAGTACTCGTAGAGGATCATCCTTAAATGTCTGATGGGGCTCCAGTGGAGTGCGGATGATCCTGGCCGCCATATCATCATGCCCACGCCCTGTAAAGTCTTCCACCTGACATGTGTGTAGGTTGTAGAACATGGCGTTGATGGTAGCATCGCGACGCATGGCATCTTCCTCGGCTGTCCCAAACTCCATCTCGGGGGTTCGAGATAGCTCGTTGTACGTCTCCTTCCTGAGATTTACCAGGTCCAGGTCGATACCCATGATGTTGGTCGTAGCGGTCTCGAGGTTTTTTGACTTCTCAGGATTTGCCGCGATTTTGTGAAGACCCGGTGCGATCTTCTTCGCCTTGTTGTGCGCACTCAGACCATCGCTCTTCTCGGTGGGAAAGTGCTTCTCCGCGTTGCCAGGGATTTCCAGATACTCTTGCAGTTTCAGGCCAAAGTGCTCGCCAGTCATCTTGTTGATGGCTACATCAATGTCGTGGCTGCCAACCTGCAGCAGCTTGTCCCGAACCCATCCTCCAGTCCAACGCAGCACAACCTTCTCTTTCGCAAATTCTTCTGGTACCTGTACGCCAGCGATTTCCTCTTTTGACGGGGCCTCGTCGATGTAAGTAGCTACATCCAGCAGCAGTTGGCGTAGCTTGGACTCGACCTCGGTCAACTCAAGCTGGACCGATTTAGAATTTGCGTTCGAGGCCATGCTTCCGTAGGGGCGAATAAGCTGAGGGGAGGTTCTTTCAAGCTTTCGCCGTTTCGAGCTGCGTTGTTTTTCGGGCGGAGAGCTTGTTGTGGACATGCGAAGTGATAGAGAGGGGCTAGCAGAGAAAGCTCTAGGGAATCGCGTGTTTTGACTGACACACCGAGCTAGTGCAGGTGGTGAAGGAGTGTCACGTTTGTAAAGCAATGAAAATGTTCGCGGTGACCAGATGCGGCAGGCTCGACTCATCGACATGCATGTGAGTCAGGACGGGAATTGTTAGTGGATGCCACAAACACAGAAAGGACTGACGAGAAGGGTGAAAGAGAGACTCTGACGTGTTTGTGAAGGCGCAAAGAAGGTGGGTTGGGACAGACGCATATTGATGGAGATGCCGCACTTCGTCCAGTCAGAAAGCTCAGCGGCCGCAACGACGGACTACCACCACGCAGGTAGCATCGTCACATTCACGAACCTACAAACACGCCAGCGTACCCGAATAACCGTCTATCACCGCCAAAATATACGACCAAGAATTACCATACATGCCGACTGCCTCGGGACCTCTGCGCGCATTCAGAACCCCGCGGGCGCATCGCCCTAGCCTCCCATGACGCCGCCGCAAGATGCCACGCCGCGACAGCCTAAGTATCCAGCCGACGTGGAGGCGTCGATGATACTGCCCAAACAGCGCGCGTCGCCTGCTTCCTCCCTCGCATCACTCCCTTACCGCAGATCCAATCCCCGGCTGTCAAAGCTGTTCGAGTCCACGACCAGCATATCCACCTCACGCCCCAGCTCAGGTGCCACCACACCGACCACGAGCACAGTACCAGGCTCGGTGTTTTCGCCAGGGTCACGGCTTGGCGGGACAGGCACGCCGAACAGCTTGCCGGCGGGGGTGTCGGACGAGTACCGGACACTGATTCAGCAGGCTTTCGTGCCCTGTGTGGCTGTGCTTGCGGATGCGCAGACCGAGGAGCTGATCCGGGGGAAGGGGCTGGAAGGCGGACTCGTGCAGCTGCTGCGGCCTTTCGGAGAGGCGGTCCCGGGCAAGGTCACCATACGAGACAGCAACGGGGCGAGCAAGAGCTGGGAGGACTTTGGCGTACGCTTCATTGGTGTCGACGATGCGTATCCCGATCTTGGCGTGGAAACGGGCGGACAGCGCACATCTGCGAGCTCGGTGCAACGGCCGCGGCGGACAGGCGGCGACGTGTCGCAAATCGAAGAACTGGTAGACCGACATCTGCGGTACTCCGAGTTCAATCGCCAGGACCCCGTGGCCGGCTACATGGAAAAGGGCGAGACGCCAGTGGCGCAGAAAGAGGGCGCAGCGTCACCATTTCACACCCTCTTTCTGCGTCGTCTACTCTCAGGATTGCCAGTAGTGCCGCACGAGACCTTTTCACACCCCGTCGCTGGAATAATAGCCATCAGTTCGCGCAACCCACATCCCATAGAAGAGCTGCGGAGACTATACAACCGCCAGCATGATGGCGATCTGCGCTTTCCACAGTGGGTAGAAAACGACTTTCTACGCTACTATGTCTTGATACACGACGAAGAGACGGGGGATATCGCCAAGTCGAACCAGACATTCGACTCAATGAAGCGGCACTTTGGATTACACTGCCACTTATTACGGCTGAAGAGCCAGCAATGTATAGCCTCGGATGATGACAGTGTGCGGTTACCGACCTGCGAGTGGTTATCTGCGTCAGAGGAACTAGCAGAGATCCAGAAACGAGGTAAGTCTTCTCACATCACTACAGCCGATCTTGAACTGACTGGTGGAACAGAAACTGCGGACGACATCACTGATCCAACGCCCTACTTCCCCGAATCAGACATCAGCAGTCTCCGCACCTTTATTCGTGAATTAGTCACGCAATCCATAATACCCAACATGGAGCGCAGCGTCGCAACATGGAACGAGCAGATTTTGTCCCGGCGACGCGGTTTATCTGGACGCTTCATGTCGCTCTCAAAACGCTGGACGCCATTTGGCAGCTCACGGAACAGCTCCTCCTCCTCCTCCGCCGCCTCATCGAATTCAAACTACGACAGCCTGCAGGGCTTCTACCGCCCCGATGCACCGGAAGCCATCATGCGACGGTTAGCAGACTACTGCTTCATGCTCCGGGACTGGAAGCTAGCACTCAGCACCTACGACATCCTGCGAACCGACTTCCAAAACGACAAAGCATGGCGCCACTACGCCGGCGCCGCAGAAATGGCGGCCTTATCCGCCCTCATGGCACCCACGCCCCTCTCTTCAAAAGCACGATACGAAAACATCGATGCATGGATAGAAGCAGCAAGCTACTCCTACACCGACCGCCAACGCAGCGCAGCGCCCTACTACGCCCTCCGCACCCTCGCCCTATCTTTCGAACTCCTGCGACTCCGCGGTTCCTCCGCCGCAGATGACGCCGCGCGCTGGGCGACCCGGATTTTGGAAACCGGACTCGTAGGCGCGGTAGGCCACGCGCTCATCACAGAACGCATATCAGCGTGCTACTCAATACGAACGGGTATAGGGATATACAAGCTCGGCGGCCGCCGCCGCAAAGCAGCGCTCTGGGCCGTCCTCGCAGCGGAAACTTGGTACACGCTCGATAAATCCCTGCAAGCGGAACGATCGCTCAATACCGCACTGCAATTGTACAATACGCAGTCTGAGCCCCAGGATGGCGGCGGCGCTGTTACCCTCCCATTTGAAGACATGCAGCGCTTTATTGATGAGCTGCGGCAGCAGATTATGGGTTTGCGCTTAGCGAACAAGGGATACAGTTCGGAACTGGATGGTGAAGGGGAGGAGGAAGACGGCTCGCAGAGTCCAGAGGCTGCAGACGTCGAGGTAGTTACAGAGACGCTGGATAAGAGTCCAAGGTTGCATAGGAAGAGTCTTGTTGGCGCGCAGGTCCCGAGTGTGGATGTTGGGCCGCTGAGTCCGAGTCGTGAGCGGCCGAAGGGCGAGGTGGATGCCAAGGGGGAGGGGTTTGAATAAGGATGAGAGTTGTATTTTCTTCTCGTCTAGCATTGCAAGGGCGTTGAGCGATGTTCTGCGTCGTGGCGATTGTGTGGGTAATGAGCGCTCTTGTGCTGTAGAAGGCTATGGAGCTTGGATGTAGCAGACAATGGATTCATGCATCATGCTGATGACAAGTACGTTTGTCTCACCATATCCTGACCTCGCAGCATAGCCATTTGATACTTGGTGACTATATGGTGCGGTAATGACAGACGGAAAGGAAGCAGCAGGCGGGTCACCATCATTACATGCAGATGATATCAACAAAACGTTGCAAGCAACAATCGAGGTCGTATTGGCAGCAAGAAGGATGCTTCATTGTCGTCTACATGTCATCCATATAATCAAAAAGATCATGAGGCAATCAACCTCGCAAAACAAAAAAAAACGCCAAAAGCCAGTGACAGAGCGCAGGCCCAAGCACTTTGGCACCCGTCGTCATGCTGGCGTATGCAACAATGTAGCCGTGCCATGCTCGTATGCTATGCAAAAGAAGGAAATAAACCAGGAAAAATATGCGCCCATGGTATGCAATAGAGATCGTCCGCCGGGGTATCATCCATCGTCGTAAGGAGTCGTGCTTTCGTCTACAAAGTGTTCGTAAGTGTGGTAGTCTCTGGCGCTGGAGCGACTTTAGCTGGCGCCGGCGTCGTGGTAGACTCGGATGGGGCTTTGAAAAGCGGGGGTGCGGGGAAAGGTGCGGGAGATGAAGTACGAGATGGTATTGGGGATGAGGTCGAGTCTGTTGTGCGGAGGCCGCGGAGCTTGATGGTCAGCTTCTGTGGCTTCACATTGTGCTCCGGCGGTGGCATATCAGGTTGTGACTGCTGTGATAGAGCTGGCCCGTTAGACTCGTCTGACGAGCTTTCGGTGCCCTCCGGCGTTGAGTCGGAGTCGAAGAGTGGTAAAGGCGAGCGACGCTTCCTGGAGCGTCGACGTTGATCGTCATCATCGCCGTCTATGCTAGGACTAGGCCGCTTCTTGGAGATCAGCTCAGGGACAACATGGACACCAGGTAGCCCTGTGTGGGGTCCTGCAATCTTGCGGACCGAGGAATAGTGCTCCCACGTCTGTGCTTTGTTAGCATTGCATCGGAGGTGCTGCATGATCGCCGAACTTACATGGTAGGCAATGTGTAGTGTTTGCCGACTGTCTTCAGCAGCGGCGTCGTCATCGTCGTCGTCGTCTGGGACGTAGTAGGTGCGTGGTGAGAAGAGGTAGGTATAGTCAGCCTGCCAGAGGCGGACATGCACGTTGAGAGCTGAGGCAAACGCCGACACCTCCATGTTGTCGGCCCACTCGCCTGGCTGGCCCATCTTCTCAACATGCTCTTCGAACTGCTGTTGCAGCTGCTCTTCTGTGTAGGTTGTTGTGTCGATCCGTGTCGATGCTGCAACTGTCGTCTTGCGTTTAGGGTTTCTCCGCACGCTGTTCACCGCCATATATTGACGGTAGAAGTCTGCGCTGCCCCTCATGTGCTCAATGGTGGTTGCCCGCAGCACTTCGTGCATCTCTTGGTTGCCGTAGAGCTGATCGGACAGGGCGTTGAACAGGCAGTTGCCTTGCACGAAGTCAGCCTGGAACATGAAAATGCAAAAGATTAAGCTCACCATCGCCTCGTATCTCGCCTGCATACAGGGCATTGGCCTCTAGTATGGGAAATTCAGGCGAGTTGGCCCGCTGCTTGCGGGTCGCCATCATGACAGCTGTTGCAAGGGTCGCGAGACAGGAGAGGTTGGTGTACAAAGAGGGAGGCACAGGTGGGGTGACGCGGTCATGGAGGAAGGTTGAGCTTCAGTGCGAGGGGTGCTATAGAAGAGAAGGCTGGGCCGGCCACGCCGAGTTGGTGAAGGTCGTGGCCGGTGAATGTGAAGTAGAATATCTCTGTGACGCGACCGAACTTTGAAGCTCAGGTAGGACGACTGCAACAGGGATCGTTCGTCTTGGCGTCGCAGAACAACGGTTTCCGCCCTGACTCAGGACAGCTCACGCATAGGAGCCTAGAGTATATAATCAGGTGTCAGCCAACCCGACAGAGGCTATTTCGGCTTTTGTAGTTTGCGGAGAACAGAACCAGCGTGCAGAAATGGTACAGAAATTTCTTCGACGTACCTCGGAGCACCAACCTTGGAATGATGTCACGCCCGGACCACAGAGCTTCTCAGCTAGCCGCTGGAGCAGGCCCGGAAGATTTTCGTGATTTTACTTGCGGTGAGGAAAGAAAAGCGCGGGAGAACAGATTCGAGAGCGGTTGTGCAGCTGCAAAAGAGGAGGAGAACTCGAGCAAGCTGCGGGCAGGCAGGAGTTATACTGCAAGCTTAGAAGTGCAGCACCAAGTCAGTAAACAAAGCATGTGTGCACGCGTTTTGTCTCGTGCCTATCCTGTGTGTGCGGAAGGAGCCAATAAGCGAGCGGGGGAAAGGCCGATGACCCCGCCAAACATCAGGTCGAGAATCTATGATCCCACGGAGCATCACAAGTGCATCAAGACAGCAGTCGTGTTGATTTCACCGTTGTCATCATGGCTAATAACGTGGTTGTAGTCGGGTAAGCTCGTCTATCCTTGTGTCATCAGAAGCTTGCTATTCTGCCCTCAACTCGAAACCTGGTATATACAAATCCCATACCACAGTCGGTGTAAAAGCATGAAGCAGTCTAGACACCTTTTCAGAAGTCCGGCAGACGCCTTCTATCGTCTCCAATGCACCAAGTCACCGGGTCCCATGCTAACTTCACTCGAGTGCAGGCGTCCTCGGCCTCTCCACCGCCCTGGTGCTCTCCAAGCACAAGAACCTCAATATAACAGTCGTAGCTAAGCACATGCCCGGCGACTACGACATCGAGTATGCATCACCATGGGCTGGGGCAAACTACTTTCCCGTCGGCAAGCCAGGCTCCAGTCTGCAAAGGTTCGAAAAGGCTACGTGGGGTGAGCTCGATCGGATATGTCGTGAGATACCAGAAGCAGGCATCCACCACCAAGTGACGCGGGTCTATGGCAGGAAGAAAGATGCCGGGACTGCCACGGCCCAATGGTTCGAGGAGTTGACCAAGGAGGACGCGTGGTTTAAGAATGTTGTTCCTAATGTACGTTACATGAACTCATAGAACCAAACGTCCAAAATAGTGTCAACGCTTTGAGGGTTGACAGGCATGCATGTTTCTTACATGGGTGCCTGTCTAACCTTATATTTTTCTTATCATGAGTCGCCTCAATGAAACACCTTATTAACCTCAGCACTCAGTTCCGCGTCCTCCCAAAATCAGAACTGCCACCAGAGTGCGACACCGGTACCGAATTTACCTCAGTATGCATCAACACAGCAGTCTACCTGCCTTGGATCCTCGGCCAATGTGTCAAAGCAGGCGTAACAATCAAGCGCGGAATACTCTCCCACATCTCCGAGGCGGGCAGCTTTCACTCCTCGGGTCAGGCAGACGCTGTCGTGAACTGTACCGGTCTCCTTGCCTCCAAGCTCGGCGGCGTTATGGACAACAACGTATACCCAGGACGAGGTCAGATCGTGCTCGTGCGGAACGAGCCAGGGGTAATGGTGACCGTATCTGGTACGGACGATGGAAGTGAGGAAGCTACGTACATCATGCAACGTGCAGTGGGGGGCGGCACTATTCTGGGTGGCTGCCTGCAACACAATTCATGGGAGTCTCAACCTGATCCCAATCTGGCACAGCGTATCATGCAACGCTCAATCGAGCTTTGCCCTTCATTGGCACCCACGGGCAAGGTCACTGAGCTGAGTGTCATCAGACATGGCGTTGGTCTGCGGCCGATGAGGATGGGAGGACCAAGGGTGGAGAAAGAGATGATAGATGGAACTTGGGTGGTGCACGCCTACGGTCATGCTGGATACGGGTACCAGAGCGGATGGGGTAGTGCTTGGGAGGCCGAGAGATTGGTGTTGAGCATTGTTGGACAGGGCGAGGTAAGAGCTAAGTTGTAGCGATACTATGCGATCTGAAATCTCTTGAAGACAACGAGTTCGTCCGTGAATCTCTCACTCGAACGACGGCCTGGGCAGGACGGTCCAGCTCTGCTGGTAGACTACCCCCCGACTTTTCATTATAACACATTCTCTTACAGGCAGGTAAGCTACAGTACAAGGAGGTATTCGAGTCTAAGTAGACCTTTT
>ML976017.1:96159-170467 GCA_010015635.1 Clathrospora elynae
ATTAAATGAATACATACATACATACATACATACAAGGCCACCACCCTTGCCACATGCACTACTTATCCAGGCTACTACAGTAGGTAATGCAATAATTCGTAGTCAGTCTCGACTGGTATCAAGTCCAACATGGTAAATCTGTAGTCATATAGGGCACTGTATAGTAAAGTTACTATATTTTATCCCAGGCCACGCCAAAATTCCACGCTCAAATATCCGTATTCACCAACACCTGTCCATCAACCTCCGTTCTCGTCACCACAGTGACAAGCTGTTTGGTTGACCCAAGCCTTTGCAGCCCACTCTTTACCATCCCATTTCTGCAATAATCGTTACCATAACAATGTGATCCGCCTGTGGTGTGCATTCCGGAGGAGCAGAGGAACTTGTCCCCCCCAGTCTCAATAACAAGGCTTTCGGTCGTGATATCGCCATGTTCGGTCCATGTAGAATCGGTTACTGTGTTGCATGTTTTAGATGTTCGAGTAGTCTTGATGGCATTCGCATACTTCTTCCCCTTAATCCAGTCCCTCAACCCCTCCAACATGAAGTAATCAGCCTCCACCTCCAGCCTGCTATACAGCGCATAGTCAAAGCCATCCTTCTTCGTCCAGTAGAGCGGGAACTTGGCAGGTCGTCGCATAAATCCGAGTAGGTGTTCGAAAGTATCGGGGTCTGCATCGACGTAGTACGAGCCATCAGGCTGAAGATCCGCGCAATCCTCCCAGCGCGTGAGTAGGCTGTCGAAATACGGCGAGACGGCGAGGACGGCTTTGGAGGTGCGGAATTTGCGGCCAGATACGTCAAGAGTAATCGTGTTGGACGCCATCTCGTTCGCGCTCTTGGCAAAGGCCTCCCAAAGGGTCGCTTGTGTGAGTGTTCCAATTCGTGTGAAGCTGTTGGGTACCGATGCGAGATAAATGAGGGGTTCTACAGGGTCCCTAGTGTACACGTGTTGATGCTTATTAAGACATCACCATTCACAACACGAACACGGCTGAGGGAGAGGGATTGAAGTTTCCGAAAGTATTATTAGCAGTACAAGAGGCATCTATCTCTGTTTCCGTCCCCTTTCCAGTTCCGCCACCCACGAGGTTTCATGTGCCCATCGTTTTCGAAACCATTATTCGCGTCCTGGCGCCAATCGGCAGGAGGAGAAGAAAGACCGAGCTGAGAAACACAGGCCCAAAACATAAAAAAAGAGGCAAGAAAATGAAAAAGGAAGGGGAGTGCACTGCCTCCCAAAGAAAAGCAGCTTGTAACCCACTCAAATCGTTGTGGTACAGAGGCCGCAAGATGTACTGCTGTGAGGGAAGAGAAGAGAGAAATGACATGCTGTGATGATCGCAATACAGATGATGACGAATCGAGCAACTCCAGGTCTTGTTGGGACAGTCCTGTACGTGTACGACTGACAAGCCCTACACACAAGCGCACTCTATCATGAGAAAGAGAATGTTGCAACGAAAGCTTCGCCTGAGCGCCAAATAGTCAAACATTGCCCGAAGAGCAAGCCGAGTAGCGAGTTGATGCTGTCAGCCCATGATGACAAGACATCACTTAGTGCACAGATGCGGCCGCACGCCTGGCCCAAGTCGTAGCTTGATTCGCTGGAGACGAACGAGTGTTGCTTGACCATGCGTTTGGAGCAGACGGCCGGGGAGGGTTGTTCGAACGATCACCCTGGCCCGGTTGCGAGGGCTTACGCGGACGATCCTTGGGACCGCTAGCAGGAGTTACGTTCTGGGCACCATTGTGTTTAGGCTTGAATGGCCCGTTGGGTTTCGGACCGCCACGGCGTTTCCTCGGTACCGAAATAGTGGTAGGATTGCGCATGTTTGCAAGGCGTATAACGACATCGAACTTGTGAACGTTTTGAGGAGCCTTCTCAATGTCGAAAGCCTCCAGCCTGCGAGTCGTGAATGGGTTCTCGAATTTCTTGTTCCGTGGGTTCTGCTCATCTTTGGGCGGAGGCTTGGCAGGTAAGTTCGCTGCAAGATGAGGAGCCTTGCACAATTTGACGGTGGGCAATGAGCCGAATTCCCTATCTTCGAAAAGTGCCTCAGCGCCTTTACGAGTGACTGCTTCTCTACCGCGATCTCCCGTGAAAGTCTTGGTTTGAGGAGCGGTAGGCAGAGAGACAGTAGCGGGACCGGTGCTTCCACGAACGTCGAGAGTAGCCTTCGATGAAGCAGCCGGAGCAAGTGCACCTTGTTTTGAAGGTGCGAAGGACAGGTTCGTAGTAGCGGGAGAGACATATGATGTACCACGAGTAGAGCCCGGCTTATCGAGTAGCTTGTTAAACCGAGCCTGCCATTCCGGGTTCCTAGCAAGAGGTCGGGCACCTAGAGGCTGGCCACGAGCCGGCATGCTTACTTGGGCAGCCACTGTACCGTCGCCTGAAGCAGACGGAGGGAGTCGCACGACAGGCGAGGGTTTCGGCAGCTTCACCAGTGGATGGCCCATGTCGCCACTGAATGCGGGATGTGTCTCGGTTTCCGGCGGGGGGGGAGGAGACTCGGCTCTAATCGAATCGTTTGTATCGTCCGAATTGTCCGCGTCATCTGCGTCGCTTAATCCGTTTGCATCGATTGTCGTCGCTCGTGGCGTGGCATCAGTAGGTCGAGGGAAGAAGCGCGATGCACGCGGGCCTGTGGTTTGTTGGAGAGTGCCTTGGCTCAGACTTTGCTGAGGTGATGGGCCGTCAACGAGAGGCTTGGTCGCGTCATCCTTCTTGATACTGCTGTCGGGAACAGCAACGTTGCCGGCAACTTTGTCATGCAACGTGGACTGAGCTTGGCCCACCTGGTCTTTGAAAGTCTCTCGGATCTCAGGTCGAAATTCGCCATGGCGTTCTCTGTCTTGTCGGTGCTTCGATATCAACTCCGCATCGTCTTGCTTGATGAGTTTCCCGAAATCGGCCCAGCCATTCTCAACGATCGGCACAACAGGTCTACCGGACCTGGATGGCGCAGCCGGCCGCGCAGGCAATGGCCGACGCTGAGAATACATTGGTTGTGATGGAGGCAACTGGCCTGCGGACGGTAAGGCTGGAGTTTGCGAGGCTAGGCCCATTCCAATGGGAGCTGTCGATGCTGGGAGCTGCACAGGAAGTTGCTGCGGGGCACCAGGACGAGGATGGCCTCGATTATAACCCGAATCGAATGTACCGTTACCGAGGGCCCGATCTCGTGCTTGCGGCGGACCCCAAACTTGCGATGTCCAAGGTCGAGGTGCTGTCGCAGGCGCCCAGGCAGCTGGAGGTGCCTGCGGCTTAGAGCCCGAGGGGATCGAGCCTTCCGATTGCGGGGCAACATTCTTCGATTGTTCAAGTGACTGCCTAGACCTGTCGTTCTCGCGGGTGGTGGCGCCAAACGGTTGCGCAGATTGCTGGTTTAGCGAAGACGGAGCTTTGGCTTCGTTATCGGCCTGTGTTTGGGTCGGTGAGGGACCCGATTTGGATTGCGCTTGTTGTGCGGGTTTGGATATTTGCGCATGCTCTGATTGGGGCGACTTTTTGACTGGGTGAGACTGGTGTACCTTCATCATACCGTATTGCGTGACCTCACCGTCGGCTGTCGGGACTGGTGGCTTTGGCGGTGATTGCACAGAGGCTGGGACAGCTTTGGCTTTCTGTGCAGACAAATCTGGTCGTGAGGGGGACTGCTCCTTGGCCTTTGACTTTGGTTCCGCCGGGGCCAGAGCTGCCAACTTCAGGGCGATGCGCTCTTTTCTCTCCGCCTCCGTCTTCTTTTCGTCCTCTTTATCCTGTAGTTTCTTCAGGCGTGCGCGCTCGATCTTCTCGGCCATGAGGCGCTTCTGTACATCGACAGGATCTTCCGCTGGTGGTGCTGGAACCGCTGGTGGCGCAGAAACCGGCGTTGATATATCCTGAACAGCGGGCGAGGCTACCGAGCCATAAGGAGAAGCTGGGTGTGCATGAGCAACGTTCGGAGACACAGCCTTAGCAAACGGCGATTGCCGATGTGCTCCTGGGTCTGAAGGGTCAAACCCATTGACAGAGTGGGATTCCCGTCGCTCCATGCTCATGGGACCAGTGGGCATGTCTGGTGCTCGGCGATCGATCGACATCCGCCTGGGTATGCCTCCACTGACATTGGAAGAGTTTCTCCTCCTGCCCCAAGTAGGCCCGTCCGCGCTTGCTCTTGAGGTCTGGAACGCCGCCGACGGCTCTGCGGGGCCATCATGTGAGGGTCGCTGTAGCAAGGACGGCTGCTGTCGGAAGCCAGCATCGCGCACGGAGCCTCGTCGCACATCGTTGTGGACGGGCTCATAGCGGCCACTCTGTGAGTTGAAAAGTTCCCGGCCGTTCTGAGCACCGCTGTCGTTGCGCCAGGAGCGGTTGAAGTCGTCTGGCGCAATCTCCTTTGCCGGAGGTGGGGGCATGGGATCGTAGCCGTAGGAATCCCGCTGTGAGAACCGATGTGAGGGTTGCTGCTGCGGTGGAGGGTTGATCTGTAACGGAGAAGCTTTCTCCATGGGGGGAAGAGGTGCCCATGGCGATTTTTTCTCTGTTGCAGATGGTTTGGCTACCAAGGTCGGTTTCTCTGGCTGGCCCTTCAGTACAAGGCTCGACTTTGTGCTTCCTGGTTGCGCATGAACTCCCGGCTTCAAGATAGTCTTGGCACCGCTTATAAGGCTTGGTTTGGGTGTGGCCGCAGCTGTGGCCGCCGGGGGCGCGGGTTTTGGAGCCTCCGCGGGTGCCTCGGGCTTGAGTATCGTCTTTGGCGCCTCGACCGGCGGTGGCTGGTTCTCGGCAGGCACTGAAGATTTTGTTCCGTCCATCCACTGCACAGTATCCGGAGCCCAATCGTCTTCATCGTCATCGATGTCTGCCCACTTCGCTTCCTTTCCTCCCTCGTCTGCCTGCAAGCGTGTCGCCAGGTGGATGCCGTACTGCTGCTTCAGCTCTTCGTCGGTGAACTGCTTCGGCGGTGGAATAGGAACAGGCTGGTTCTTGTTCCAGACCTTGCTGGCATCCGGGCCCGAGCCTGCGCCATTGACCTTACCCAGCGTGCGCGGCACATTGCCGGTGCCCGACTTCGCGACAAGGCGGGGCTTTGCTGTGAGGACCGACGACATCTTGGGCTGTGCTACAGGCGCTGGCTTCTCGCCCGCTCGCGCGACTGGAGTTGGACCAGTCGACTTGGCTAGGAAGCTCTTCGTGACGGAGACGGCCTTGAAGGTCGAGGGCCTCTTCACCGTGGAGTTCGTCCGCACGTGACTTCCGTCCTGCTTTGACGGGTCGACGCTGCCCGGCCGGCTGATATCCGTGTCTGAGCCGCCGCTCGCGTCTGCCACGGCGTGCGATTCGGCCGCTGAATGGTCGCTGGAGTCGCCGGCCTTATCCGACACGTGTGCACTATCCGCCGAGGCTGCATCTGTGCCGTTCGCAATCGGCGTACTGGAGGGAGCGTCGCGGGCATTGCTCGTCGCGGTCGTGGGGCCCGCGGGTACTTCGCCATTAACGGCGGGGGTGCTGGAGGTTGACGCAGAGGCGTCGGTGGGCGCAGAACGTCCCACCGACTGAGCTTCCTTTACCGCATCGTTGGAAACCTGCTCTGCCATAACAATTTCCGGAACTGTGGTGGCGCAAGAGTCCCTGTCAGATTCGTGCTCGCGTTCGGAATCGGAGAAAGACATGGGTGAGAGAGGCGACGAGTGCTGCGAGTCGGACCCGGCCGAGTGGCCGCTGTCCGCCACGTGCGGCATCAGAGCTATGAAAAGTTGGGATAATCACCTGTATCAGATGCTACAAGTCGCCACGGGGGTCAAGTGGGCGCTTCCGCGGAATTGCTGCTGGCGGTGGGTGAGGTGACGCGGCGAGCGGAGGTTTCAGCGGGCTTTGGCGGTGCAGTCGCTGGGGATGGGGCAGGCGCGCACACGTGCTTGGTCGCGCTGGATCACCGAACTGCGGGAAGTCGCGTCCGGGAGGGTTGTTGGGGTAGAAGGAGCCCTTTGGTGGCGGGGCGAGTTGCGGGTGTGGATGGATGTATAGGAGGTTGCGTGCGGTAGGAGACACGCTGGTGAGGCGTTAGGGCTTGGCAGCGTCGGGACCCTCTTTGTGGAGTCCGAGTGCTCTGGGAGGCTACACGTCACACAGCCCTGCCCGGCTGACGATTCGCGCATGCACGATGCAGTATGAGTCAGCCAGTCACAGTGAAGACACGGGCAGCTGCGCAAGGCACAGGCAGAAGCACACGACAGCCTTGCGCATCGACAGGGAGCAACCGCCATTTCCTGATGAGACACGATTCATTTCAGTGCACAGTAGGAACGAGGAGAGAGGAGACTGTCTTGGCTGGATGCTTGATTGACCAACTACGCTTTACATGTACACGTCCCATCTTCGCTCGTCATGTCCACCATACTCATAGGCCCCGCTTAGTGAGTGTTGTTCTTGTGGTGGCCTGGAACGTGTGAGTCATATCATCTACAACGACGTCTCGTTCGACTTACGGAGATGGAAGTAGTAGTTTTGTGCGTAGCCAAGCGCAATGAGGAAGCCAATAACGTGGACGAGCGCTATATGTGGTCAGCCCAGGTTCCTGTTTGCATGTCTCTCTGAGAGCCATGCTGTCTCCTGCAAGTCCGGGGTACTCACGCCTTGCTGACGCGTTCTTGCCCATGTACTTCTTCTGGTAGCGGCCGAGAAGGCCCTTGGCCTCGGGCTCGGGAGCTGGGCCACGGGGCAGCTTCTCGTAGAAGCTCACGACCTTCTGCATGCGGACCGCGTTGGGGGAGGATCCGATGGCCTGGCATGACTGTCAGCTGCTGGCCTGCAGTTCGCGCTCTTGTACATCCTCGTGTCTGGGACGGGGCTCTGCGGCTGCGGCTGTGGAAGCGTTTTGCGGTGGTCCGAGAAATGCGCGTATGCGACTGCGAGTCGTCGGGATCGTCCGTGGCGGGGTTTGAAGGGGTCTTACATTGGGAGAAGCAATCTATAGAATTATCAGTCATGTGGGCCCCGCGGAACACTATGCGTAAAGCATACCTTGGGAGGGATAAGGGTCGAGAGACCGCGCTTTTGAATGAAGCTCATCTTGACGGCTGCCGCTCAATTAGCACCAATTTCCCGCAGCTTCGGCAGTGCTTCGATCCAGGGTACGCACCAGGGCTGGCAAGACGATGGGTGGAGATGGAGATCGGGCGGATGGTGAGGCTCGAGGAAGAAAGCTGCACGACGGGTTCTGCCGGCGCGGTGCCAAGCGTCCCGAGCTCGACCTCATCGACATGACCAACACTCCCGCCGCCACAACGCCGCCAGCACAACCACCATGTCTGCCGTATCCAGGACAATTGGCGTGCGGCTGCTTGCACCTGCCCTGCGGCCCTCCACAGCGAGGGTCGCCGCCCCCAGCTACCGCGCGTATGCGACCAAGGACGAACACAAGACGAGCACCGAGGATGCGCCCGCAGTCAAGGCCAACAGCGACTCCACTCAGATTCGGGAGGAAAGCGCGGCCGAGGGAATGCGGCATCAGCCTGACTACAACGTCGCGGTTGACTACCGAACCTCGTGCGTTACGCGGCATCTTGGGCGAGCGCATGCATGTAGCTAATGTAATGGCAGCAACTTCTCCCCGATCCCCAAGCGTGTCATGGACGGAAGTGAGCCTGGGGAGAGCGTTGCCGCAGCAGTCCTCTCCGGCGCCCCTATGGATCTCCAGGCGCGTACTGTGCGGTACGGCGCCCCCATTTGGCACGCCTCCATATAAACTGACAGACTACAGCATCTACCGCCCCGCCAAGACGGCCACACAGTCCGGCAACTGGAACGCCTCACACTGGCTGATGGACTGGGACGTGCTCCCCAAGGGCCACCGCTGGGAGAACCCGCTCATGGGCTGGCAGTCGTCGGCCGACTTCATGAACGGCCACCGGATCCAGTTCAAGACCAAGGAGGACGCCATCACCTTCGCCAACAAACAGGGCTACGAGTACTTTGTGCAGGAGCCGAACAAGCGGAAGTTCGTGCCCAAGGCCTATGCCAACCTCTTCACACACATCCCCGGAAAGCTCAAGATGGTCGGGACAAAGTAAGAGTTGGGTCTCAGCGCATCAGAATAGCACGTGTACATACTGTCCCAAGTAATTTCTTTCACGTCGCCTTCGTATCTCTCCTGTTTGCTCCTCCGTGTGATGTTGACATCTATAGCATGACCTAGGCTCCGCTTGCTGTATTCACACGTGCACTTGTCACTGCAGCATCAGATCTGTCAATCCCTCCACATATAACCCTTTTCTCCTGCCTTCTTTTCCTCTCTCACACCTGCTCTCACAGTCGCCAGCAGCCTATATAATCACTTTCACCTCCGTGGTGAAGGGTTGTTTGCATCTACATCTTTCTACTCCCCTTCACCATGAATTCGAACCCCGTAGCAAGCAGCGTGGCTGCCTACAAAATACTTTTCTGACTTACCTCACTTTCCTGTTACCACGTCCAGAATTACCTCAACACATTTTGGACCTCTTTCTTAAAGGTTAGTATAGGCTGAGGGTATCTTGGGTATGCTTTACTGATAGAGAACAGTCACCGCAACCACCCCCGTAGCCGCCAACATCCTTTTTCGCCCTCCCCGTCGCACCCCAAAATGGGACGTGGTGCCTACGATACCACCGACCCTTCTGCATCAAAGTCCTCCGCGGCCATGGAGGCAATCCGCCAGCATGACATCGAGAAGATGGCGGAAGCTGTATGTCACTGTGTACCTTCTGGGTGAACTATTAGGACTAACATGGCACAGACACAGGCAGCCCAGGAGGAAGCCGTGGCCGCTTTAGCCAAGCTCGTCAAGAGCAAGAAGAGTCGTGGGATCGTGGCACGTCATGAGTCATGTGTGTGTATGTAGGGCATAGCTAACCAGGCATGCATAGGCCGCACGCAACCCCACCAAGGAAGAAGCCGCGCAGGCGGAGACAAACGAGTCTGAGGCCGAGGGCGAGGCTACGGCTAAGCCCTGAGGGCCTCCTTGACCCTCTAGGACCCGGTCGAGTGCTCTCCCCTTTGGGGTTGAGGGCCTCCCGGGCACACTATGAGCCAGCTGCCTGCGCGTGCAAGGTAGCCTGAAGATACTCCGGCACTGCCAAAAATCCACTATTCCCAACACTTTGTTTTTTTTTCATCTTGAAATGTGAAATATGTCATGAATTCGTAATCTATATATAACCATCCCCCCTTTACATACTGCCTCTCCTCTCCTGCATACCAACCCTTCTCTTTGCAATCCCTTTCGCCCTCTTCACAGCCGAAATAGCTGTCTCAGTAACCGCAATAAATTTCTTGGCCATCTTCTCCGTCCCGCTTCCCTTGAGCGGATGCTCGCCATCATCCGTATCAGCAACGGGGTCAAACCCGGCGAAATTATCCACAAAGTAGACGGGGCTCTTGGCCGTGGATTTGAGAGGCGCGAACGATGCAATCGCGGTGTTGAGGTCCTTGATCCCTTGTACAGCTTGTGCGGGGAACCTGGCTGGGTCCAAGGGTAAGAGGTTGGAGAGGATAATCTGCATGTTTGCGTTTTTTGCCCGCATTTGTGTGAACAGGACGTCGTAGGCGGCTATGATGTCGGCTGTGGGTTTTTTTTGCAGGACGTCGTTTGTGCCGATTAGCATGATCATGATGTCGGGAGGGTTGGTGTTGAGCCAGGCGGGTAAGAGGGCGTTTTTTGCGTCGTCGATGGCGAGGGTGCCCGGGTGGCCTTCGTGGTCTTGGTCGTCGCCAATGCCACCGCAGGTGCCGGTTTGGGAGCCGACAAAGTCCCAGTTTGTGATTTTGGCGTTTTTGAGCTTGGCTTGCAGGTTGGCGCGCCAGCATCGCTGAGGTAGGGGGTTAGTGATAGGTCAGGAGGAGGGTGATAGAGGGGAACTTACTGAGACGATTGAGGCGCCAAAAGGCATGATCTTGACGGTTTTTTGGGCGCAGACTTGGGTCGCGAGGGTGAGGAGCCCGAAGGCGAGAGCACCGAGTTTGACCATTGTGGCGGATGGTTCGTCCCGTGCAGTAGAGGTGGTGTAGTTAGAAGGTCGATCCGATACTCGAGGTCCAGGTTGAGAAGTCAACTGGCGATATATAAACTCGAGAGTAGTCGCCGATGATATATATATTCGCAGAAGCTCGGGTTCGTGCGTTTGTTGCCAATGGATAACTGCACTAGCGTGCTGGTCCTTATCTCGGGGGAAGCAAAGTAAAGTAAAGTAAAGATTAAAAATTTGTATGGTGAAGTAAAAGACCGATGATGAAAAATGTCCAGGGAAGTATATCGACTTCAAGCGCTCTCTTGATAAGGACACTCAATTGTTCTGGCCCAGACCAAATAAATGGGTGATGAAGCAAGATGGTATACAAAGTAATAAAGCGAACAATGAGGCAGTATTAAAGCCAGGCCTCGGGGTATAATAGATATGTACAAAGAAGAGCGACCGAGGTCTTCGTGAAGTGCTTGTAACAAAACAATCATATGCGGGCACCTGGCGACTCTTTAAGGGATGCTTCTCATACACTATTCGAACCACATGTGGTGTGGGAAGGACACTAGCAATACGCTCAGACAATGTGACAAGCAACAAGAGCCGACTATGGTCCAGGCCAGAAAGCTCAGGCCTCCGTTCTGTATCATCCGCCCAAGTGGGGAAATAACAGACATTTGCATGGTGAATTAGCGTCCCGTGTTTGAATTGTGTGGTAAGTTGTGTGGTAAGTTGTGTGGTGAGTTGTGTGGTGAGTTGTGTGGTGGAGCGAGGAAGCGACTGTGCCGCTCATGCAGAGCTGACTGAAAACCCATGCCGACCATCGTATTCAGATTCGATAGTACCATCACCCTGTTCGTTAATTTGGTGGAATTTGCAGACAATAAAAGATAAAGGATAGACCCCTTGCGTGGGACTGCAACACGGGACCTGAGTCTTCCTCATGCGCCGCAAGCAGCTCAAGCCCTACTCATACTGCATGGTGGCATTAGTCAGACATCGTGGGATGATTCTGTGGTTCGAGGAACAACACTGAAAGCTACTATTACCGTCTTGCTTCCAAATTGAGCACAGGGTCTATGGCTTCTAGCCCTTCTAGTCATAAGACCCGTCTTAGCACAAGGTAGTTCCCTGCACTAATGGCGCCGGCAAAAGAGCTTAGCGAGCATCGTGAGCGTCGTTTGATGGTGTGAATGTCGCGCTGGGGATGCATGCTACAAAAGGGGCTCCCTATTGGGTGGGTCCGAGCACGCGCCACGTTGTACCGAAATTTCGATTAGAAACACCAACGGAACGACAGTGACACTTTCTTTGACAGAACGAGCGCCCCCCGCATCGTGCGGCAGTGGAAACATGCAAGAGCATGGCGACTTTGCGTGCTGGTGGTGGCGGATGAGGCAGCTGATAATGAACTGCTAGTTTAGTGATAGTACCTATGCATCAGTAAGGCAGGTGAGCTTTTTGCGCAA
The DNA here is from genome assembly GCA_010015635.1 of Clathrospora elynae. Classification (NCBI taxonomy): domain Eukaryota; kingdom Fungi; phylum Ascomycota; class Dothideomycetes; order Pleosporales; family Diademaceae; genus Clathrospora; species Clathrospora elynae. Next base: position 107,619 of record ML976017.1, read on the forward strand.
TCCATCGTGTCGAGCTTGACCTGAGCACGAGCAAAAAGACACATGGGGAACTTTAATCTCGAATTGTGGTTTGTCGGCGACGTCGTTACCGATCATAGTCGCGATAAAAGGAGGTAATCGAATCATGTTATTAACCGTTCGCTGTCAACACATGGCATTGACCACTCTTTGTTCCAAAACATTGTTTTTGTTTAGAGCATTGTGTAGATGCTCTTGTGAAAAAAAGCAAAACGGCGATGAAGACATCAAGCCCTCGTGGCTTGAAGAAGCAGTGTGATTTCCTTCCTAGTTGAGAAGACGTGTAGCCCACGTGTGCAGTCTTGGACTTGTTCGTACACTGCAATGATGCAGTGCACGCTTGAGCAGAATGTCACTACGATGCATCCACACCTCCACGTGAGGCTAGCATGTCTTCGACCTCAACACCAGAGCATGCAGTCACATCAGCTGGAGACATGACAGCTCAGCAGCCACTATCAACCGACCCCTCCCATCTGCAGATTCATTCTAGCTTCAACACCAGCTCCGCCACCATCACGACACAATGATCTTCAGCCAGCCTCGCGCTCAGTTCAGCAGCAGATCCTGCCCTAGCGTAGTCGCAGCGGACGCTCCGTTCTTCAATAGCGCGCTGTCGCTTAGCCTAGTGGTCTGATCTGGCAGGCGATCATCCCACATATCAACCTGCAGATGCTGATCTGGACCGACGCCCTCGCTGTGCCGACATAAGCGATGCTTGAACTTCTTTTTCTTATCGCACATCAGAGCCACGACAATAAATATTTTTCGTTCAAGAATCGTTCGCGATGTCGCGGACAAGAGTTACTAGCCGCACGAGCACACCCACACTGTCAGTGTCAGAGTTCATGCACGACGTTCTCCATCAACGGCGCATTGTCAAAAATAACTTTAAGCTTGACTAACCTTTTTAAAAGGAAGCGTAGGCAGCAAAATGCTGGTGTTCGTCGGCTGTAATTAGCATACCCACGAGTGCTACTGGCGCAAACCTACGGTTTGACATGTTAATAAGGTTGTACATACATACTCCTTTATCTAGCGATGAATAATAGGGGTGATGTCTAAAAGGACTCGCTGCTCATTTATAAACTCTTTTCGCCTGCTTCTGCTCGCCCGCTCGTAGGTAACGTTCTGCGCACTCCGGATCTAACATTACATAAGGCAGTAGGAGCGGCCAACTCATCTTCCCCTCCAGGAATCAGGCACCCGCAGGGGCCACCAGTTCCTTCGAACCCGGCGCCATCTGCAACACCGAGCTCCGCGTCTAAAAACTGCAGGGAAAGACTTCGCGAAATGGCAGGGGCAGAAAATGCAGCGCACACGTTTCATAAGTTGCCGTGGATTGGTGATCCCACGAATGTGATACAGGCACAAGCTTGGCAAAGATATAGTGTCTCTGTATTATGTGACGGGTTAAAACGTCACAATTTTGCCATGATCGTTTTTTTGTATCATCTTCGCTGCCTTCACAACGAGTAGCCATGACTTTTAGCGTGTGTACTAGGATTCTGCGTGACACTATCTGCGATCCAACAATGGACAATATGTCGTCGAGTCTCGACATTACATACGTCTTAAGATCGATGAACATGCCTACCTGCATCGCGCTGTCCGTCGTACATCATCGGTACCTCTTGAATACATGGCCCTGATAACGTACACATCGAGAATAAGAAATGCGTCAGCTGTGTCATGATCTCGAGTTCGTAGCGAGCATGACGTGATAAATGCGGCGAAGCGAAAAACAACTGTACTTTTGGGGGGTGTAAATTTTGTTGCTATTACGACCGAACGGAGTGGACTTTGGCTGAATGTGGTCTGCAGACCAAATTTCGAGTTCTAGAAACAGTCAGTACCAGCTTGTAACGAATTTCCAGAGCTTTGCTGACCTACGAGCTAGACAATGGAAGACGATGGGCCGAACTCAGAATCGTACTCTAGAGTGTGACTTGGGGAAGACCCACCCAAGACCGAATCATGGATGTTGAAGTGGTGTTCTTCTTGCGTCTGTCCCCGAGGCAACCGCTCACCAGAGGCAAGAATGTCCATACAGTCGGGAAACAGACCGGTGCGCTCTTCATATACACTGCCGCTTCCATCGAGGCCATACGACTGCAGAGGCTCGTCGTCGTAAAGAACATGGCTGACAAGAGCGCGTTGACGCGATAGCTGGCTGTCCACACTCGGCCGCCTGTACTGCGAAGCTGGCATAACGGAGATGCCCTCAAGGGTGTCTGGTATCGGCTCAAGGTCTGCATTGTTGACGTCGTTCTCTTTGTCGTCGTGTTCGTACTTCAGTGGCGAGGATGCCATCGCCTCCCGCGCAAGCTGGTCTTCAAGGCGCTCTTCGAATATCTCGAATGGCTGACCTGGAGACATTGGCCATGCGTCGCGATCATGGCGGAAGTATCGCCCGCCTGGTGGCATATGCCATATTTCGATACCTTCTTCGCGACGGATGCCGTAGGGTGGGGTAGTAGCGACAGAGGTCAATGGCGAGGACGTCCGGACGATAGCACCTATTGAAGCAGTCAGTACATAAGCGATGAGAAGATGTCGATATGAAGACAGAAATATTCGAGTGCACCATGCTCTCACGTATACCAGCGTGCATACCACTCCAGAGGCGCATATTCAAGCAACGATTTGGTGTGCACATACCGCTCTCTCGGTCCATAGCAGTCTCTACACTGGCATTCACGTCATCATCACCACCCCTAGACTCCACGCTATCCGATCCCGTGAGGTCCATGCCCCGAGCTTGCTTCCGGTCTTTAGTCTTGGAAAAATTCGCACCCGCCGTACGTGTAAGCTTCCTACGTTTGTTGGCTGAGGCTTGCATCTCTTCGTCATCGTCGCTGTCGCTATCACTCGATACCACTAGCGCGTGGTCTTGGGGGTGAATGTCCATGTTGTAAGACAATTTCGGATCCGAGGTCTTGCGTGAGGAGCGTCGAGTGACTTCAAGCGACTTTGTTCGAGACGATGATCGGCTACGTTTCTTGCGTGCGGCCTGCTTAGGTTTCTTCCTAGTCGCAACTTCGTCATCGCTTGATTCGTCTGCGTCTGTATCAATGATAGTGGGAGCTTCGCTCGAATTGTCTGAATCTAAAAAAACTGGCTTCTCTCCATGAGCCGAACGACGCTTAGCGGCCTGGGTGGGTCGGGTGCGGTCGTCCATAGGATGGTACTTGAAGTCGTACGCGAGCTTGCTCTGGTTGCGGTTACGCAGCGAGTAAGACGATGTAGAAGCGGAAGATGTGGGCGGTGTCATTTCAAAGCGTGGCTTCTTGCTTTCTTTCTTGACGACGCTCGAAAGGCTCCCTGCATCGATCACGTTGTCCAGATCGATACCAGGCGGAAGACTGATAATCCTGTGTTGCTTCGCGCTTGGTAGGCTAGAGGACTGTTGATGTCAGAGGTCGTGTTGGGCACTGAGGCGGTGTGAACAGACCTTTGTAGTGACATGATCGCGATTGCAGTCGTCAGTTCCCTTCGCGTGATGCAAGACGTCCTGGTTGTGGGCGATCTTGCTGACGGGGTCATCAGTGCCAGGTAGAGTGAGAGCTTCCTGCCGCTCCGTCGAGGCTTCGTCACCGTCGTTGTTTGGCGTCTCATCAGTATTCGACGCCTCAGCGTCGGCTCCCGGGAAATGAACGCTCGTGACCTCACTATCCGCAGTGATTTTTTCCTACATCTGGTCAGTCTCATTGTCGTGTAGAGTTTAACAGGCACTTACGACGCGATCTTCACGGTCAGGCTCGCTCAGCGCTGTAAAATCATCTCCGATCATCACGTCAAAGTCGATGGAAGAGTTCTGCGAGGATTCTGTCATCCTGCCTGCACTGGGCGACGTTGCGTATGTGGGAACAATGCTGTAGTTAGTGATGAGGTGAAGCACTCGTGGCTTCGGTGGCGGTGAGTGAAGCTTGAAGCGATGCGACGTGTGAAGCAAAAGTGAGATGCAAGAAGCGAGGTCAAGCTTCGTAGAAGAAAAGAGCGCTGGGAAAGCACGCGTCGCCTCCTCCAGCGCTCCTTCCCCGAACGCGTGCTCACATGACTTGGATGTGGGTTGAGCGACCAAAAAGGAAAGAGAGTAGAAACACCCGAAATCTTGGACCCGGCAATGTAAACCTTGCCCGCTGCAATTTCTGCATAGTTTGGCTCATAAACGCCCTTGAGAAGGCTGGAGTGAGTAATGTTGTGGCTGTGCGCATGGTGAGAAGTGGTGTGGAAAGCACAAGCACAACAACGCCAGTAAGACGAGGAGCTAGGCCAGACACCAGGCACGAGACGTAGCGAGGGGTTCGATGAAGGAAAAGCATCGATTGTACGATTTCAGTGATTAGGATATCGGATAGTGATGAGCAGAACCCAGCGAACGTAGGCCCAAAGAAAGATGTCCTAGCGAGCGTAACCATGCCCAATAACAAATCAAACCCTTTTAAAGCTGAGTTGGAACCCCCCCGCATGATGACTCCGATACTCGCTCTAAGTGTGAAACGCCGCTGGGCGAATAAGCCAAACAATGCGGATGTAGCCCGTTTTCATCCGTGCCGTGATACAATAAAAATTCGCTTGCTCTAACCCCCATGCCCGAGAAACACCATGTAGATAACGAACGACGCTCGCGAAAATGCAACAGAAATAACGAGAGGATGCAAAGGTAGGACGTTCATCCTCGTCCATGGAGCCGTGACGTCAGTCGAACAGGTGGCATGACAAAATCTTCTTCGCCGGTCTCATCGTCGTCGTCAACCTCAATATCCACAATCTTGGGTGGTGTAGGTGCTGATGCGGTGGGCCCGATAGCCGCGATTTTTGGCTGGGCTTCTGCCTCTGGTGCTGGTAGTGAGGTTTGTGGAATGTGATTCTCGTATGAGGCTTCGGGTTCGATCGAAGACACCGATGTGTCGGAGGTGTCTTGGGCTCGGAGCTCAGGCAGCTCTTGAGATCTCCGGACGTTGCATTTCGTGACTTCGCTCTTTGCCGTCTCCAGTATAGTCTCGAAGTTCTTTCGGACGTCTTCTAACTCCTTCCGGCAATCGCCTTCTCGTAGCGTGAGGTGTGCTGCCTTCTCGCAGAGCTCTTGTGCTTGTTCCAGTTTCTTGTCCGTAGTCTCGAAGAGCTCGGCGGGTGTGTTCGAACCACTGCTCACGCCGAGCCGACCGCTTCTTCTAGCTGCGGATCTTGCACGCATCGAAGACATGCGTGGACGGTAGTTGTTCCTCGACGGGATAGCCTCTTCTTCCTCACCGTCGACATCATCGTCATCACTCGACTCAGCAAGTGCGGCCATCTCGTTCATCTTGGCCTCCATCTTGGCCTTCCGCAGGATGTTGCGTCCTGCCCCTATTGCCCGCACGAGCACCTCGAATGCCTTCTGCACATCTCCGTCGTAGCTGACTACGACCATTCTTCGAGGTCGATACCGGGAGGGGCCAGAGAAGCGGCCTGAGTGGACCGAGAGCGTCTTTCGTTTGCGGGATGCAACAGAATCTGTGTGGACTCCATTTGACGGGGGAACCTCTTCTGCTGTGGCACCCAGCCTGTCTGGCCGTATCGACTCAATTGAGTCTGACCGACGCTGTGCGAAGGGCAATTGTGAGACCGACGACTCTGTGGAGTCATCTTGCATGACCGTGACCTTCTCTTCCACCCTCACAATGTCCTGCAGCCATTGCGGTATGTTGTCCTGGAGGTACGAGAAGGACTTCTCGATGTCTGACATGGTGGGCGTGATATCGGGCGACGAGTAGAGGTTAGCCGTGGAGACAGCCAGTGTGGATTATAATATGTAACTGGGTGGAAGATGGGATGTGGCCGTCGACCAGCGAGCAATGGCGAATGTAAGAGGCGTGGATTGCGGAAGGCGTCGTCGAAGGTAATGTGCAGGCCGGAAAGAGAACAGGAAGCGATCTGCAGTCACCTTATGACAATACGGCTGGCAGGCAAGGACCAATGCGAGTTGCGATCAACAGGCCAGAACTGCGTCTGGCTGCCGATATGTGGTTGCACAAGACCCATGGCGCATTGCATGAAGAGAAGAGGGGGCAGCCACAAATCCACGCGGTACCAAGGGCATGGTTCATAGACGGGCCTACCCTTGGCGTTGATCGAACAGGCGCACGGCCTTACTACAGGCCGAGCAGCTAAAGAGATTACAAGATCCAAATGCCTCACTTTTGGACGTTGCACCGTCATGTTTGTAGCTACCTGTGCGTGGTATAGCACATGGTGCTGGCGGTACAAGATCGATGAGCAGGTTGCGGGGTTAGATGAATCAGCTGTCACAGCGTTTCGCATCGCTCCACGACAACGTACAGTGGGCGACCATCTGCATCCGGTACGGACGGACGAGGCGCCAGGGGCACACCGCTAATCGATGCTCTAGCTCTCTGCATATCATCTCGAAAACTGACGTCTCGACCCTCAGTTCCCAACGACATATCATACATTAGTTACTCACCGGTGCCCATTATTGACCTATCTCCGCGTTCCAACAGCATTGCTGAGCGCGGAAGCCACAGCCATTGGCGGCAATTCTCCCAATCAATATGCATGGCCGCTCTACGACTGCGCCGCATAGCGTACGCCTCACCCCCGGAACGAAAAACATGATCAACGCGCGAGCGAAGTGAAGTGTGCCACGAATACCGAACGGGTCATTGCAACCAGTCCTGCGTTGCCTCGTATATTACAGTGAGAAGATTCTTCCATCAACATGGTTCTGTGTAAGCGTCGGTTCGAGATGGATTGCTGTGGGACAGTCCAGTGACTCGTCGCGAAGGATTCCGGGACAGGAAGGAGCACTTGACCGGTTGATCTGCATTAAAAAGTGTACTCGGGAGCTTTGTAGTCTACCAATGTGCTAGAACAAGCGAGTGGTAGCTAGGACGTCTATATTCTTCTACGCTATCATTCTGTCTCAAGTCGATGTTCAAGCCCAGCTCTAAGTATAGCCACCACAAAGCATCCTTTGCGCGTCATACCCTAGGGGACATTAGCTCGAGTATGTAGCGCAGCAAGACCCGTCACGTCCGAATCTAACAATTCATGATTCGCCATCTGACAGTGACATCCAAACACACAAACCAGAGCATCAACACCCCAAAAAAGACGTCAGCAATCGAAAAAAAAGACGTCAACCTTCTTCAGGTATTCTGCGGAAGCACATGTGGAGATGCGGAGATGCGGAGAAGCTAGCCACACACCTCGTGCACCTAAACGTTACGTGTACAAGCTTGTGTAGATTAACCGCCCAGGATGCCCCTAGCTCTCATTCGCCCAGCGACACTCTTCCTAGCAAACGGTTATTCTTTGCAGCACTTTTGTTGCCGAAAATAACAGGGTAGAGCAGTGCGGATGAGCCCCTCCAACCTGGGAGAGACTATAATACTAGTCTTATCTTTGAGCTGCGCATGCTAATCTACGATCAATACAGATCGTGTACTGTCACACGAGCGGTGAATCCTCAATTGACCTTAGGAAGCATGCCTACACTAACCATCCAACCTCAACAGAAATCAGGCGACAAAGTGAAAAGACTCCGACAGGGGCTCAAACCAAGTCGCTGATATGAGCCATAGTCTGGGGATATTGGAGTCCGGGATCGTGCATTTACAGCAAGCAAGCAAGCAAGCATGGACAAGGATGCATACGTGTCTGTCGCGACAAAAACGGGTTGCACGACAGAGAGAACCGTTATGCTACCGTTTTCATAATCCTCAGTCGGGCTATATGGAGAACTCGCATTGATATTTCTAATGACACTTATTTTACGCTCCAAAGTCCATATTGCACAATGGATGGCTGTGAAGACACATCCAGTACTCTATATATGTGATGAATGTTAAAATCATGTATGCAACGCTCAAGGCCACAGCTCCTCAGTCCTCCATCCAGCATTTGCCTTCGCGTTCTCATCAAATGTGTATCTGAACCTCCGTGCCTTCTCGGGGTCGCTGAGATCAGTCTGCTCCACCTCATCCGGCACAATAACCACGAGGCGGAAGTTCTTGCGCGCAACAGGGTCGTGCAGATCGTCTGCCTTAGAGCCGAGTGCGAGGTTTTTCTCGTCGAAGGGCTTGGAGGTAGGTTGGCCTGGAGGTGGGTTCTTGAAGGAGCCTACAAGAGATATGTTAGAACAGCTGTAGCATTTTCAAACGATCAGCAATTCTTACCTTTGATACCAGGACTCTGATTCCCAAAAAAGCCCGTAAGTTCCTTCTGCCAACTAAACTCCCCCTCCTTACCCTCAGCAACAACCCTCATCCGCTTCCCCACCTCGCTTTTCACAGTCCTCACCCCACTGCTCTCCTCGTCCCCCTCAATATCATCAGCGATAACGAATGCTCGCCCCTTGATCCGCCACTGCGTCCCCATCTCAGCGATCCAGTACACAGCTTCCACGGGCCCTCCACCCCCACTCCCTTGCGTCTGCTCCCTCCTCTCCGCATGCCCCGCGCTCGTCGCAAAAATCTGCCCCACCTTCTCCATCCTGACATCCGTCGTGAAAGTCGGGCAGTCGCTCTCGTAGACGTGCGGGTTGCGCTCCGCATCGTTGTGCTTGTTCTCTGGGAGCTCGGCCCAGAAACCGCGGAAGATGCAGTAGCGGACGCGGGGTACGTAGGGCGTGGGGGATCCTTTCGGGGCCGAGTCGAGGGTCCCGAGGACGAATTCGGGGGACTTCATCTTGGAGATGTGCGAGTCGAAGAGGGACTTCCATGGCGCTGGGGGGAGCGTGGATGCGGAAGGGGTGGTGGTCGACATGGTGCGGAGGAAGCGCGAGAGGCGATGGGATGCGATTCGGGAAGCTATGGCTGCTGTTGTGGAAAGTGAGTAGGTGGTGTTAGTGGTGGTCTGGTAGAAGTTGAGGTTTGGGGCTTCTGGTGTTGTTCGAGAATGATGTCGTCATGCATCGAGGAGCTGTACCTGCGCAATCGTGCAGATTCAATGAGATCAGTAACATTAGCCTTCGTTTAGTTTAGTCTAAGCACCATTTCTCCCAAGTAGAGTTTGGAAGAGCACGGCTATCATCATCGCGTGTGTTGTGCGCATTGAATTCAGGATGAGATGGGTGTTGGTAGAGCTTGGAGTAATTCCGCGATCGCGAAGGCTCTCTCATCAGCGCCGGGACCACCACGACAGCATCCATCACTCATGACCACTGTCATGAACTCTGTCCGTGAATCACATCGTAGTTCTTTGACAGTTAATACCGTTCCATACTAGGCTACAATACCCATCAAAACACCAAAACACCATAAACTACATACATCAATCCGCATCTCCATTCAGGATAACCCATCACAGCATATGCCAGCCCCGCTACACAACATGACGGCGACGCCGAAACGGTCAACAAGTCAAGATCTGTGTGCAACACTTGTACCTAGTACATGAGCATCTGGGGTATCACACGTCGGCGACGTGAACGACGTCGCTTCGCGCAATGCGGCAGGTCTTTGCTCCTCGGATGCCCTGTGCTTGGAGACAGAGACCGAAATATTTCGGTCGGACACACAGAGAGACAGAGGAATGGGGACCGTGATGCTAGTTGCAACATCGTGTTGAACTGACTGGATGTGTGGCACATGCTGGGTGTCGTGTTGTGAGGCGCTTCTGACAAGGCTCGTAACAGGTGGTTGGCAACGACGCCGAACGAATTGTATGGGCATGCTCTCGGAGAAGTGCCCGATTTAGATAATGGTACATGAACTAGATAATGTTTGCGATAGCGTCTTCTGGTGGACGCGCCTGGAGATGCAAGGAGAGCTCAAGCCTTCTTGAAGAAACTCGCAATGCTACCTTGCCCCTTCTTGACGGCGTTCTTGCCCTTTGCTGAGTTTGCTGGTTTCGCGGGAGCAGGCTTATGCTTCTTAGGCTGTGGTTCATCCTCTGAGAAGGACTCCCAGACGGCCTCTTCTTTGGTCACTATGTACCGTTAGTCGACGGTCTGCTTGGACATAGTGTCTACTCACCAAGATAGCCATCCTCATCCTTGACCTTCTTCTTCTTCATTACTCGTCTTCGACCGCGTCTCCGCCCATTCTGAACAGTGATGGTAGGTTCGCCTTCGATTGGTTCTGGAGTGTCGGCTGCGGCTGGTGGAGTGACCTCAGGCTGCGAATCTGCTGCTGGAGCATCGGGCATATCCTCGTCTGTGGCAAGTTAGACAGCGAATAGAGCTTGATTTACGAATGACTCACCATCATCCTCCATCATCTTGCGCAATTTTTCCGCTCGATCTTCTCGGACCTTGCGGGCCGCTTCGTTCTTTTCCTCGTCGACCTTAATAGCAGGCTCGTCATCGGCATCGCCTTCGTCTTCGGACATGCCTTGCATGGGTTCTGGGCAAGTTAGCTAAGTGAACTACCAAGTCGGATAACGAGGTACTTGCCATTTTCGAGAGGCGCAGGTGTAGACTCCTTCGACCTTTCCGCCTCTTTTGGCTTTGCTTTGGCCTTTGCAAAAGACTTAAATATGTCGCCAGCTGACTTGTCCTTCTTCGCCCCCGACTTTGAGTCCGTTCTCTTGAGTGTACTCGGGCCCGCGGGAGGCTGAGCCGTTGAGCGTTCTGACGTATTGTCATCCGATGCGCTACCTTTCCGCGCTTGTGCTGGCGCTTCCTTCTTCGCACCGAGTTTGGCGATGGGGTTTGTAGCAGTTTTCGCGACAGGTTTCGCGACAGGCTTGGGAGCGGAGGCGGCAGCAGGAGGGGCGTATTTAGCAGTTCTTCGCTATATGCATGTTAGCTCAGGTCGCCATCTGCAGCCAGCAGCGGTAAAAAAGCCAGCCATACCTTGATATGAGGATTTCGAATAGACCCATATGTCTTCCACCGCTCCAAAGGATCCTCCTTCTTCGCATGCTCGTCCGCGATCTCACGATTGCATGCGGACAGCACGTGCAGGTTCTAGTATCTTTAGCAGAGCACCAAGATACTTGAGAGTTCCATACCTCAAGTGGGCCGGGCTCTAGGCTGTATATGTGGATTGAATATATGTCTGCGAACTCTGTCCGGGTTTCTGAGACAGCGGTTAGCCTGGTTATCTGCCATTCACGACAGCTGTACACACCCTCCAGTTCCTCTTCGCGCACCAGCAGAAGCGTTGTCTCCTTCACCGGCTTTTCGTCGTCTTCCTCCGATTCGTCGGAATCCTCTGGCTCAGGCATGGAGCTCATGAATGGAGAGCTGCGCATGTCCGTGTCCTCGCCGTTACGGCCATTGGTGCCATTGCTGTCGTTGGTGTGCTCGGAGTCTCGCTGCGTGCCGGTAATGAGGTAGGTCGCGTGGACCGACTTGGGTTTCTTAGCATTCTGCTTCTTGTGGAAGTCGAAGAGCATCCTGCGTCTGGTGAGATGAGTTCTCGCTATGGCGACGGCTGTACTGACCGCTTTGCAGTGTTTACATTCGTCTTGAGCGCTCTGCTCAGCAGTCGATAGGTGACGGGTTTCTGCTCAGAGAGCACTCTTCCGGCGAGGTAATCCTTGTACTGCTCCTCCGCCATTGTGACGTTGTGGTGGTCGATGCAACCCGTTGCGGGTGAAAGCCGAGTTGGTAGAACGCGACGCGGGGCTGACTCGAGTCTACGCGTTTTAGCGTCGAACTCCCGTCCAATGACTCGCCCCATCAGGCATCTCTCGCCCACCCAGCACCGTAACCATAACCAAACCAACTTTGCGATCATACAAGATGAGCGCCGCCGAAGACGATGATTTGAAGCTACAGCGAGCATCTGCATCACTGCTATCAGATTTCGAAAAGCTTCTTCCTCGACTGCTACGAAAACGGCAGCATGGTACGACTCCAGGCCAGATCCGCCAGCATGTTCGGGAAATGGACATGTACAGAGCGTGTAGCCTGGTATGGCTTCTTTACATCTAAGCTTCAGACTCAGGCTTACATAATCAGATCGAACCCTTCCAAGAGGACCCCCAAATACTTGATACCCACCTCAAAGCTTTCATTCCGCCACTAGTAGCAGCCTACCTCGAAACAATCCAGGCGACCTCAAGGGAGACGCCAAAGAAAGGCTTCGTACCTCTTTCACATGCCATATGTTACCTACTAAACACTTTCTGCAAAGTCCGCGGCGAAAAGGTCATCAAAGGCTTCCTCAACAACGAGCCACGCTATCTCGAACCGATCCTCAACGAACTTGAAGTTGGCGAGAACTATCAGATCGCAGTCGATGATCCGTCTCGCCAGCAAGAATCTCGGCCGTGGATCGAGCGTTACATCTTGCTTCTCTGGCTATCGCATCTGCTTCTAGCGCCCTTTCCCCTCGAGTCCATGTCTGGTCTCCAACCGTCGGCAGAAACATCAGCGGCTCTTGGAATAGAGTTACCTGCCGAAGCCCCTGGATTCACCCTACGTGTCCTCACTGTTTGTATCGAGCGACTTCGATCTGCGACGAAAGAGCGGAGCGCTGCAGCACACCTCCTAGTCCGGGTGTGTGTGCGCCCAGACATGCAAGAACTAGGATTGCTTAGTACAATGGTGGAATGGTCGTTGTCATTCTTCTCCAAAGTCTCTGAAGATGAGTCAGACATACATCAGTGCCTCGGAGTGCTGTCGTTCTTGTCCGGACTGTTAGCATCTGCGACTAACGAAGAGCTTGGCCCTTTCCTCGCTGCGATATACCGATCTTGTCGGAAGATACTTGACCAGGACAGCCTTGCCTTCGTAAAATCTTCGGCTGTAGCTCGCAAGCTCATCGTCAAAAGCCTGCGCAATATTGTCCTCCACTGTCTACAGGCCACATCGACGCCTGCGGGGCTTGATCCCACGACTGTTCTGGAAGGGGTTATCGAATTTCTTCTCGAAGCACTCGCAGACGGCGATACACCGGTCCGATATGGCGCAAGCAAGGCTCTCAGCATCGTCACTCTGAAACTGGATCCTGATATGGCCAGTGAAGTGGTCGAGGCAATTCTTGGCTCACTCACGGAGAACGTCTACTGGCAGGGCTCCAAGCGCAACGTCAACAGTGTCAACCCACTTCGATGGCACGGGCTCACCTTGACATTGTCTCAGTTACTCTACCGGAAAGCTATATCAACTAGCCATCTCGCCGATGTTCTCAACGCTCTGCTGCTTTCTCTTGGCTTCGAGCAGCGATCACCTACGGGCGGCTCTATCGGAACGAACGTACGCGATGCGGCCTGCTTCGGCATATGGGCACTCTCTCGACGTTATTCTACTGCCGACCTCCTTGCAGTGGAGACAGCTTCTATCCGAGCTTGGGAACACCGAAAGTCATTGCATGTACCTCAAGTACTGGCGATCGAATTGGTCATTGCCGCCTGTCTTGACCCTGCTGGTAACATCAGGAGAGGCTCATCCGCTGCCCTCCAGGAACTTATCGGCCGCCACCCAAACACCATCGAAGAAGGTATACCACTTGTCCAGATTGTAGACTTCCACGCCGTTGGGCTTCGCCAAAGAGCTATGTGCGATGTATCAATCAAGGCGGGCGAGTTACAACAGTTATATTGGGAGCCGTTGTTCGAGAACCTACTCGAATGGAGAGGAACTGGATCTTTAGACTCAGATTCGCGTCTCTTCGCAGCGCAGGCTGTGGGTTCATTGTCAAAGTTCCAGTCTCCAAGCGTAGTGCAACGTATGTCGGACCAAGTACGTAACAAGCTCGCGACGCTGAGACCTCGGGAGGTTGAGGAGCGTCAAGGTCTGGTCTTTGCTCTAGCAGCTCTTGTGAGTACGGCACAAGCATCCGCCGTCTCTGTTAACCTTGAAACCTCACATGTGGCTCTTCTCAATCTGTGGACATTGCTGGACAGCGAACTGGAGCTCGAGGACAAGGCCTTCACATCTCCAGCGCTGCGACCTGAATTCACTGCAGCATCTGTTTGTACATTCATTGGGGCGATGGCTCGTCTGACCATGGATTTCGCAAGCGATTGCTGGCCACCACACCTACCTACAGCAGATATTATCCGTCTTCTGAATCTGTGTCTTGCTCGTCACGAAGAGTCAGTCTTAGTAGCAATCACCGGTGCTACTTCAACAATCATCTCACTACTAGATGCTGACACTGACGTTGTGGTGTCAGCATGGCTGACAAAACTGGAGAGTGAATTTTCGTACAATGGAGTTCGTTGTTCTGGGTATGCAGTCGCTCTTGGAGCTGCTCACGTCACACTGGACGGTCGTGCAGCCGGACCTGCGACGCCAGATCTTCAAAGGCGCATCGTCAAAGTACTCACGTTTAGGTGTACTTCGGCTGTTGCAATTGATGCTCGGACCGTAGCGTTGCGAGCTTTGGGCATACTGTTGAGCAGCAAGGCGTCGAGGTCAGCCTCTCTCGCATCCGACGTGGAGGCCCAGATTGGGAGCGCCCTGCATATCGCACTGAACGACTACACTACCACCGAACGGGGTGATGTTGGTTCGTTGGTACGGCTCGAAGCCCTGAACAGCGTTCGATTAGCATGGACGGCCGGTATACTTACAGAACAAGACGGCGAGAGCGGTCGCAAGATCTACGCCGACGTCGTCCGGCTTTCATTAGAAAAACTGGACAAGATGCGTGTAAAGGCTGCCCAAGTTCTTTGCTTGCGCAAAGGCTCAGAAGACGCTAGTACTGCATTCTCAGACGACGTTTCCTCACAAGTCTACTTCCTGAACGCGATCAGTTCCTTCCAATCAACAACAGATCCTGCGATCAGGGAGGCTATCTGCGTCGGCTTCGTGAGTTCTGCGGGTATGGCCTCGGAGTCAGTTGTCCAGAACTCCAGGGTGGCTCTTCTAGACTTCATCGACACATTGTCAGACGATAACACTTCAGATGTTCCACAGTTCACATTGGTTGAACTAGCAAAATGTCTGGTGGGCCTCCTCAAAGCGAACCTCGACAATGACAGGACCTTGCTTCCGTTGTTGGAAGTTGTGGCGTTCTTGTTCGACATGCAGGTCATGCAGCGTTTACAGTCGACGTCCTTCAAGTGAGTGGCCCACCAACGAACGAGGATTTTTTTGGGCTAACGATACTAGTTTCCGAACGCTCCTCTCAAACACGCAAAAGGCGCATTTCAAATCTACGCATATACAGAAACTGCATCTCGCCTTTGATGTCTATCGCGGCTTAGGCGTCATCCCAGCAACGCGTGCCGATACTCTCGCAAAGGTCATGGGCATGCTCTTGCACCCGTTCCCTAAGGTATGTGTGCTACTTATTTTTGCGGGCGAACGATTTTAACGATCGAGTAGATTCGCATCACAGCGGCAGAAACACTTTGGTTCCTGACACACGATGATGGATTAAAGCGGCATGATTGGAGTCTACCCTCGAAGAGCTTGAAGCCTGCCGTAGATGGTATCAAAGCGACGTTGACTGCGGCAGTGGCGTGATGAAGCAAGCGAAATAAAAATCCACACGAATAATCAACGGATGCTCAATGTCTAAAGTACACGCAATCCTTCTCAATAGTTTAACGTTAGCCAAACACTATGTCTTGTGAAAACAGTCTAGGTTATGCACAGTTCGCGTTGTTATTAGTCTTTTTAAGACCAGCTGTCCGCCCTGCTAGGGATGCGCTTTGGAGAGTCGCTCTCTACGCTGTATGATCGCAGTGGTAATTATCGTTGTTCACTATATCCAAGGCTGCTAATCTCTTCTTAATTCACTCGCCAAGCGTGAATCAACGTATCATACATAGTAAATAAGGTAGCAGGGCTAGCTAACACGGCGCAAAAAATTGTGCGAGTCCACTATGTAAAAAGGACTATATATATATAGTGCGGCAAAGAAAGCCACGAAATGCTCTAAACAGCAAAAACAGAGGTCTATCCCAGATTCGAACTGGGGTTGCCGGAAGGGATTTCGACATTTACGATCAAAATCCGGAGTGATAACCACTACCTGTATGGAGTTAGATCGGATCTCTTAGAGGATTAGCTGGGAAAGCTACGTACACTAATAGACCGTTTGTTGAACGACAATTTTAGACCGTTGATAGCCGCTCTCAAAATTGCTGTTATTATATAGTACTAATTTATCAAAGACAGCAAATGAAGCCTGGGGTCTGATTCGGAACCAAACATTATGTGGGCAGTATTACATTTCAAAAAGCTGTGGCGAGTCGGCGGGGTTAGTGAGGGGTGGAATGCGGGGCTCAACCAGTTAGCCATCTCAGCGAGTTGACGTTGCCTACTCACGCTACTCCTCAACACCACCTCAGTACTTTCACCTCCGTGCAGTTGCATTGCGTTAGGAACTACCTTCGAGTAGGTAATCAGCAATTTTGAAATGGCCCGCAATTATGAATCCCCTGTCACGCTTCGTCTCATATCTCGGAACTTAGAGCCGAGCTCTCTCCCGTGCTCATTCCATTCACGACGTGAGCCAACGACGACAGCGATGCTGGAGAAAATGGTGGGGTATGATTACTCTTGACGCAATAGTGCGTTTTACCTGTGCCTGGTTTATACGTGGCTACGGTAACGGCACTCGGGTCAGAGCGAAACAAGATTCAGCCTCAAGCAAGGCAAGGATTGACCAAACTCGGAAACTGCTATCCCAAATACAGCGCCAAGTCATACGTCAGATCATGAATTCGTTGAATGCACAGTGTGCGACGTAGATAAACAATCAAGGACGGCACAACCTTCATATAGAAGTCCCGGAGTTTTGCTCTACAAGTCGACTGCGCGATGACTATGCACATCAACATACTATCTGCCAGGGTCTCCTTCAATTTCATGGACAACAAGCGGGCCGTTGGCGCGCTCAACTCCACGGATGCTGTGGATCGCGATGAGAAGAACGAGGGGTCGCGCGATCACTCCACCTCATCTTCCGACAAGACTATGACTTATGAGGACAGCGAGTTCGCACAGGTAGAGAAATTTGGTTGGATAGAAGGAGTGGGCGATATCTGTAATGTCACTTTAAGAGAAGGCAACGACAAAAGCGGCATCTCGCGAAGGCAGAAGATTGAGCCGGGCCCTTCCTCGAACTCTCCAACGAATCTAAGGCCAGGAACTTCCATGGCGCTGGTTAATTGTCATGGTTTTCAAAACAACCCCAATACCAGACGCAGCACCCTCCGCCGGCATTGCGACTTCTGGGACACCGACCAAGACGGTGTGATATATCCTTGGGATATCTTCAAGGGCTTCCGCAAGCTGGGCTTCAACATCGCTCTATGTCTATGGGCAGCAGTCACCATGGCCATATGCTCCTCGTACAGCACCCAGACCTCATACCTTCCTCACCCGTTCTTCGCCATTAACCTTGAGAACATCAACCGTAACAGACATGGGAGCACTACAGGCGCTTACGATCTGGATGCAGAGCTTGACATGCGACGTTTCGATGCTGTCTTCGAGAAATACGCAGATGGCAAGGACTACCTTACATGGCGGACTATGTACAAAGTGTGGGTAGGCCAATGTTGCGCAAACGACTTCTTTGGATGGTTTGCGGGAGGCTTGGAATGTAAGTGCTCCTCCAAGATTTTTGTTTTTGAGCACCTATTAACGTTGGTTAGGGATCGCGATGTATATCCTACTCTGGCCACAGGATGGAAAGATGCGCAAAGATGATATACGGGGGGTATACGATGGGACTATCTTCTGGAAGATTGCTGAAGCGCGTGCGCAAGCACAGCGTCTACAAGGCGACGACTTGTAATATACCGTAGCGCAGTCGTCGAAAAGCGACAGGACAACGGAGCATCTCGGGGTAGACGGTGTTCCGAGGACTCATTTCTCGATAGTTGGCTTCAGCGTAGCCATGAAAGGTCTGTCTGGTCGGTACGTACCAATCTTGGGCACCAGCGCACCATGGTAGGGAACATACCGATCAAAAGTTTTCTCCATTTGTGTGCATGCGATTGCCGAAAATTCAGTCTCTGCTTGTCATTCTTCTCGCAAGTCTTCAATTTTAGTTCTTGATGGGACACTCACATTACCAGATCTCGATCGTTGACTGAAATCCCAATATGGGTTTTCTAGAATCTGATCAGCAATGGGTCCCCGCGTACCCGCAAAGATACAGTCCTACACTACCAAAAATCAGCTACGCAGACGAAAACACTATCTCCGAAACTAGCAGCACACGCACGAGCACGTTGATCTACGAGCGTTTCCAGTACATGAACAGGTGCAAATTCGAGCTGCCTCCTTCCGACGATCTCATTCGCGCCGACACCCGAGAACGTATTCCATTATTTCCAGTACCGGATGAGAACGATGGCACATCGATTGTTCGAAGATATCTGTACAATATACTCACGAGCACCAGGTGGGATATAAGCGCAAAATATCCTGCTGCCGTGCGATACACTGTGGATAGTTGGTACGGAAACGGTGGCTACTTCAGGAGTAACGTTGTTGATAAGGACGGGCTTTATGACATCTGCCCTAAACATGGGAATGACGATCACGGTGTCGAGGTATTCTTTGGTTTCAGGATCCGCAGCAAGATTGCGAGTTGTGTCCGTTACGAAAGCCAGATGCTACTTGATCAAGAGTCTCGTTCGTCTCATGCAACATTGCAAGTGGCCGCAAATGATAGGACGAATAACAGTGTTCACGAGGAATACATGTCGACCGCAAAGGAACCACTACCCAGATTTGCCGACGACGACTCCGACCCCAACTCCCCCCAGTACTCCCAATCGCTTCACTCGGATGACGTTTCAGTGTATTCTCGTCTCGGAGAAGACGACACCAAGTACCATACCCTTTCACACAACTCCAAATATCGTCACGACAGCGCCTCCTCCTTCGATATGAACGATTTGGATCCCGCGATCATTGCAAGCGTCAAAATACCCGACAAAAAACCAATTAACCTTAGAGTAGGCGTCACCAGCCCCCCCGAATACATACATTCCCTAACCATTGATGAGCCTGCGGAAATTTCGCGCACGAGCATAACCAGCCAACGTTCTGAGTCTCTCAGGTCCCTAGGAACGGAGCCAGTTCCTTATGAGGAGCCGCGGATCGAACTAAACGGCGACACCCAGACTGTACGTTGCGACGATGCTGTGCAGCTTAACAATTTTCTAGTCACAGACTTGAAGGAAAAGCATCTCAAGCGTGCCGAATCCGCCAGAGTGACTTCAACGCAAGTCATAGCACCCATCAGGCCATTATCATCTTGTGGATTTCTTGACAAGCGTCCTGGCGGGTACAAATATCGTCGACCCGCTTTCAAACCTCTCGACGACCCAAAGATCGTATCACCCGTCGATGCCCGCCTTGGTGATATTATAAGCCAGGAACGTCCACATTCGAGACTAGGTGGCGCACTCATGACAGCATATTATGGCAAGCATGAGACAGATAGAAGGAACAAGGCCAAACAAGAGACTTCGAACGCCAATCAAACCCAAAAGTTGCGTCGCGCCTCAAGTGACACACTATTCGCCCCTGAGCGCGAGGCTCTCACAGCCGCCGCAAAACGCGCTCAGAATGCGAAGCTTGATGAGGCGAAGGACCTGGATCACCATACAAGATCCCCTGCGCCGAAGAAGAACTTGCTTGCTAGGATATTCCGTAGGCTTGGTGGGAGGAGGAAATAGAACGCGGATGCTTGGCTAAGTAGCGGATCCTGGGTACTTGCCGATGTTAAGACTGTCTATATTCTTGTCAGACGTCGACGAGAATTGAGAAACATGTCTTCGATCTCTGATGTTGCTAGGACTAATGCGATATTTTGTACTCTCGTAAATCATTCCGTGTAATTTTATCTACGTAGCAAGAGCAAGCAATGTCTCATAAATGCTGTCCTCTAAATGCATCACATGATCGTTAGGCAAGGTGCCTTCAAACCTCGTGACCGCATGTTGACAGATGTCTCTCACCCTCCTCAGGCACAGTATATCTAGGCTCAACGCCGATAATGCCTCTCTCCGTGATCATACTGGCATTGACTGGGCTCTTAGGAATGAACTCTTCTCCCTTCGTAGCCAGAATCGACAACACATGGGCAGCAGCCTACTTGTATTAGCTTTTATCTCACAATACAGTTGTAGGGTGTTCTTACCTTGGCGTTGATGGTCAGTGTGGTCGGGTTCGGGTTGTCGATCGTGTCGCAGGCCTGGTGATAGCAAGGATCTTGCTCTACGCCAGTGCCTGTATGCAGACCACCAACCGGCTTACCAATGTTCATAAACGACTGATAATCACTGCCACCGGTAAAGCGTGCAGCTGTGACATTCACACCGTTGTTGGTGAAGTGCTCTACGAAGAGCTTCTCAATTGCGGCTGATCCAGGCGCTCCAGTGAGGTTGAAGTCACTGCCGTCACCGTCGAAGACACCAAAGTAGCCACGAGACACCATGTCGAAGTTGAGGTATGTGAGGATGTTGTTCGCTTCTGTAGCGTTGAGGTTCTGGGTGTAGAATTTTGAGCCTAGGAGGCCATTCTCTTCTGCTCCCCACCAGGCAAAGCGCACCTTGTTCTTGACCTTGAACTTCCTGAGTGCCTTCGCGATCTCGAGGATCAGGGCACTCCCGGATCCGTCATCGTTGATACCGGCGCCAGCCTGAACACTGTCGAGGTGAGCACCGAGCATGATGATGTTGTTTGGGTCGCCATCCTTGGTTTCAGCGAAAACGTTCTGGGTGATTCTAGTCTCGATGATCTGCGTCTGTTGAAAGTAGGCTTCGACTGCCTCACCAGCTTGGAGACGCGCGACGAGACGCTCGCCATCGGCTTGGTTTATGTAGCCGGATGGAATATAGTCGGGGCTAGGGTTCGAAAGAGTGCCTCCGGTGACTGGAGTGGTGACGTCGCTGTAGACAATCACAGCTGCTGCGCCGGCTGCGGCAGCGGGCTTCATACGTCCAGCAAGCGTGGTACCATCAGGGCATGCTCCTCGCTGTACCAAGACAATCTTGCCCTTCACGTCCAGATTATCGTACGACTCGTTCGTACATCCTTCAGGACCTGAAGCACCAAGAGCCAGCGGCAAGGTTAAACCTTCTGGTGTCGTGGATGGAGAGTACGAGAGTCCAACGACGTGGTACGACGTGTTGCTGACACTGAACTCGATCGAATCGACTCTGTTGAATAGAGCAGGGAAGTCTTGTACCCAAGTTTTGAAGTGCGTGTTCTGGGTCTTTTCGAGCATGTAATTTACAGATGCTGCGTAGCCGGGAAGACCGAAAGCTCGGTTGCCGCCATTTGCTTTCGCGATGGAATCAAACGCTTCCAGATTGCTCATTAACCTATCAAAGTCAGCATATTGTCAAATCTTCGATGAAGAGCTTACATACTTCTCTGTTTTGATCTCAGCCTGGATTGGTCCAGATGACACCAATGGTCGTGGTGTTACTGCGCTCAACGCTCGTGCAGCGCACGCCAGAACAAGACCACTTTGAACCTTCATCTTTTTTCTCCAGATGTCCGTCTCCTCCAGT
Source organism: Clathrospora elynae (assembly GCA_010015635.1). NCBI lineage: Eukaryota > Fungi > Ascomycota > Dothideomycetes > Pleosporales > Diademaceae > Clathrospora > Clathrospora elynae. The sequence goes on from ML976017.1 coordinate 129,036, forward strand.
ATCCGGAGCTCGGTAGTAAGAAAACATCCGGCATTTCGGCGAGGCCTGCCCAGCTCAAATACGTTCTTCTTCAACTCTCGAGATTCCGGCTTTCTGGGTAAATATCGATTGTGCGCACAGCCAATTCACTCTTATCACGGGCGTGCATGGGCTGGTGCGGTTTTTGTGTCCGGAAAAGAAGGTCACAAGAAAATTAGATCGTTATTGCCAAGGGCAGATATTCTCTACCTGCCCAATAGGCGCTAGACCATCTTGGCGTGAATGTTCGTCATTGCCACTACGACTGACCTCGGGTTCTTCCATGTAACATACATTGAAGACTTCGTGCTACGATTATTTAATATCAATGAACGCCTAGCTGAGAGCGCGATTAATTACGCAGCAGTCATGAGGCTTAGGCGTTGGCAATCCGCTTCTTCATGCACGGAACTTTTCTTCGACTAAGTATTGCCTGACGAAGATTTCCTCCAGAGTACGGGAGAAAGCTCTAGAGCTGAGCTTGATAGGTATGAAGTGTGTGTACATACCTCTAGATGGTCCAGCTGCCCTGTTTTCACATCCCACCAAGCGTCTCTTCTTTCTTCCCACTGGCGCGACCTTCATGATACCACAGAAATCTCATTCAATTGCCTCTTGAACGTACAATTGAAGGAAATTTCACGCCTCTTTTATCAGCCACGATGGATAGTGCACTTTAGTGATATTTCTCGATCGCATTCTTGCGGAGGAAAAGGCCTTTCACTGCGTCGACAACGGGCATACAGGACCCGTGCGCTAGCTAGTCGTGCCCGAACCCTCGAAACCCGTCCACCTCGAATCGTGATGCTTCTCTCACCAAAAACCCACCCAATCGCAACTGCGGCTTTTACAGCAAACCAACTTAACCACGCCGACGCACAATCCTGCAACAACCCGCGCAGCGCCGTGGACCATGGCCGCCTCACCGCACCCACAGGTACGCCTCGACGACCTACCTATGGAATTGATTGATAAGATCGTAATAAGCCTCGAAACACAATCCATTTGTGCTCTCCACGCCATATCTCGGAGTGTCAAAGCCAAGTGCCTCTACGCTTACTCGGCGAAATGCTTCGGCGTCCTCAAGTTCTGCCTGTATCCATTCAGCTTGCAGGCCCTCACCGATATCTCGAACCATCCGGACTTCACCAAACATGTCCATACCGTCGCGTTCAATACGGACGACTTCGGGCTCATCGACCAGCTACATGGAGAGTAGGCCAAGCGCAATCAGGTCGAACACTCCACTTCCACGGCCTCGCCAATGAGCCTGAAAGAAGTTGTGAAGATTCGTCAGCATATGGATGCGCTCATGGTCGTTTGAACGCTGGCGAAATTCCCGAAGTTGAAGCTCGTCATGCTTGGCTGCGATCTTGAGCTACACGGTCAGTCACTGCGGCCAGGCTGAGGAAAGGAGAAGATTGCACTGTTCGACGATGCCCGTTCGGCCACTGCAAGACTGTCTATATGTGCAGGGCGGCCGGTGCTCATATGTGGATGAAAACGCTATTCGACAAGATCGTATCACGGATCGTGGACCGTGCGCATGTGGGAAGAAATGACGGACTGAACTGATTGAATAGCTATGAACGAAGGGTAGCTATATAACTATCAGGTGTGCGTAATCAGATGATGCGGAGGTCGTACCGAGGTCAAGTTTGTTGAGACAATGATGAGAGCATCAGCTGAGTACCCCGAACCTTAACCCCAAACCTTCACCCCAAACCTTGAACCCAAACCTTGAACCCAAACCGTGACAGATCGGGATGGCATTGGAGCAGCTTGAGCGTAAAGACGTCAAGCTCTGTCTGTCAATCGCGGGCCTAGATCAAATTCGCCTCATGGAAGAGCGATCCGCAACTTCGGTGTGGTATCCATCGAACGCCATCCAGCAGCACGTTACAGATCTACAGGTCCAGCCTCCGCCTCTAAATGGAAATCGCACAAACGGCTTTCGGCGAGCCTACATCAAGCCGCTTAAAAAGCACATATCGAGGATTTGAGCATTACATACAGCAGTAGAAGTGGTCTCTCGGGTCCGGCGATGCTATCTGTTGTCAACGGCATACCTGCCGCCCCATGGAAGGACCCGCAGAATCTCAAGTCTCTGACACTGCACTGTCTATGCATCGATCCTGTATGTTTGAGCATGGTCTTGGAGTCGCTCAGTGCAACGCTGACGCAGCTCATATTCGACAGATGCTCTCTGAAGTGGAATCACCCAGGAGTGTCTCCGCCGGCTGGCTTAGGACATCTTCTTTCGGCAGTGCGAGTGATGGATTACTCGCCTTCTGTGGAGATAAATAAACTGGAGTCAGATGCAGCAGAGCTTCCTGCCTCCGGAGATTTATGTTCCCAGAAAGATTCCTATATCCTGAGTCATCCTTGAAGGCATCTTGGGTAAATCGGCAGGAAGTGGAAAAGGGTCTCGCCATGTTGATCAGCGCGGGTCGGACGAGGACTGTGACCCGGAGTGACCAAACTGAGGCGGACGAAGTTCCCAAACACATCTTCAATATGCGGTATGCAAATTTTGCGGCTGATCCAGTAAAGTACAAGTGGACAGAGCTCGAAGCATGGCTATTGCGATGGCACCGGGTGGGCATTTTCATCTCCGGAAAAGAGACGACCGATTGTCATCCAGTCCCAGACAGCCCTCCTCTCTCCAAGAGGGTCGCAAATGTGACAGACAAGGGTGACCGTAAGGCAAAGCGAATGGTGTCATCAGAATACTTCCTGGATAAAACTACGGCAGACCGACCACGAGCATCCCAGCTCGCGCGCACGGAGAGGAACGTTTGCATTACTGGCCGTATCCCCATCCACCTCAAGGCAAAACTCAAGGCAAGCTTCGCGACGTCATGGCCTGTAAAACAACCTACACCTGCAACACCATTACCATTCCCGTTACCAGCATGTCTACCCAGCCGTTTCCCAAGATCTGATCGAGAACATTTTCTGGTACGTCAGGTGTCAAAGGCGTCTTCACCTTCTACTAGAGTATCGTCGCGAGTCCTGCCACCCATGCAAGTAGTACTCTCTAGAGAGTTCCAAGGAGTACCGGAGTGCCAGACCGTCTGGGTGGGCCGACTGCGCCGTATGGAGGCTGTTCACGTACGACGAGGGGCGGCATTGGGCGCTTCAGCACCTACCTTTGTGCCTGGCGGTGTGGTGCATGTCACCACGAGTGATGTGATTGAGAAGGCAAAGCCCATCAGGGCCGTTGGGAAGGGTACTGTCGCATCAGCGAAGTCTGATCCTTGTGACATGCAGCTTGTGCTGTACATGGAGGCTGTGGGAGCTTGAGGAAGCTGAGATAGATCTGATTGGGAGATCTGGAGGGATCCGGAGCATAGAGGAGCTGGTAGCAGGACAAAGACGTGAGTAGGCATCCTTCTGGCACCTGTCTTGGCACGTCTCGGTCTTTGGCGTCCATGTGAGTGTTAGCGTTAGCACTAGTGAATGATAAGACGTGAGAACTCGCGCTGAATCTCTTTGCAAATAGTTAACAACAGTGGTGATGTCTTGCGCTTGATGACTTCGTGTTGCTGACACTGATGTGTGATGATCTGCAACATGCAGGGGCCAAAGCACCCTGACTTCGCGCCGTGTCATGTCCGAACAAATCGTGGCTGAGCTCGCGAAACACAGGTGAAGGACGCAGAATGTTATTGGCGCCAAGACTCAACTGAGTTCCTGTGCAATGGCACTGCGTCATCCCGCCCAATCAGATGAGTGCGGATCCTAATGCCGTCATTTACGGGGTGAATGATCGTCAGCTCGCGTTTGCATAAATGTAAATGGGGTTGTGAGTAATCTCACTGCCCGACTCTTACCCTGACAAACTAAGTTCCCTTTATTTTTCGACTACTGTCTTCTTATTCACTTTGCTCAACTTTCTTCTCCAGTCGATCCCTAGGAGCCTTTTAGCAAACATGCGATTCACGGCAGCACTTGCTGTTGCGGCAGCCACGATTGGCAGCACGATCGCGCAGGACACACTCATTCTCGGCTTCAACTCTGGAGCGACCGACGACACGGGCAAGGTGAAGACACAGCAGGACTTCGAAACAGAGTTCAAGACTGCAAAGGCGCTTCAGGGCGCACCCGGCAACTTCAGCGCCATCCGCTTGTACTCCAACATCCAGGGGAACACGCCTAATACACCCATCGCTGCGTTCCCAGCCGCCATCGCGACGAACACAAAGCTGCTCCTCGGTATCTGGGCGTCTGGAACGGACAACATCGACAACGAGCTAAAGGCCTTGAACGCGGCAGTCGAGGAATACGGCACCAAGTTTACGGATCTCGTCATTGGTCTTTCGGTCGGTTCGGAGGACTTGTATCGTGTGTCTGAGCCCGGCATCCGGAACAAGGCTGGCGTGGGTAATAGCGCGGAAACCCTTGTCGGCTTCATCAAGACCGCTCGCGAGCGTCTTGCATCGACGTCTCTAAGCAAAGTGAAGATCACACACGTCGACACATGGACTGCTTGGGTCAACGAATCGAACAAGGCTGTGATCGACAACATCGACTTCCTCTCCGTCAACGCCTTCCCATTCTACGAGTCGGAGCTCGACAACAAGATCGACAATGCCGGCAGCCTCTTGAGCAGCGCTCTGAGCGCAACCGAAGGCGTTGCAGGAGGCAAGGATGTTTGGATCACAGAGACCGGCTGGGCGTTCAGCGGGCCGGATTTCGGGGCCGCTCAGGCAACTGTCGATAACGCTGGAAAATACTGGAAGGATGTCGGGTGCTCGCTGTTCGGCAAGAAGAACGTCTTCTGGTACACTCTCCGAGATGCCAACCCGGAAAACAAGGTCAAGTTTGCCATTACCGACCAGCTGTCGACCAAACCGCGCTTCGATCTAAGCTGCCCGGAGCAGAGCGAACTGCCTTCGCCGCAGCCCATCACCAACAACAACACCTCAACAGGCAGCTCAACGGGCACCAATTCGACCACGAGCGAAGGTGGTAATACCGGAGGAAGTGGCAACGGCAATGCCCAAGCCTCCGGAAGCGGAAGTGTAACTGGTGCGGGAGCCGCTACGTCAGTATCCATCGTGAACTCGATGGCTATGGCTTTGTCTGTGGTCTTCGCCGTGGCTGCTTAGGCCCTGTAGGCCGATACATGGCCACTTGGTGTCTAGATCTGTCGCTGCATTTCTTTGCGTCAGTGAAGGGAAACCTGTGCATTCGTGAGAAGTCGTCTATGAACGAGATACCCATACCAAGTTCGAGCGACTGGCTCGCAAAACTAAACTTTGTAATATCACTGCGAAATCAAAGCATAAAAAATCCCAGCTCTGTATGCACTGGTGGTGAATTGAAGTGATATCGAAGCTGATCTACGTTGAAAAGAAAAGGGAAGGCGCTATCCGTTAGCCAATCGAGCCGCGTCATCACCCCACTCCTGCTTTTCCGACCTCAACATCACATCACAAATGCCTCGGGGGCCTTCATCATCTATAACGGCAATTTCCATGAGTGTTGCATCAACGCTCCTACGATGGCAACGTTACGATATCACGAAGCCTTTCGTCCGCGCATTCCCAAAGCCACACCCTCCACCTTCGCCCGGTTCAAGATATGACCAGAGTTCTTCGGAAACCTCCGCATTGGTACACTCGATCTACCCGACCCAACAGACGAGCTATCAGAGAAGAACAATTGAGGGCTTGTAGTCTCAGGTCGGAGGGTTGAGCCTGTCGCTGGCGTTTCAAAGTTGGTGTTTGCGGCGATAGCCGGCTGTACTGGTGTCGCTGGCGGTGTCATCTGCTGATATTCTGTTCGTGGAGGCTTGTTCACATCGCTTATCGGGGTGAATTCAGATCTTGCACGCGATTTCAGAGAAACTTTCGCATACCCCAGTGCGGGCCCGGATGGCTTGACATTGTGTTTGGCGCTTTGAAGCTGTTTTGGTGGTGTCCTCGCCGGAGGCTTCGCTGATCGGGGATTTCCGAGCCGGCTCACGGAAGGTAGCTTGGGTTTCATCTGAGAATTTGGAGTAGCAATTCCACTTGTCGATGCTGATGCTGATGACTTGGCTAAGAATTTGGCGCGCTGGAGGGCTGTTGTTCGGTTTGTTGTGAGTGACCTCAGGGGTATCCGTTGTTCCATCTTCATATGTTTGATGTTTTTTTTTTCCTGTCCTCTCTCTTCTTCTATTCTTTTCCTTTCCGCGCCCCTGCGAAGGCTTTCATCATCTTCTAAGAGCTCTTGGAAATGGATGGCTTGTAGGATCAACAGTCTAGCGTCAACATTCAGGTCGGATTCGAATACCTCGTGCGCATAATCCCTGAAGGCCCTCCAAGAGGACATGTATTCAGGCAACGGAAAGCTACCTGCACGATATGCTTGTCGAAGTTGATCAGGGATTCGCTTTGCGCCCATTATGTTAGGTAGCGTCTGCCTCTGTTTGGCGAGCAACATTTTTGCTTCATTAATGCGCTTGCTGTTTGCTCTATTCGTCGACTTATGTGTCAGATGGCTGATTCTGGGATCCAGAATGCAACTGCCCGGAAACTCGAGTAGATACTGATCAATTCCAGCATAGTCGACGGAATTTTGCGGCTGGCTTGACGGCTTTGAACGTGCTGTAGAAGACTTCTCCACCTCTTCTACCGGCTGAATCTCGTTTGGGATCTCTGATCTATCGCAGAACTGCCGCTCCATTTTATAATTTGGATCGTGACGAAAGTCGAGGACACACAAGTACTCGTGCCCTTCAGCCAGGTCGCCGAACAACCACTCCCACGGTTCCCGCATCTGCTTGTTCATACCATGCACCACTCTCCGCAACGCATCATCTGGCTCGGTGTGGTCCACGAGGAACTCGGTGTTTGCTTGCAACATCTTCGGTCGTAAAGTGGCGTCATGGATGTAGTTCACCGGGGCGGCACTCATCAGTGGAGCGCATTTCGAGCTTTCCAGCGGCGCATGAGCATGTTCGGATGGGCTCTTCTCCCAGTCTGGTTTCGACGGTATCGACTCGATGCCGCGGCCGAAGACTCGAAGAATGGCACAGATGGTATATGGCTGGCAGCTGGCTACCCCGACGAAATCGTTCTGGTCAGACTTCTTGCCGATGTCGTAGTGAAGGGTCAAGGTTTGCAGCATCTATCATGTGTCAGTCGTGTACAACAGGTAAGACCTCCAGCACAACTGCTTACTCTCGTAGCTCTTCTCTGGTTTCGATACGCCGGCAGCACCAAGAGCTGTGTTATCCACCAGACTCGATCATCTCCATGCGCCCACTGACTCACGACGCAATGTCCGACTTGTCGGTCATCCTCCGCCATGGCACTTACCAAGACGTTATTCGTACTGTCTGGTAGACATTGTGCTCTCAATCGGTCGGGACTCATCCGTATCCTACGGCCTACATTAGGGTCAGCGTATGTCCGAAACTCAAATTTCACGAGCCCAATGTACCAGCCTTGGCCCAAGCACCCATTTTTCTCCATGCCGTCTCACCCCATACGCCGTAGTATGACGAGAAACTTTTGGCACATGTCTCAACCTGGGCAACGGTGATCCGGCCTCCTGGAGTTATGCGATAGACAATGTCTTCCTCGACATCTGGGTCTTCCTGCAAAGAGTTTGGTGCTGCACGTATGCGGTAGTCGACACTTTCGTTGTCGGAAGGAGCACGGTACAGTATTTCTGCCTGAGGCGGTTGCCGGCCACCCTCCATGGCGGCAGGTGCAATGAACTTTCGCGGTCAAGTGCGCTACACTGCGCTTATCTCATTCGGCTGTCAGGGTGGATTTGGCGCTCAGGGTCAATGAGGTATGTTTCGAATATCATTGTCAATTTTCGCCTGATGAGTGCGTTGGAAGGCTTCGTAGTACCATGGTAGAGGCCCATGGACTGTACCCACTGATACTGTAGCCAAATTTTCGGTATCTCTTGCCTCAACATCGCCATTGATCATCGTAGATGCGCTGAATTTTTCTGTCAGAAATTCCGAGATAGACAACGCCACGATGACCTTATCTCGACATCATAGTAGCGATGACCGAACTCGTCGCTGTCGCCAGTAATATCTTTCGCGCCAACACTGTTCTTCACTCCTCAAGCAAGCTCGACACCAAGCTATGCCTATCGCAGTCGATAACAGAGTATTCGGACTCAGGGTGAAAAGAGCATATAGACTGGTCCATGTCGCGGGAGAAGGTATAAAATCTTTGACTAGGCGGCTATCTGCTGTCAGTGCCGCGTCTTCTGCACGATCAACACTCGATCATGATAAGCAAACTAAAGTGAATAATTTGCTCAGAGGTAACGCTCCGATATATCAGATCCGCTGCTATGAGGCCCGGAAGTAATCTCTAAGCCTCCCTCTCCGTCTGACGAATGCCATCAATCGCGTCGGACCTAAGGAAGACGAGCAGAAATAGATCAGTCTCTTCTGATTGGCCGGTTCGCAAAGTCACGTGCGGACCGGAGTACAGCAGGTAGCCGGGGAAGTCAACGACGAGCAAGGATCGAAATAGCCAATCGTAGATGTGATCCAGCGAGACGCTAAATCAGAACAGGAAATGTACGAAAATGCGGCCTGGCAGTGGAAAATAGGGGATTTCAGGCATCTTGCATTTACTCTTGTAAGCCACACCTGCTGCCGTTTTCTTTCGTTCTTCGCCATCTGGTGCTCTTTTTTCGGCGCGAAATTCCCACTCGTTCAATTCCAGTGCGTTCTATACACGTTGCTTTCCATTACAAGTAAACAGACACCAGAAGCACGTCAAACGGTATCCTGTAGCCGCCCATCCATACTCGCGCCGACCCAAACACTACACTCGCTTAGGCACCTCAGTCTCGACACCCTACTACTCCAACTAGACATCAACACTACCTACTCCTTCACCTACCTCGAACTTCCTACCCTCAAGAGTCAATCCCAACAGCCTCGCCACCAACTAGTCAGCACACAACGAACCTCGAAGAACACCGCAGCCATGAAGACCAAGATCACCCTCTCTCTATTCAGCCTACTCAGCCTCACAACCGCAACTCCGCTCGCAAAACGCGATAGCGAATATATCATGCCCAAGCCTATCATCGTCCTCCTCATCATGCTTGGCGCCGGCTTGCTCGTGTGCATGGGCTTCGCTATACACGCTACCTTTGGCTTCAAGAACGACGGTAACGGCTTCAAGCCGATGAGCCCGGAGCAGATGGAATACATGGCCGAGGTTCGGGTGAGAAGCGTCAGTCACTTGATGCATGAGGGTGCAAGGAGTCAGAGACATGGTGGGAAGAATAGTGGCGAGACTTCTTACTCGTGAGAAGGTGTCGAAGGGGCGAAAGGGGGGTGAGATTGAAGAGCTGCTGATGGCGGTGCGTGGTGTACGCATGCGAGTCGGTCGACTATTCTCCTTTCTCAGTACATGGTTGTCGGCACGAAATGGCGTTTGGTATATACAGAGCTACGGCCAAACTTGCTATCAATCAGATGAGTCATCAGATATCTGATTGATCTGATTGAATCTTAGCAGATAGATCAAACAGATATACTGATTGCGGTAGCCTCATATCAAATAGATATTGAATATCCCATCTAATTGATGTGATTGAGGTTGATCTGATGAGATCTATGTTGATGCTGTACTTGAAGCCATAGGTTTGGTGATAATACTGAACCTCGAGGTTTCTCTGGTGACATCTATACAGGAGGAGCGATCTAAATTTGAATTCAGATAGATCAATCAGATCAATTGATCGCCCTCTACTCCCTCAATCAGATCAGATCAATCAGCAATATACTGCCAAGGCCTCATCAAACAGATAGACCAGATCACAGTTTCAAAGCTCGTCAGATAGATCAGATATGAGCCTCATATCTGATTGATCGAATTGATAGCAAGTTTGGCTACGACAGTGTATGAGCTTGACACACTATGGCGGCAAAAACATGTACGTAAGAGTGTTCCCCTCATTAGGATGTCCAACCTCGCCTCATGTTTACACAAATACAAAGATATCGCTATATTCCCAACGCAGACAAACCTCGCACCCAGCCGCTCTCATTTATAAATGCTTCACATGCAATGTGCTTCCTTCCAGGTAAAGAAACAGCCGTAGCATGCTTAATTCAACAGGCTATACAAGCACCACACTATATTCCATCTACATACACTGGTGACCGCTCCCCCCTCTCGTAAACCGGTACCGGATCCCTCGTCTCAGCATCCTCGCTACCCATATCCAGGTAACAATCCCCAACGTCAACAAACAACATCACCCTCGTTACGCCTGTCCGGGTATCTCTTTCCACTCTTCCCATCATTCCCTTGCTCTTACATATAGCTCTGTTCACAGCATGGACTAGATGCTCCTTCTGTACAGCCTTGAAGGCCATAAATTCCATGGTGATTTGATCTGCGCGGGTGATGTCGGGGTTCGACCAGGCTGGTAGTGTGGCGTTGGAGATGTAGCGGACGGCTTGGAGGAGGCACATGTACTTGCTGATTAGACGGAGAGGGTAGGGCGATATTAGACGGAGATTTTGAGGGGAGTTTGTGTGTTTAGTGCCATGTTTTCCTCCGGGATGGACGGGTTTCTCCTTCTTGTCGTCAAGAAAGTATTTGGGTATAGCGCAGCCGCACTCACCGAACGCAGCGAGACCTTCAACAAAGTCCTGCATCATTTTGCATGCTCGCTCGAACCTGCAGTCTTCTTGCGCTTGATTTTCGTCGGTTGCCCGCTGTGGCTGAGCGTGAAGACATTGGTTGCGTTCTTCTCTTTTCCTGCAAAGAACTTCTCGTGCCCACATCTCCATGACCTCAACCCTCCATTCAGTGCGATTGGTTCTGGTGTTTCGCTCCCGAGGTCTTATCTCAGCGATGTACGCCGAGTCGGTGGTATGACGATCAACGCGAAACCCCCATTCGGAGAAGTCTCGTGCTACAAATGGGAGAGTGGTGAGAAAAGGTCGAGGATACTCTTTTGTGTGAATGAGGTAGATCATGATCTCTGAGCACGGGTTTCTGCTAGACGATATCGATGTCGTGCAAGCACAGTTGTGGTTGTAAGTTGGGGATCGCAACTGGCAGCAAGTCTCTGCTTCTCTATTCCTTCATAGAAAATGAAGCAGACCGTGACCACCACACTAGGCAGCGGGGTGTGCGCCAGCATTGCTATGGTAGGGTTTGCGGTCAGGTGAATGCACATAGTCTTGAAGTACAGCGATGAGGCCCTTCTAGCATTCACCAAGCTGATCGCCCTAAAATTATATTTGCCGCTTTGAGGTCCTTGTTGAGGTTGCGTGTGCTTCTTAGCGCCCAGTTGGTAGTAAGTTCCAATTACCGCAAGGAGGATCTGGAACAAGCGGTCGACCAGTGGAAACAGCCTTTCCAAAAGCCTGGTCAGCGAAAGGGGTTGATCGCAGGTAAGAAGCTGAAATACCTTTTAGCAAGGTCTAAATGTATGTGCAATCCTTACGCTAAGCACTCAGCTCCTCATGTGGGGTGCTGTCCTTTCCACTCTGACAGCTGGCCTGAATGCGGAGGCGGCTCCTCTCCTTAACCACGATCCACCAAATCGGTTCCCAGCCAGCCAGCCACAATCTCATCTAAACCGCACTCAAGTGTAATTTACAAAAGCTACGAGTTGATGCGAACAGGGGTAAATGAATTTTAGAGGTATACTTCACTTTTTCCCGCTTTGAAGGTACACCTAATAATGGCTTTTACAAGCCTCAAGTAAGCGCTCATACACTAGCTTCAACTTCGGATATAGTTGCATGCGCTGTTTGTTCCTCTTGGTCATTTATGCTTCTAACGCAACCTTGGAATCCACCTGCTTGCCTAACGGCATTACCGATTATAGAAACATCCTACACGGCGATTCATCCATATGCCCACTTATCGAGTTCACAATCCCGCCTTGGTGGGTCACGTAACCATATAATGTCGACACCACCAAGACCCACGCTTCACATCTCCGTACCATATTCCATCCAAAAATCTTCACATCCCACCCGTCACATATCCCACCCTTCTACAATATACCCCACTACACAACTCCTTTAAACCTCCCACAGGCCCCCCCTAATTCCCTCAAAACACAAAAATGAAACACTACATCCACCACCCCGCCGGCCCCGTCGTAATCCTCACCAACAATCCCTCTATAGTCCTCCACCACCAGCGCAAAGGCTGGCTCACCACCCCCTCATTCTCCTCCGTCCTGCGCTCGCATCCAGAATGGACACCTCCAAGACCGCCAACAACCAGCCCCGGGGCCACAAATATGATAAAGCGTCTGAGCAGCACGATACTAGGTTCTCTGAGCGCAACCCTCACCATGTTACCTTCTTATACGTCTGCTGGTACTACTGCTATAGCGCTACTGCTTGCCACTACTGGAGAGGGAGAAGAAGGGGCAGGGGACGGGAAAGGAGTAAAAGAAGAAGAAGAAGAAGAAAATAATTCCGGGCCAATACACTGGATGACTGCGCTAGAGCGGAAATGGTATTGGGAGTGCGGGTACGCGGCACCTACGACGGGTTGGTTTATATGCACAGAGGGGGAGAAAGCGTTTGATTACCGATTAGAGAATGGGAAGTGGGAGGTAGGTGAGGATATGCCGCCGAGGTATGAGACGTTGGCATTAGGAGGCGTTGAGAAGGCGAAAAAGATATGACGATGGTAAGAGGATTGGATTGGTATTGGAAAGGCGATGTAGCTGGGTAATTGGTGCGTGGAAGCCTGGCTAAGATGAACACCCAGATACTAGTTTGAAGAGCGAGCTTGCAGTGGAAGAAAAGCATTTCTATCGCGTTGAAAAAAGACTTGGTATCTCGCAAAAGCTAAAAGAAGAATGAGCGTACACAAACCCCATACATGCTGCCCATATCATCCCGCCAGGAAACATAAAAACCACACACCAGCCATTAACCCACATCGTTTTCTTTTTCGAAACTTCCCACATTACTGTTTTCCAAATTCCCACAAACGCCATCCCTTTGCATAAAACTCACAAAATCTCATCTGTCGCCATGTCCAGCCTTGATTTGAGCGCACTAAAGATCTCCGCTCTTCGGGTTCAGGTAAATATCGGGCACCTTAGGTACCTGCGGACTCTTCTGCAGCGCCAACTTTATCGCGTCTCTCGTCTTCGTTCCGTCCTTTATATCACCGCCGCCACCCGTTAGCCTCCTCATACCACTTCGGAAGCGACTCCTCGTATCTTGCGCTACAGGTTTGATGATGTTCTCCAGGTTGAAAGTCCCAGCTTTATCCGTACTGCTGGATCGGCCCGCAGCATACTCGTCATCTGAGGAGGGTTCACCGTGTTCATCAAGAGTAAGTGATGATATCGAGGGCGAGAGTCGCGGGGGTGCGTTTGGCGCAGATGGTGAAGTCATGGAGCGAGAGTGCAGGCCTGGACGTGGAGATATGTTACTTGTTGAGGATAGCGCAGTAGTCGAAGAGGCAACGAAGGAGCTGAAAGCTCCCGGTGTCATAACACCAGGGTCTCTGGCTGGCGAGAGCTTCACTTCGGATATGAAACCGGACTGGAAGGACGTCACGCTTGCGTTGCGCGTCAATGATTTGTGCAGGATCGGTGCAGTTTGCTGGTCGTAGAGATTCTCACGCATGTCGTGGGAGTATGGTCCAGTCGTATAACGTCCCGAAGAGGAGAAACTCGGCAAATCGGTCAGCGTCTCGGCGTCGTCGTCGTCTTCGAAAAAGTCGTCCAGGCTGTCAAGCTTCATGACCAGCTCACCGATGTGACTGTCACCCCGGGTATCTTCTGATGTCATGGTTGCTGTTCGGTAATCCGACAACGGGCTGAAGGGGAACTCTTCCTGGCGGAACTCGATCTTTGGCGTCTCGGTGTCCGGCGCGTTGACGCTGCCGAAGTTTCCGCAGGTGTAGAAAACGGCATGCACATTGGCTCTCGTCAACTGTGAATGCAGAGCCGGCATTGGAATCGACCATCCACTTTCCTCAGGAATGCCGTACAGTGACTGCGTCTTCTCAAACTGCTTCTTGTATCCTCGCGTCGAATGTGAACCTGCCATGCTCATACGTATGTGCTGCTTGTCGAATGGCGTGAGTGTACTAGTCATATTGAGATTGATGACAAAGTCGAGAACCCTCAAGGCTTGTGGACAGTACGCGCTTTGTAGCAGTCGTAAAAGGGGCGAGAAAAGGTCAGATCCCTTAGAAGCCATCTCCGGCTTTCTCATGTCAATATCGGGTATCAACAAGCAAAGAATATCCATCGTGTTGACTTTCATCCAATCGACCTTGTTCATCAGCATGCCGAGAAGAAAGACCAGGCTCCCAAACTCATGATCCGGGGTGAAGGTTGATCGTATGGCTGTCACTGTCTGTGCAAGGAAGTCTTGCTCTTGACGGTATCGCTTCATCGCAAGAGCTGTCAGCGCGTCAGCCAGTGCAGTGCACTGGTAATGCTCCTGAGCGACTTGAGATAGGACCTCAGCGCTGGTCCTGATACTCGAATCATTTACAGTGGGATCGAAAGATCGCAGAAATCTTGGCAGGTTTGCGAGGACAGCATAACCGAGTCGGCTGTCGTCGCCTACGATGCGACTCGAAGGTAGCACGACCAGCCTCTCAAGAATTCGTAAAGATCGTTCCAGACATACACTTGATCGGATCCCCTTGTATGTTAATTGAGCAAGCCCTTCGAATCGGCCTTCCCACTTATCCGGGCAGCTCTCTTCTAGAGTTCTTAAGACATCATCATCGCCCAGGTCAAGCTTATCCAGAAACTTATCAAGCATAAGCAGGCTCTCCATGAACTCACCCTCGTGTATCGTGTCTAAGCATGCGCACGTGGTCCAGAAGAGCTGAGGGTATTGGATGAGATCCTCCGGAGCCAATGCTTCGATTATTGTTCGTAAAGTCGTCAGTATCTCCATCGAGAAAGTTTGGATGTCGCTTTCTTCATCTGAAATAGTGTTCGAAAGTCTTGCCAGCATGTCGGACAGCATTTGCTGATCAAGCGAGCTAAGAATGCAGCGAAATAGCTGGAATGATCGACATGCGAGGTGTCGAACCGGACATGACGTGGCCCAGTTCAGAGCCACTCTCCCCCATGCTTCTCTGAGCCCAGGATAAGCAAACGAGAAGTATCTCATCACTTCCCCAGCGACATACTCCATAGATTCAGGCACCTTAGAGCTGGAATCTTCTGCATCTTTTCCATTCTTGTCATCATAGTTCCACACCACCTTGATGTCATTTTGCCGAACGTTTTCGATGAAGTCTTCAATAGACCTTTTATCGATACCTGAGGTGTCGTCCTCAATCTTGGAGATGACCAGCTCGTGAATGAGATGTACAAGCATTTCGCGAGCTTGATCTTGAACCACGGGCGTGTAGTGATCCCAGAGCACAAGAACAACCTGTAGAAGTAAAGGAATGTGTTCCTTGGCGACCTCGACTGGGGACACCATGAGATCAACGAGCAGTACCAGACAGATCTGTCCCAGAGCAAAGCCAGACTAGGAATGTTAGCTTCGAAAGTTACGCGGCATATCTGATCTTACCTGCTTGTTGCTGCTTGGGAGCAGATCGCTGAGGTCAGCAAGATACGGGAGGCTGGCAGCATCTGGTGGCGGGGGCATTGGCTCGCGTTTCTCGCTCACCATCGAACGTGGATTGATGTGCAACAGCAGAAACTCCACGACCTTTAGGCCCGCAGGTGTGCTGGATAGATGGACAACAATTTGTTTCGAGAAATCAACGTAGTTCTGTTCTCGTTTATCCAGGCAAAGGTTAATGATGAAGTTTAAGATCAGCTGGACGTTTCCTGCATATGGACCGGTTGCCAAGGCCTGCCAAAGCGCTTGAATCTCGTTATGCAGAGCGTTTCCACACCGAACGGTGATCTCGAAAAGGTTGACTAGCAGCATATACGAGTTGGCGGTTGGTCCTCCGTCAGGATTCACCTGGAGCTCGACCGATTGCACCCAAGGGAGCATGGCGGCTACCATGTTGCGCTGATGGTCAGGCTTGAGCTTGGTGAAGTAGCAGGAGAATTGCGAAAAGACCAAGAACGCAAGATCCGAGTGCTGGTTGGCGAGTCTACGTGAGGTTTCAAATTGCGCAAGCTTGTAGACGGCGATGGTTTTGTCCGAGATGCTGATATCAAGATCTTGTAACTTTGAATTCTTCTGTCCTCGGGCTTCAAGCGTCCTGAGTAACCGGGCCGACTTCATGCGTATCTGGCTGTTTTCGTTTCCCAGAGTGTATAGGCCTGCGCTTAGAACCTTCCAGAAAGGCAATGTGAAATCTTCGCGTTGCGTGAGCACTTGAGTGACCACTTCAAAGTAGCTCTCAAGTGCCTTGGCGGAACTGGAGAGGTAGCACATCTCAATTGCCCTATCCAACAAGTATGGGTGTTCGCGGTTGTGCAGGATAAGGTTCGTCAGAGCCCGCCGACCAATGGCGTGCGTCCGGTCACTGGGCGTTTCGAAGATTGTGCCGATCCAAGAGAGCATACGAATAACGTCAAACTGAAGCAAGACCTTGCTATCCGTCGTGATGCTGACTGGCCCGCCACAGAGTGCGGCCATAGCACTCAATGCCGCAGTCCGGAGATCCCGTTTCTCAATCTCATGAGCTGCTGTCGCACTGCCCTTGTTGTTCATGTCAGCTTCCCGATCCAACATCGAGCGACGCATATGTTCTTCGCGCTGGCGAATTTGAGTCTGATTCGCGGAGTAGCCACACCAATCTTCCATCAGAGTGAAAGCAGCCTTACGCGCTTGGAATGGCATCCAGTGAAGGGGATCGTTCGTTCTGTTGATGCCTTCGAACAAGACTTCAACTAGGCCGCAATAGTGTGTGCGAAGTTTCTGGAAAGTCGCCTCCATTTGCACGTCCGTGTCGCTGAGAAAGATTCTGAGATCTTTGGTATAATTCATAAGGTTGTTGACAACCCACTCATCGTTGTAGGCTTCGGGCAGCTTGAGAAACTGTTGCGACGTGAGCTTGTATACCTGGGTAATCTCGGTTCGAAGATGGTCTGTCCGATAGTTCATGGGACGTGGGCTGCTGATAGTCCGGTTGTGGTTACCTAACCGCATCTTCGCCTCTTCTGCACATGCAGCTACAATACCCTGGAGGGACTCGAGCAGCGAACGATACAGGTTCAGATTGACGGAGCCGAGGCCAGCAACGGCGGCGTCACGGATGGCAGTGTTATCCACGGACAAGAATGGGAGCACTTTAGAGAACAGCTCGGTGGCGGTGTGTCGTTTATTACTGGTCGTTTGCGAAGATTTGGAGCTTTTTCGAGAATGTACCAATTGACTCTGCGGTACCGCCGAACCACTCTGCCCCAAGCTGGTCAATGTTGTGAAAGCGAATATGAGGTAGAGCTTCCATTGTTCAATCACAACCTCTGGTGATGTGGAAGCGAGGCGGCCGCTGAGTTTGCTACCACCGGGCTCAAAGGGCGAATACGGCGTCGCGCGGTGCCCTTCCGCTAGGGAAGATAGAGTTCGATACATCTGCGAGAGTCTTGCGCAAACGATATCCCGAGTGAGTGTGACAGCGAAGGGACAAACCTCGAAGCTGATACGGACGAGATTTGGAAAAATCTTGAACCATAGTGTGGAGTCATAGGGCACATCACTACCACAAAGTTCTACCAACGTGCTTTGAACATTGCTTTTCCGCATACCACGTTGCAGGCGACTTCTTTCGGCAAGGGATAGCTTCTCGTCGCTGATGTCCATGACCCTTTGGGGACTGCCTTCCATCACCCGAATGACTCGCGTGTTAGAGCCACCCAGGGCTGTATCGAATTCAGTGATGAGTCGAAGGACGGTAACCGCATACGCACGGACACGGCGCGAAGGTGAACATAGGAAGAAGAGGCCGTGGGACTCAACCTCATCAACGTGAGCCCAGACCGACGATAGATCAAGAAGAGCAGCTCGGTTGCCGGAACCGTCGTCTGGTGTATCGAGTGCTGCCTTGCGTGTTTTCTGTTTGATCTCTTCGATCCATATCTGAAGCAGCTCCACGTAGAGTTTCAATGTATTTTCAATGTGTCCAGCTCCAAGCATGCCACCATCGGACATGGTCGCGTAACGATCGTCAAAATTGAAAATAAAGCGAGCGAATCCAATTGTGACTTGCTGCGCGTGAGACTGTCGTGCTATTGACTTGAGTGACTGAGCCGATGACACGGCAATGTTTCCTTGGACGTGGGCGGTCCCAGTACATAACAGGTTGACCAGGGAGTTGAACGGAATGTGTGGAGACAAGCATCGAGGTAGAGCCTGCACGGCGACATGTAAGAGGTCGTAGAACCCCTGTCGAGGGTCTGTGGTTGTCAGATGATCCTCGCGGCGACTGAAACTGAAGGCTTCCGCCATGGGCGTCTTTGGTATCAGCAAGGCAAACTTCTCGTCCAAAACAGCTTGCCCGCCAAATGTATTATCACAAATAATGGTGATCTCCCCTAATATCTTGCAAAATCGGATGTAGTACTCCTTGGCTACCTCGGCGAACCCGCTAAAGTTTACAGGCCGTGAGAGGCGCTCTTCCTTGAGTAGGCTAGACTTCATGGGTAGATGCTGCAAAGGCCGTGGGCTGGCCGGAAGAGCGGGCAGCTCAGCTGCCAAG
This sequence comes from Clathrospora elynae, assembly GCA_010015635.1. Lineage (NCBI taxonomy): Eukaryota > Fungi > Ascomycota > Dothideomycetes > Pleosporales > Diademaceae > Clathrospora > Clathrospora elynae. The sequence continues at coordinate 147,674 of ML976017.1, forward strand.
GCGTTTGGGTCGTAGTCGAACGTAATTGGGAAAGGTGGCTGCTCCGCGTTCTCCAGATCGGCCACAATGGCAAGGAACGAGCGTATCCCGATGACCATGCGGTCAGGCTCCAGGTTGTCAACTCGAAGCTCTCGACCGGAAGTGAACATGTCTGAGTTGAGCAGAGGGAAGATGATGGTCTTGAAGCAGAGATCTTGATGCTTGAAGCCGATGATCCGCGTGAGCTGAATTAAGGGTTCTGCAATGGCGGGCTCGGTTGAGAGATAGGATCGCCTTCCGGGTTGGAATACCATTCGTACAATCTCCTCCAAGCGACGCACAGCAATATTGGGTGCCTCTGTTCCTTTTCTGGACAGATAGGTCCATACAAGCCGACAGATACCTCGGAGGGCGATGGCTCGAGTGGCTCGTTCCTTGAGTCTTGGCTGAGTCGATAGTGCAAGGGCGAGCCACTGTGTCAGGAAAACATCAGTCGGAGAAGCGCATAGGATGGCCGTCATGAGTGGAAATGCCTCATGCCAATGTTTCGGCTTGCCGAGTAGTATGGCAGCGCGTTGCTTCATCAGATCCATTACGGCCTTCCATTTGGGTGTGCTAATCTCGGTCGTGGCCTTCGAGGCGATGCGCAGCAGCAGTTCCCTCAAAACCTGGCAATAGGCATACTTGATCGGCTGACCGTGGGCGGTGGTGAAGAGCTTTGCTACGGAAAGCATGAAGTCACACGTGCGGTCCCATGTATCCTCAGGATAGGACTTGACTTTCAGATACCTTAAGGCCCGAATCAGCAGGGCGCCCTTGGCCTCGTGATCTCTGTTGTACTGGTTCTTAACGGAGAGATGGCCATCCACGATCTTGAGGTCAGCAACGAACTTCTCTTGCACCTGCTCAAAGATGAGCCCACTCAGTACACCAAGCAACTGACTGTAGATTGTCCAATTGGCGAGATTGAGGGGCGAGATGTCCACCAAATCAGGATCAACGGTGCTGAGTTGTCCGTAGAACAGTCCAAGGAGACGATCGGCCATCTCGAAAGTGAGATTGGGAAGATCGGTTTGGGTCATGATTTCGATGAGTACTCGACAAAGAATGTAGGTCGAAACGGTCGAGCGCTGTTCCGCCTGGGTCACGATCTGCTGCAGAGCGAGCACCTGCTCGGGGCTAGATGCCATGGACGCCGTAGATTGGGTGTCCAGGTGTTGGACCGGTTCCGTTGTCCGACGAGACAGCGAAGGATGGGGGATGGAAGGAGACTGACGGGCCTGTCAAGTCAGCAAGTTGTATGCCGCGCAGACGTCGGACATCGAATACATACATTGAGTAGCTGCGAGCGCTGCCTCGACGCCTCCTCGCTCTTGGCTTTGCGCCACAGCATGATGGTGTCGATGAGGGGCTTCGGCTTGTGGCGCGCAATGTGTCCCAAAGCAGCGATGAGCTGGTCGAAATTGGGGTCCACGCCGGGTCCGCATACAGCTTCCACCCTCGCCTCGGGCTGCCCGCGGTCCGTCATGCACTGGTTGATCTTCTGCTCGGCCTGGCTGATGAAGGAGTTGAACAGGTGGTGCAGTGCATACTCGCCGACCGTCTTGAGCTCGTGCGGATGCTGGGGGTGCCGCGACTGCGAGCGGTGGTGGTTGTGGCCCTTTCGCGAGGATCTGGCACTGGGCGCGCGCTCCGGCTTGCGGTGGGCGGTGTTCACATCGCCCGTATAGCCGCTCCCACTGTTTGCGCCCGGCTGCATGCCATTGACGGCAAAGGCGTCCGCTATCGACTCCTGCGACATGGCGGCCCCATCGAAGGACGCGCCGGCAGCGGCGATGATCTGGGGGCTCAGTGGGCTGGTCGCCGGCGAGTTGACGAAGCTGGTGTTCCGCGAGTGCTGGATGCCGTGCACTATCGACGTGTTGCGGTTGTGGGCGTAGGAGCCCGACGCCTTGCGCTCGAGCGTGTTCAGCGTGCGGTCGGGACTCGAGTTGCTGCTGGCGACTCGGAGGGCCGGCGTCTGCGACCGCGAGGCAATGGTGCGGGAGGATGCCGTCAGCGCCCGACCGCGCGTCTGGCTGGGTTCGCGAGAGGCCGAAGAGGGGTTGTCCATATGGTGCGACGCATTCCCGGCAGCCGGTCGAGCTTGCAGGAGAGGGAAAGCAGCTGCAGCATGCACACAGGGGTCAGCAAAACACTTGTGCAGCGCGGAACACGAAAGAAGTCTGGATAGGGCGCGGTATGGCACAGCAGTGGGCGGGAGTGTCAAACGCCAGGCCGCGTGGGATGTGCGTTTCACGGTAGCTCCGACAGCCTGTGCAGTCTGAAGGGTACCTGTCTGATACTAGAAAAGGAACCTTGGAAGCCACTCACACATGCCGCTGACTTCGCGTGCAGCATCTTCCGGAGTGGGCGGATTCTACTGCGGCCAGTCCGGAGTGGCTCAGGACGTGGATGGCGCCGGTGAAAGGGTCGCGAGAGCTGTCATCGATCTCGCGGGTGGAGGTGGATAAAATTGGTGGACCCCTGCGACTTGTGCCTGACAGCCCCAACATTTGGAGGTTCCTGGATGCTAGCCCGAATCGAGACAACGATCACCCATGGTGCTCTGGGACGTCGGATAGTCATCACGTGGTTCATTACTCCATTTGTGATTTGATTTACGACTGGACTCATAGCGGGTGACGGATGCCCTCGTTCACAAGCCAGTATCTTGCCGCGAGGAACATGGCCGAGTTGTATGATATTCAACCAAGGCCACAAACTTAGGTAAGTCCCCTAGGTCATCGAGAAACATCGTACACATCACATCGCAAAACCAAACATCCCGCCTGTTCTTTAACTTGGTGCTGGCGGCTCTGTATAGCATCGGTCAGCTTCGCTTATCGCCATCATGTGGAGATCCCGAACCCTGGATTCACACCCCCATGAACTTGATATTTGGATCCCCCAAGCTCGCCTACAACGTTGGGCTGACAGCCGTAAGCCGCAAGCAATGGACGCCTCCAGTGCTCGGGTTTCAAGCTGGTCGAATTCCTTGAGAATATCGACTGTACAATCCCGGGCTCCGTTGGCATTCGGCTCCGGCATGTACGTTCGGCTGTTAGATATATAGTGAGCGTCTTGCGAGATGGAGTGCAGATGCAGAAGCACACCGTTTATACACTCATTACCTATTCCGTCCTATCTCTCGGCCTCGTACAAAGCTTGACGAATTGCACCAACAATTACCCTCGAAGGCTTTCACGTGTGGGGATCTTGGAGCTTTGTGGAGAGCGGTAAAGTTCGGGAAGCATCGCGGAACTAAAGCGGGACGTTTCGGCTCCGACTGGGGGTCAACAGAACAATTAGTGACGGCACCACTTTTGGTCACATCATCGCAGCGTCTTTCACACGAGGTGTAAAAAACTTCCTGCTGTAAGGACAAGAAGAGCAGACATCCAGCTGTTGTAGTCTGGTCCGAATACACCTTCAGCCTGTAGTAGCCAAGGTCGGCCTGTACCTCTCCTCCGCTGCAACGCCGCCTACCTACAAAGATTGCCGTTGCTAGTCCCCTTTCGGACAGCGACTAAATACTGTGTCAATGTCAGCGCAGCCCCTCAGTCTTCCTCTCCCTCTCCCTCTCCTCACGTCCCCCCTTCGCAGAATGGCCCAACTCGACACGCTGGACATTATTGTGCTCGCCGCTCTGATGGTGGGCACCATCGCCTACTTCACCAAGGGCACTTACTGGGCCGTCTATGGAGACCCTTACGCCAGTTCGCTGGCCTCGGCCAACAGCGGGGCGAAGGCGGGCAAGTCGCGCAACATAGTAGAGAAGATGGACGAGACGGACAAGAACTGCGTCGTCTTCTACGGCAGCCAGACGGGCACGGCCGAGGACTATGCGTCCCGTCTGTCCAAGGAGGGTCATTCGCGCTTCGGACTCAAGACCATGGTGGCCGACTTGGAGGAGTACGACTTCGACAACCTGGACAGCTTCCCCGACGACAAGCTCGCCGTCTTCGTGCTGGCGACCTACGGCGAGGGCGAGCCCACCGACAACGCCGTCGATTTCTACGAGTTCATTGGCTCCGAAGACGTCAGCTTCGCCGAGGGCGGCAGCATCGACAGCCAGCCCCTCAGTAAGCTCAACTACGTCGCCTTTGGTCTCGGCAACAACACATACGAGCACTACAACTCCATGGTTCGCAATGTGGACAAGTACCTGACCAAGCTCGGTGCGACCAGACTGGGAGCAGCCGGTGAGGGCGACGATGGTGCTGGCACGATGGAGGAGGATTTCCTGGCCTGGAAGGAGCCCATGTGGGCTGCCGTCTCCGAGAAAATGGGCCTGGAGGAGCGCGAGGCCCTGTACGAGCCCGTCTTCGAGGTCACCGAGAAGCCGGAGCTTTCTGCCGAGGACGCCACCGTCTACCTGGGCGAGCCGAACAAGAACCATCTCGAGGGTTCCCAGAAGGGACCTTTCAACGCCAACAACCCCTACATTGCGCCCATCGTCGAGTCGTCCGAGCTGTTCAACTCCGAAAACAGGAACTGCTTGCACATGGAAATCAGCATCGCCGGATCCAACCTGTCCTACACCACGGGTGACCACATTGCTATCTGGCCCAACAATGCTGGTAGGGAAGTCGATCGAGTCTTCAAGGTCCTCGGCAAGGAAGACAAGCGTCACACGGTCATCGCAGTCCGAGGTCTTGATCCCACCGCCAAGGTTCCCTTCCCCTCACCGACGACCTACGACGCCGCTGTCCGCTTCCACATTGAAATCAATGCTGCTGTTTCTCGTCAATTGGTATCTGGTATTTCTCAGTTCGCGCCCAACGAAGAAATCAAGGCTGAGATGGCCAAGCTCGGTAGCGACAAGGACTACTTCAAGCAAAACGTGACTGACCGCAACCTCAACCTAGCGCAACTGCTCGAGATCTCCGGAAAGGGCCAGACATGGCACAAGATCCCCTTTTCGTTCATGTTTGAAAATATGGTCAAGATCCAGCCCCGCTACTACTCCATCTCCTCGTCATCACTCGTCCAGAAGGACAAAATCTCTATTACTGCCATTGTCGAATCTATCGAAAAGCCTGGCGCACCATACGCTCTGAAGGGCGTCACTACAAACTACCTATTGGCGCTGAAGCAAAAGCAGCACGGAGACCCGAACCCTGATCCCCACAATTTGAACTACTCCATCACAGGACCTCGCAACAAGTACGATGGCATCCACGTTCCCGTGCATGTCCGACACTCAAACTTCAAGCTCCCCTCAGATCCCTCGAAGCCCATCATCATGGTGGGCCCCGGTACTGGTGTTGCTCCTTTCCGCGGTTTCATCCAGGAACGAGCCGCACAAGCGAAGGCCGGCCAGAACGTAGGAAAGACAATCTTGTTCTTCGGGTGCAGAAAGCAGTCCGAGGATTTCATATATGCCGATGAGTGGAAGGTGAGTCGCTACCCTTTATTATGAATGCCAACATGTTACTAATACGTCATGCAGCAATATCAAGAGGCTATGGGTGACAAGTTCGAGATGCACACAGCTTTCTCGCGAGACGGCCCCAAAAAGATCTACGTCCAGAACAAGCTCGAAGAGGCTGGCGAGGAGGTCAACAAGCTCCTCGAGCAAAAGGCCTACTTCTACGTCTGCGGTGATGCGGCGCACATGGCTCGTGAAGTCAACACGGTTCTCGGCAAGATCATCTCCAAGTACAGGAATGTCACGGAAACGAAGGGCGAGGAGATCGTTAAAGCGATGAGGGCGTCAAACCAATACCAGGAGGATGTGTGGTCATGATACCTAGGCTGGAGGATTTGGAGACCGATTTTCAAGCATTTAAGCGGTTAGATTAGAGCGAGCAAGGCGTTTGTTCTTTCTGCGTCATCTTTATCATGATAGATGCGATTGGCGCTTTATGTGAATCCCTACCACATTCTTAGAGCGAGGATTATGGTGACGGGTTTATCACCCATTCTTGTCAAATAGTTTGCGATGTAGATAACGCTTCCCTGTTTATTACTTGTAACCTCAACTATAGGTGAAGTCCTCTCTATCTAAGTACATTCACGAGATGCCATGCGCCGACTAATGTTGTGATGTGCTGCTGTGAAATGCTGAACGTCCGCTAGCGGCGAGGCTCGAAGCTCGATTGGCGGATGTCCACTCGGTGATCTCCGTTAGGATAACTTCCTCTAAACCTCATCTCTATCACGAATAACTCTGCATCGTATTTATCGCTAGGGTCAACCCGAAAACGCCTTCACACTCACTGAGCAGCATATTACACGCCGTGGTCTTCAGTGACACGCTTCCGTGATTGCGAATGCGGAACGCGTACGCAAACGTTGCCCATTAAGGCTACAGACTGCGCGATAACCTTCAAATGTACCAAGGTACATATCCATGTCGCTGTTTAGAGCACTGCCGCCGTGGATACACTGTACCAGAACAGACAGCGCTCCCTGCTCGAATAGCGCGTCTTTCCGCATCTCCCTGGACGCGCATACCATGTCGAGAGTCCCTACGATAGGATGAACACAGCCAGTCACTGACTGCCACCACCGGAGCATGTGTGGAGCACCTCCCAGAAACCCAGTCGAACGCAGTGTTTCGAAACGCCACGGACCCTTGCGAGGCTGATGCAAAGCTGGGCTTGACCTCATCTGTTCTTTGTACCACCCTGTAGATGGAAGTGGTCAGTGCCGCATCGCCTTCCCTCTGCGCTGATGGTAGCGAATGATCCGGAATCCAGGGTTTAGGTAGAGCTGGGTAACATCAGCAGAGTTTGCTTCGTTGAAAATGAGGGTACGGTTGAACGGCATGCGAAGGGGGTATGCAGCAGCATCCACCGGCGTACAACATGTATGACACCTGAAGAAGACAGGCATGCCATGCGAATGATGGCATCTCTGAGACGCCACCTTTATATGGACCCCAAATATCTCCCTCTCACTGGCGTAGACACTAGGACTCTTCTCACTCTGCAGCTCGGTACACTACTTCTTGACAACACTGTCTGTTTCAGCAGCCGGACGACTTTCCGGATAGCTGCGTAGCGGGATATGCGACACGGTAATCAGTGCGCTTGCGCCCACGCAACACGCGAGGAAGCGGACAACTCTCCATTCGTGAGGTGTGTAATACTCCAGTGCACTCTGAATCTCTAACTGGTCGTTTGCAGGACGCTTGAGGAGATGGTATACAATGCAGGTTAGTACTGTTTCTCTCACTACTTCTTGTACTTCGCGCAACCATCCTCCAAGACTGATCCGCAACCCACAGTTCGACTTGTATATACTCTTAGACAACCTCTCACGCACAGCGCATACTCACCGCGCTTGTCCCGTGGGAGGGCAACGTTTCCTACACTTCTCGAGTGGTTGGTCAAGCCTGACTAGGTACGGTAACGCCCTTGCATCTGCATACCGTTGCAGATAGCAAAAGTCCCCCGAGCCGGAGTTTTTTAAGAAGACAGGCTGCTGCCTTTGGCGGGCGGCGTAGGAAGATCTCCACCAGCACAGAAGCGCCTTCACAACGGCGGTGAGTGGGGCATGGCACGTCCACCTCGAAAACGGCTGCCACTCGCTGCACTGCGCCGGGTCGTCGCGGGAGTTACAAGCTTGCTGCAGGCGCACTATCCCGTGCGCTATTTGAAGCCCTCTACAGACTGGTGGCGGCCGGGTTATATTTTGTCGTAAGAGAAGTACCCTGTTTGTGTACCACCACTAACGTGCTGCAAGCTAATGTCAAACAGTTATATGCGCCTCTCTGGCCTGGGTAGGGCGGTTGCGCAGGCACCTAAGTGCCGGTTGAGATGTAGGGGCGAGGAAACGACAGGTCGAGTCTGCCATTTCGAGAAGTTTCATCAGGCACGCCGCATCTGCAACAAAAGATACTGCCCGCGCTTCGCCCGATGACGTTCACTCGGAAAATATTCTGATGCGCCGTTGCCGTCTCAGCCCTACTGCAAGGGCGGCGCGGCTGCATTGGCGTTTGCGGGGAGCAAGCCGCTGCAAGTAGAAGCTACGAAGCGCCTCGTCGTCTGAATATGCTACACACTCGTCTCAGAGAGGCATGGCCGGCATCTGCGGATGCGGGTAGAGTACACGACTGTTGCGACCTCGCACTTCTAGGGTTTGCATGCAGCAGTCGCAAGAGCACATCCCTGGCTGTACATGTCGACGCACTGGTGATATTAAAGCAGTACCTCTCCCACCATTGCGAGCAGGAAACACGCACTGCAACTTCCTCGGCAACCCGTTCTTGACATCCCTATTGCAACAGTTCTTCCGCAGCATTACTTAAACACGACCGCGGGCCATTTTTCCGCAGGAAGGAACGACGACCCGCATCTCATACTGCAGGTGTCGCCGTCACTGTTTATATTGATATCCGTCTGTTGTTGCTTCAGCGTTGATTGTTCGGAAGGTGAGTCCCTTTTTGCACCGTCGAGTTCCTTGTTAGCGGCTTCCTTCTCGAGGTCGAGGTTGCCGTTCGTGTCTACAAGGCCATCGCTCCTCACCCACAACCGAGACATCGTCGCAACTGCTCTTTCCCCATCCGCGGCGCCCGGACGCCTCCGCAGAGCACAAGATCTTCCCTCTTCCTCGCCGTCTTTCTTCTTCTCTCTCCTCTTCACTCTTTCATCCACTTCTTTCTCACCAATACGCATCAGTGGCACATTCTTTGTAGCTTTTCGCAGGTCAGTCGCTCATCACAAGACCACACATACACATACTGACACACATACCAGCTTTGGAGTCACTACCAGTCCCGCACATTGCAAAAGTTTGACATTTACGACCGGGTAGGTCCTCTTTCACCGTCCGAGCTCCTACCCTCCCTTTCACCACCGTGACTCCTCGCGCCTCATGAGCTCCCCGCCCCCTGAATTTGCTCGTGAGGTGTGGTTGTCCTCACCATCACCGATCACTCCTCAACGTTCCCATCAGCACGGGCACACTTCCGCCGCCCGACGAGGATAAAAGCTGACTTTACAACCAGAGCAACGTTCTTCTCTGCATCTCAATCTTCCTGCTCGCCTACCCGGTCTTGAGATCCTTCGCCACCGTCCTCTTCAGGCTCGCGTCTTTCGGTCTGCCTCCGCCTGCCCTCAGCTTCAGGTCCCAGTTCCAGTCTCCTGCCTGCCTCTCAGCTCGTTTTTCGACCAGCGTCACTTCCGAGCCCACTACAATGGCCGCCAACTCTCGCCAGCCCAACTACGCGCCCCCCAACGCGGGATACAAGGGCCAGCACATGCTCAACAACTACAACCAGAACGGCCAGGGTCATGGAGCGGCCCAGTACCTCCCCCGAGGTCTGCCCATGTCCCCCCATGGTGATAATGGCATGCAAGGTCTGACGAGCAACATGGCAGCCCTCGGCATGCACGCCTCGTACGGCTCGTCTGCCACTTCCAAGTCTGCCGGCTCGGCCCTGTCCGGTGGCTCTTCCGACTACGGCAACATCCCTCTTTCCCAGGGCCAGGGACTCTGGGTTCCGAATCAGCATGTCATCGGAAACATGTACCAGATGATGCCTGGCAGTCAGCAGCAGACTGGCATGACACCCTCCCCCAACATGTACAGCCACACAGGTGCGTACGTTCCTCAGGCAACCTACCAGTATGGCCAGGCCGTCGTCGACAACAGCCCTATGCCGCAGGGCTGGGCTGCTCGCATGTCCTCCGCCGAGATGCCATCGCTCATGACACCCCGCCGCGACTCTGTCTCGTCCAACGAGAACGACAACCCCGGTACACCCTACGGCAGCGGCGGCATGTACCGCTATGGATCTGGTGCCGCCATCATGGATCGTTCGCCCAACGCCCTCTACACTAGCAGTGCTACCCCTTCGCCGTCACAGTTGGCCCACCCTTACCAGGTCATGGCTCCCCTTCAGAAGCAGCAGACCATGCCCACGTTGCCTCCCCATCTATTGGCATTAGTGCACCAGGAGCCTCCCATTCCTCGGGCTATCCCCGCTCCTAGCTCCCCACACAAGCCACTCGACCGTAGCCTGGAGAACAAGACCGGCGAGACCAACGTTTACATCCGGGGCCTGCTGCCTGAGACCACCGACGAGATGCTTCACCTGTGGGGCAAGCGCTTTGGAGACATCCAGAGTTCCAAGTCCATCATCGACCTGAAGACCAATCTCTGCAAGGGGTAAGTCCTCTTCCAACCAATCTGTACCTTCACTCACTGAACCAACGTTGCAGATTCGGGTTCATCAAGTACCACAACTTCGAGGATGCTGAAGACTGCATCCGTGGCTTCCACTATCTTGGATACGAAGTCAGCTTTGCTCGGGTACGTTGCTGTCACGCCTATGCAATATGGCCTTTGCTAACCATCTCCAGGAATCCTTCTACTCAAAGCTCAAGAAGTTCGCCGACGAGTGTAACACCAATCTTTACGTGTCCAACATTCCCAAGAACATGAACGAGCACGTACGTTGTCTTCTCGCCGTCTCCATTTACATCGCTGACATCATGCCAGGAACTCGCCTCTATCTTCGCACCTCACAAGGTCTGCTCAAGCCGGATCCTCCGCGACTCATCTGGCACTGGCCGCGGCGTCGGCTTCGCTCGGTAAGCTTCCGTGTCCTTGTTCCAGCCCTTGTACATTGCTGATCATCTGTAGCTTCGAGTCCCGCGACATATGTGACGACGTGATCAAAGAATTCAACAACACGCCCGTCTCCAAGCCCGGTGGTGAGGAGCACCTCATCCAGATTCGATTCTCCGACACGCATGAGCAGAAGATGCTCAAGCAGCAGACAGCGGCTGGTCGAGTGTTCCGTGCTGCTGAGTACGAGGTCGGTGTTGCTCAGGCTAGGGCGCTGGGCACTCCGGACCGCTACCACTCGCTTTCCCCGGAGCAGCAAGGCCACGCTAACGAGTTCGAATTGTTCATGCAGCGCGGCCATCGCCAACCCTGGACACCAGCTGTGCCATCGACTCTTGGCCCTGCCCGTCCGTCCATGTACTACATGCCCCAGGGCGGTCCCATCAAGAGCGATGATGGCGCTTCTGAGGCCGGCGCTGACATCAAGACTAACCCCGCCACCCCCGTCAAAGCCGATGACAAGTCTGTCTCCCCAAGCGGACCCCCTGTCCGCAACGACTAATCTCGCACCGCGCTTCCCGAGTCGACTGTCGCGATACACTTCGTGTACGCACTATTATTTATGATCGCTCCTTCAGCATCCACCAGTCGCATCTTCTTGGAGACTTCTTTTGGCATCGATCATATACCACCAGCATCATATCGCAGATGAACGCAGCAACGACGTCTACGGCAGCAAGAGCGTCTCATTATCTCAACATACCATGGCACGACGTTCCCGGACTACTCGTCGCCCACGTCATTCCTTTCTGTCACTCGTCCTGGCCTCCATCTTCACGTCATTGGGCGCCTTAATACTTTGTTCTTGGCCCCCGGCACCTTGAACATATCCTTCTCGACACTCGCGTTCCTTTCGACCGTTATGCTTGGGCGGCTCTTTTCATCATCTTAGAAGTATCTAATAGCATCTGGGCAGGGCAGCGAAGCAAAAGATGTTAGTGTATTATGCAGGTGCATTTCTTTTCTCATCGATGGCAGGGCAGGTTTCAGCAGAGGTGGCTACGGCCAGAGGTCTATGGGCGGATTTGTCGTAGTTTCGATAGTTCGTCGTATAATAGATCTTCTTCCAGCTTGACTTTACCTTGTATCGTTGGTCCTTGCTCTTGTAATGTCTGCTCGATGTGATGATGTATGTACAGCTCTCACCGCCTCTCCTCCAATGTGCAGTCTACGTCCTCTCGAGTATGAAACCTTTCCTCTCCAACCTCACGCCCACCTCCATACGAAGGGAAGAGTGAACAGGGTATTATTATTATGGTTGTTGTGAATGAAGTAGGTCTGATATGTGTCATTTCGTGTCTACATGCCATCTATCTAAGCTTTTTTGATGAGATGGTATTTAACCTCGAGAAGATTGGGGTATCGCTGAAGAAGGATCAAGTTGCGGAGGAAGGGGTGGTAATTTTAAATGGCCCAGCCGGCTTTCTTTTTCGCGGCCTTGGTGGTAATGGTGGGGCCGGGCGGGGGCTTGATGTCGCTGAGATCGGGCAAAGGGTCGTTATCCCGGATGTCGAGGATGGTCATTTGCAAGGCGAGGGTTGCTGGGGTTGTCTGAGCGTCTGTGGGTGTGTCGATGGGAGCGGATGCATCGTCGTCGACTACTGGGCCACCTTCGAGAGAGGTATTGCCGTCATCGATATCTTGGGTACCGATGTCCTCAAATTCTCCTTCGACCTCGTCATCTTCCACTTCATCTTCCTCCTGACCTGGCTCAGAGTCTCCAGCGTCGCCGTCAACGCCGTGCTCCTTCATATAAATCTCCAGCTCCTTGGCCATCTTCTTGCTGAAGCCCGACGCTTGCACGTCAACGTCCAACCTCTTCACAATCTTCTTCGTCGCGTCCTTCAAGAACGGACCAGGCTCATCGCTCGTAAAGCCAAAGCGGCGGTCGAAGAAGCGCTTTATGCAGGCGACGTCACGGTCGAAATAGTATTCGGCGTTGACGTGGTCGATGGAGACCATCTGCGGGAAATCGATGACGGTGGGAATCAACGAGACATCACCATCTTGCTCCTCTCGCTCTTCCACCAGGATGTTGAACTCGTTGAAGTCGCCGTGAATGAGACCGTGCTGTGCGAGGCGGACGATGATGGAGAGAAGTTCGCCGTAGAGAGTCGCAGGGTCGCCGACTTTGTCGATCTGGCGCAGGGGAAAGGCGTTGATGAGGCCCATGATTACAGTGTGTCGGTTCTGGCCGATTGGTTCCGGGACTGGAAAGCCTGCTTCCCGCAGAGCCTTCATGAACTCAAACTCCTTCAGGGCGGCGAGGCGAGACATGTACATCCATGACCCGCCTTGGCGGTTGCGCAGATAGTCACGGTTCGCCTTGACGGTGCGGAAGGATATGCGACCCAGACGGTGGATCTTGAGGACCAGCTGCTTGCCCGTCTCGGAAGCGCAGACGAGGATATCCGACTCCTTTCCTACACCAATCTGGTTGCCAACCGAGTACACTGTCGACGATTTCTGGTGTGTGTGCAGCGCCAGGTAGTCGAGCCCGCCGTATGTGAGCCGGTAGCCGTCATATTTCGCATTCTTGACTTTGGCAATGAGACCAATCTTGGCGAGGTTCGATATGCACCTATGAACGCCGGTGCCTGAGCGGATAGCGGCGATTGAGGAAATCAGTGGCGTGGGTACGACTTCATGGTTGCGACTGCCCATCTCTGTCTGTCACGGTCTTCATCAGCGTTAGTCCCCCCACTACGAGCGCAAAGACGTGGGGCGAGCGCATACCGCAGTCAGGACGCGCCAGTCGTCCGAGGTCAAGTAGCGGATGTTCTTGACGTTCAGCTTCATCTTGGCGGCAGTTTTGAGGCGTTCCGGGGGGCGTGTGGTGAAGGTGCAGGGTCGCGTGCGAGCTGATCCCGAATTTTGGAGATGGAGAAAGTCTGAGCGGCCGCCGCGGATCATCGGCGGACGCTAGTACGGCTCTTGGCGCGGCGGAGGGTACGCGAATGCCTCATCGACAACAATCCACCCATGCACCAACATCACTCTCCACCTGCTTCTCGCTCCGCCACACCCCCCGAGCAGTGCATACATATCGCAACACCCCAGGGCTTTATTTTGACAGCATCTCTCAACTCGGCCTCACCGCGCATAGATACTTCGCCGCTTGCCCCAGCTCGATTTCGTAATCAAGATGGCGAAGGACGACGAGAAGAAGCCCACGGCCGCCGAGAAAGGCAAGGGCAAGGCGCTCAACGGCGATGCGGAGAAGGCACAGGACGCAAAGCCAGATGGCGAAGACAAGAAAGCCGGCGCTGCGACAACGGGTGGTATGTGTTGGCTGCGGCATAGCTGTCACAGCTGGAACAATGGATGTGCGCTGACGGCAAACTGCAGAGGAGCTCAGCGACGAGGATCAGCAGCTCAAGAGCGAGCTTGATATGCTGGCGGAGCGGTTACTGGTAGGCTCCCTATATATCCCGTGTCCCCGCAACATGCGCTGACCCTGCCTGTCCCACAGGAATCCGACGCCAGCCTCTACAAGCCCGCGCTCGAGCAGATCAAGGACTTCATCAAGACATCGACGAGCTCCATGACGGCGGTGCCCAAGCCGCTCAAGTTCCTCCGGCCACACTACGCGAACCTGGAGCAGGCGTATGCATCATGGCCGGCAGGCGAGAACAAGGTACGCCGCGCGTTACTGGGGCGTATACTGAAGTACTGACGGCAGAAGCAATCGCTCGCCGACATGATGTCGGTTCTTGGCATGACGTATTCGGACGAGGAGCGCCTCGACTGCCTCAAGTACCGTCTCGAAGCGCCCTCCACCGATCTCGGCTCGTGGGGCCACGAGTACATGCGCCACCTCGCGCTCGAGATTGGTCGAGAGTTCCAGAACCGGATGAATGAGGACAAGTCGACCGACGACGTCACCGACCTCGCCTCCAACCTCGTGCCCTTCTTCCTGAAGCACAATGCCGAAGCGGATGCCGTCGACATCCTGTCCGAGCTGGAGATGATCGACCAGATCGAGCAGTACATTGACGCGAACACGTACACGCGCGTGGCCTTGTACATGGTCGGGTAAGCCCCATCGCACATGCGCTCTCCCTGACTGCTTCTGACAACACCAGCATCGTGCCGCTGCTCACATACCCCGACAACGACAAGTTCCTCCGCACCGCCTACAGCATCTACAGCAAATACAAGCAGTACACACAGGCAATGGTCCTGGCCATACGCCTAAACGAGATGGACTTGATCTACGACGCCTTCGACGCCACCGCGGACAAGCACATCCGCAGACAGATGGCCTTCCTGTGCGCGCGACAGCGGATATGGTTTGACGTGGCCGACGACGACGATCCGGACCTACAGGACTGTGTGAACAACGCACGTCTACCAGAGTACTACCTGGCCCTGGCCAAGGAGCTCAACATCTTGGACCCCAAGTCCCCTAACGACATCTACAAGACCCATCTCGAGAGCAGCAGAACCGCCGGGCTCACTAACACTGACTCGTTTAAACACAACCTCGCCAACGGATTTGTCAATGCCTTTGTCAACACCGGTCTTAACCAGGACAAGCTCATATTGGGCAACCCTACCCAGGGCAGCTGGGTGTACAAGACGAAAGACGAGGGCATGCTTTCAGCAACCGCATCTCTCGGCATGCTTCTGCTTTGGAATGTCGAGGAGGGTCTCGACAAGATCGACCCCTACACCCACGTACCCGACGTCATGGTCAAGGCGGGTGCTTTGTTTGCCACGGGCATCGTCAGCTCGGGCGTACGAATGGACTCAGACCCCGCCATGGCCCTATTGGGTGATTTCGACAACATTAATCACGACAACAAGAACGTCCGCCTCGCTTGCATCATGGGTCTCGGTCTGGCATATGCAGGGTCGAATAAGGAAGACCTTCTCGCGCTACTCCTGCCCATCGTGACCGATACGAGCCTCGACATGCAAATCTCCGCTATGGCAGCCCTGTCTCTTGGTATGGTCTTCGTTGGCTCGGCCAACGGAGATGTCACAGATGCGCTGATGAACACCCTTCTGGACGAGGATCGCTCAAAGCAACTCAAGGACAAGTGGACTCGTTTCATGGCCCTCGGCCTCGCCTTACTCTTCTTCGGCCAGCAAGAGGAGGTCGACGTCATTCTGGAGACCTTGAAGGCCCTCGACCACCCCATGGCCAAGTCTGCCTCCGTACTCACCGAGGTATGTGCGTGGGCAGGTACCGGTGCCGTATTGAAGATTCAACAACTGCTCCACATCTGCAACGAGCATATCGAGGACGAGAGCGAAGAGAAGACGGGCGACGAACTGCTTCAGTCCTATGCTGTCATCGGTCTATCACTGGTTGCCATGGGCGAGGACGTTGGCCAGGACATGATCCTTCGTACGCTCGGTCACCTGATGCACTACGGCGAGGCGAACATCCGGAAAGCTGTGCCCCTCGCTTTGGGTCTCATCAGCCCCAGCAACCCGCAGATGAAGATCTACGACACTCTGTCACGGTACTCGCACGACAATGACAATGACGTCGCCATCAACGCCATTTTCGCCATGGGTCTCTGTGGTGCGGGTACTAATAACGCTCGTCTCGCACAGCTTCTCCGACAACTGGCCAGCTACTACCATCGCGACCCCAACGCCCTGTTCATGGTCCGTATAGCCCAAGGTCTACTGCATGCGGGCCAGGGTACCCTCTCGCTCAATCCCTTCCACACCGACCGGCAGGTTCTCTCGCGCGTTTCAGCAGCCGGACTCCTCACCGTGCTTGTCTCCATGATCGATGCCAAGTCGTTCATTGCTGGTGACTCACATTATCTCCTCTACTTCCTGGCTGCGTCCATGTCACCGCGCTTCCTCATTACGCTTGATGAGGAGCTTAAACCGCTCCCCATCAACGTTCGCGTTGGTCAGGCGGTGGATATTGTGGGTCAGGCTGGCCGACCGAAGACGATTACTGGATGGCAGACACAGAGCACACCTGTGCTGCTGGCGCATGGCGAGAGGGCGGAGTTGGAAGATGAGAGGTACATTAGCTTGACTAATGTGCTAGAGGGTGTGGTTATTCTGCGCAAGGTACGTTACACACTATCATGCGAAAATGAATCGATTGCTAACTTGACTATAGAATCCGGAGTGGCAAGAATGAGTGAACAAGCAAGTAGGGAGGGAAAAGAAGGTGACTACAACCTCGCGATTGAGGGTTCACATTAGCACTTCAGCAGTCTAATAGATTTACGGCCACTGCCTTGATCCTCGCACCACCGCAGGGACTGCGACGGAGGCACGCCGTTTGTATATATAGATGTGCAAGGGCATGAAACGAAATGAAAGCATGGATACAAAATATGCTTCTGCGCCACACCGTCTTACTGCTGACAGCATACCGTAACAGATGACCGTCCCCAGTCTTTTGCAGCTTCCCCTCGCCCAGCTAAAAAAATCGCATAGTTTGAATATTTAGTCTTGTTCCAGCCATAAAAACTGCATCCTCTTCATGTGAGAGGTCCTGCTCAAACGCCGTGGCGATTTGGGTTTTGTCTGGACTGGGCTCCCCATAGAGCAGGATCTTAGGACAATATGTGCCAACCCTCTTCCGTCTCTTGCCCTTTGATACCCGTGCGTTGTTTGCAATCCGACATTTTGGAAACACAGACCCGATTATATCCTCGTAGTCTGTCACCGGAACGCTTTCGGTATGCTGAGAAAGTTGGCAAATGAGCATGTCTAGTTGATCGTGCGGTCAGCAAGATGGCGGAACCGATTGCCGAGACCGCCAATATTTTGGGTGTAATGGCAATGCAGGCGATTGGAAGAGGCGAGCTCATCCAAAAAGCGGTGAAAGAGAGTGGGCTGTAACGTAGCACATGAACGGAGGAGGGAACCAATGCGACTGGCGAAATCGCTGGAAGACAACGCAGAGATATTGAAGACGTTTTGGCTCGAGGCCTTCGATCTAGACCGAGATCGATGCTCATCCACTGACGGACTGGACAGCGCGTGCAAGGCCACAAGTGGAAATTTGTCTCATCTTTAGCACTAGTTGAGATCCCAGCACCTGTCAGAAACACCACTTTCCTTTCTCCTGTCCCGCAGCAGCGCTCTGAGAATATGTTATTTCGGTTGTGTTATAAGCCTGTACAAGGCGCCAAGTGAAGAAGAAGAAGAGTTGGTTGTATTACAAGTTATGTACAATGCGGACAATATATAGACGAGATTACCTAAGGAAACTAGCCCGGGTAGGCTGACATGTGGGAGCTTCAAGTCAAGGTTGAGGGTCACCTGGCCACATTGGCTGACTTCATCGTCCTCAATTGCAATGGGACGCAAGCGGCTGCCTGGTTGGTAGTCTTCCTCGTCACTGTCAAGTATGATTGGATCTGATATGTTACCTAAATGACAAGGTGATGCTACCATCCTATAGTAGGGCTGATGTTGCGAGGAGCTCGAGAAGGAACGGTGGCGGTAGGATCCGATTTTGCTCATGGTGAGGAGTATAGGAGAGAGGGAGCTCGCTAGGGCATCAACCAGTATTCATGCCTCTCCGTGTCATGGAGGTATCGGCCCGTATTAAAAACAGTCTAATCCCTTTACAATACGCAAGATCACATGACGTTAAGTGTGGTACTACATGTGGCCTGGTTGGCACCATCAAATTGAAACTATACGTTGGCCGCAAAGAATATAGATGACTGCCACTACAGGAATTAGACTTCTGAGTCACTTGGAGGCCCGCGGCAATTAGGATGAAAAGCAGAGTGAATGCTTTCATTGCTACATATTGCGTTGTAGGGCAATATGGTGACGCCAAGAACAAAACACTTGCTGCTGACAGCGGAAATGAGCATTCGACTCGTCCATATAATATTTGCACATGTCGGCGTCCTCATACCACAGAGCATATGGGCGATCCTCGTCGCACATGGTATAGTGGAAGCATACCGGTCGAGAGGTGATAGGCTAAGAAGGCGAGGGAGTGCGACCTCGAGAAGACCTACATGACAGCTTAGAGTTACCACGGCCACGACTGAGGTAGGAGGATGAGACAGGTTCCCTATGAGACTCATCCTGTCCCACAGTTTACTGGAAGCAGGAGGATCCAAAAGCTCGCTACAAGGACCTTGATAGGGAGGATTTCTGGATTTTTCGAGAGCAGGTGTAGGTGATACCGATTCCCTACCACGCTCACGTCGCTGATGATTACGCTGAAAAACTTCCCGCTATCTCCTTGAAGCTGCAGTATCTGGAGTATCGTCACTGTACTGACTAGGAAGGTATAATCGACAGACGATATGCCTCTAGGAACTAATGTCCCTTGAGAATTTCTGGGCGGGATAGAAGGTGGGTATCCAAGCAGCGGCAGTTTTGTATGAGGTAGCGTAACAAGGATGTTTGACTGCGTAGATCCAAGATAACCAGCAACTTCAGAAGTAACCGGATTGTCAAAAGCGGTGGGTCCAGGAGGAGGTACAGAAGGATCTAGTAACGGCCGACGGGGACTTGAAGACTTGAACTCTTTTTGGGGCGACCTCTCCATCTAATTCCACTTCTTCCGCTTGCCTTTTGACATAGATGGCTCCCTCGTGATTCTGGATGCGCGGTCTTGTTGGTGTAACTCATAGTTGGTTGAAATTGTGGCAATGGCTCCTTGCTTGTGGCAACTGATGCTCTCTAAAATTTAGCGTCTGTGCCTGTTAGTAGGTCTTTAGGTGCTGCCCGTGTTGGGACTTGGGTACTTCCTGAAGTCTGTGGGGGGTCACTGGCCTCATGTCTGAGGAGATGATGCGCTTGTAGAGATCCTGGATTTGTCCTCCCTAGCAGCCTCCTCCCCGGCGCCCGGCTCAGCGCATATGAGCTTTTCATTAAATTAGATCAACATGATTACCGGCCGTCAACACGTTCCAATACTTGAATCATGCCCCAACCACGGAGCTCCCATGCATGCTGCTCATGGCAGAGTCAAAGGGCAATCAATATTCCCATCATCAAGATTGGGAGAAAATATCCGTTGCCAGCACGATGGCACGGCCGTTAGTACCAATAATCTGAAACTTGTACAAGCGGGGTTGCGACTGAGATGCACAGCCACGTTCAGCGTGCTGCGCAGCGCCTCAACTGTCTTCAGCCTGACCACTGGCTTTGCACTCTGCTTAATTTACTCCATCCCTACATTACCGCTTGTCGCGTATCGCTCATATCAGTGTCTGCATCTTGTAGTGGGCTGGGGATTGTACCGTAGCATCAAGTCTCAGTTGGTATTTAAAGTCTTACCAGATTCCTCACGACTATCAAGCAGTACCAAGCTCAACTCGACCGCCCTTTCCTTCTTCACACAAGACGTGGGGGAAAACGCTCATGACAGACCGTCCTACAGCGTTCCCATCCTGAGGCCTCTGGAGCAATCATGTCTAGTGCTTTAGCAAAGGCTTCGCCGCTGAAGACAGAAATTCGCCTCGCTCAGGCTGTCTCCGAGTTTGAAGCTGACCTCTCAAACGAGCAAAAGTCCACTTTTCGCACGCAAAAGTTGCAGTCACTCTCAACAACGCCTTGTCCTAGCGATGTCATGCGACTGACGGCCGAGGTTGATTGTCAAATATCGAAGAAGTTTGGTGGTCAATGTTTCGGGCCTCGCTTCACCAACTTCCTTCAGGGGGTTCAGCAATTTGCTGCGCTTGGAGATGTCGTGGTGGGAGCTTCACAGGACCTGGTAGCATGTGGCGTGTGGTCACTAGTGCGCATGTCATTATTGGTCAGTGTCTCGGTCTTGTGTCATTTTCGCTGTCAATTACTAATGCACCGCAGTCGATTGTGAACATGTCAGCCTACATAGACAAGCTATCCTCGCTATTTATGGACATTGGTCGCTCTGCTCCACGCCATCAAGCAATGGCCCTGCTATATCCTCGGTCAACAAAGCTACAAGCATACCTTTTTGAGTACTTCATTGTGGTCATTGGCCTATGCCGCCACTTGTTCAAGTTTGGACAGAAGTCAACCGTCCAGCAATTCACATCATCTTTGAACGATGCAACCTTGAAGGCCTTCAGGACCGAGCTTGATACGTGGGCAGTTTTAATCAAAGAAGAGGTGCATCTGAACGAAGCTCAAGAGAATTCTGGGTTCAGGGCTTTATCAAGGAGGATGTTCCAATCTGCATCGTATCAGCAAATATTTGCAACAAAGTTACGAGTGCTTGACTTTTGCTCCACATACAATCATCAGACAACGTGGAAGCAAATCAGGAAGACTGGCAACACATCGCTCTTTATGCAACTTGCGGGGTACCAAGAGTGGAGAGACTGCTCGGATCCTTGCACGCTGATGTACACAGGCAAGCTGGGTTCGGGTAAGTCTGTGTTGCTGGCTAACATTGTGGACGACCTCAACATCCCTACCAAGAAAGAGCAATCTCTGGTAGCATACTTCTTCTGCAGGCATGACGTTTTAGAGAGCCTGCAAGCACGGACCATCCTTGGTTCGTTGGCGCGACAGTTGCTATGCAATGTCCCAGACCTTACCCTATCCTCTAAGAGCTTCGGAGACACCAAAATCACCGGTGACACTGAGGAAGTACTAGAACTGCTCCTTCAGTGCTTTTCTCCTCGCCACAAAGTGTACTTTGTCCTGGATGGACTAGATGAATGCGAAGACAAGGAGAAAGAGGTCTTGGTGCAGGCAGTCCAGAAGATCCAAAAGACGCTGAAAGTCCTGGTTTGTGCTTCTTTCCGGATTGAGCCAAATAATTGCCTGCAATCAATTACCAAACAGCTTGTGGCCACACGCGTCGTTCCAATACCGGACAGCAACCCAGACATTGAAATCTTCATCGAAAAAGATCTGGAGCGTTGTCTTGATCAAGAAAGTTTGATTATTGGAGACCCTGCTTTGATACTCGACATCCAGGATGCTCTCCTGAGAGGTTCGCAAGGAATGTTCCTCTGGGTTGTTCTTCAAATCCAGTCTTTGTGTAGTATGAAGACAGACCAAGCCATTCGAGAAGCACTAGCAGACTTACCCAGAGATCTCCCACAGACATTTGCGCGGATCCTTCATAAGTCGGGAAACTCGCAACAATCACTCCAAGCAAAGACGTTACAACTTGTACTAGCGGCTTACCGGCCTCTAACAACAGACGAGTTGCGGGAAGCCCTCAGCGTCGTTCCTGGAGATGCAACATGGGATCCTTCTAAGATTCTAAACAACGTTCGCTCAGCACTAGCTTGCTGCGGATGCCTTCTCACTGTCGATGAAGAAGAGTCGACCGTCCGAGTTGTACATCACAGCGTCAAGCAGTACATCCTCAGTGGGTTGAATGGCGAGAAAAATGTTAGCTTTTCAGCCGAAGAAGCTCAACGATTGATGGCGGACGTTGTTGTCACTTATTTAAGTTATGGCGTCTTTGGAACCGAACTATCTCGAACAAAGGTCCATCCAGTCATGGCGCAATCAGCACCATCCATAATTGTACATGTCACTCTCGAGTCTTCAAGCACGACTCGTCATCTTGCTACAAAGCTCCTGAGGTCTAGGAGGCAGCCTGCGTTTGACATGAGTAAAAGTATTGCAGAAGCGCGCAGCTCCTTTAGTACCAAACCTGAAAACGGATTCATGTTCTACACATATGCCAAGTCATATTGGCAGGATCACATTTTGTATGTGTCGGGACAGAAGGTCAACATTCTCAGGCTATCCACCAAATTGATTCAAAGTCGAATGCCCGAGATGAGCGTGGTGAGCAATGATTACTGGATGCATTGTCACTGGGCTACTGAGAATGGGAACGTAATGGTTTTAGAACTTCTGCTCAAGACTGGGAAAATCGATGCCAACGTGAAGGACAACAATAAATGGATGGCGCTGATGCTGCTGGCGGCTCAGAAGGGACACAAAAACACAGTCGAGCTGCTGCTTGGCACTGGCAACGTTGACGCAGACGCAAAGGACGAGGACGGATTAACGGCGCTGATGCTGGCGGCTCAGGACGGACACAAAGACACAGTCGAGCTGCTGCTAGGCACTGGCAACGTTGACGCCGACGCAAAAGACAAGGCCGGATGGACGGCGCTGACGCTGGCGGCTCAGAACGGACACAAAGACACAGTCGAGTTGCTGCTTGACACTGGCAACGTTGACGCCGACGCAAAGGACGAGGACGGATTAACGGCGCTGATACTGGCGGCTCAGGACGGACACAAAGACATAGTCGAGTTGCTGCTTGGCACT
>ML976017.1:172617-204241 GCA_010015635.1 Clathrospora elynae
CACTGTTTGAGACTGTTGGCTATGCTTTGGATTTCATTGGCACCAACCACACCATGTATCTAACCTATTTTCAAAGCCTCTCTTAGTCATATCAACCCACACCCATCAATTCTCCGAGAAATATGCCCAGAGCGCCGCAACTTCATTTCAGGCAGCACCGTTACATTATCCGCCAGCAAGCAAGTGCCAGGCGTGTGGGGAGAAATGCCACTGCAACGGCCTGCACATGTAAGGCGTGCAGAGCAAGATGTCACTGCGACGGCCTATACATCTAATTGTGCTGTTCTACTCACGAATCATCTATTGTTAATTATTCGTACCTTTTTGGCTGCATGGCGCAGCGGGTGTAGACCTGCGTCCTGACACTAGTGGTCACCCACCTAACTAATAATCCGCCGGTACACCGCTTAAGTAACGCTGAGCTAACGGGAAGCGCTATGATCTTGAACCTATGGTCGTATGTGGAGGAAAGTTATGTATGGGGTTGTTGGCGTAACAAGCAGTGCCAGTCCACCGAGAGTATGCTCAATTGGTAATCGGGGAACTGAGTACCGTGAGTGCTATTTCAGCGCATTGCTCGGGTTCAAAGCGTCATAGGAGAAATAGAGGCATACCTATACCCAAGTGATAGAAACAGCTGGAGGCTGACGGCGAAAGTGGAGAATTGACCGAGAGGACAAAGAGAAGCGTGTCCTCATTTTCAAAGTCGTGAAGACATGCAGGCACAGTTGCTACGTTGCTGTTTAAGCAATCGTCAATTAGGTCGTGTTAACCCAGAAAAGTCACCGTACTTGCATCCTCAAGGTGAGATGAGGAGCATGTGGAGTTGAGCCCCTTACGAGTACCTCAGCCAATCAAGTAAGATATAACGTTTAGCGCCGAAGCTTGGCCGTTGGTCGCAGACGTCCCAGGTTACGCAACACCAAACTCCCAACAAGCCGCACCGACTCGACCGATCATCCCATCTTCACGACCCCCACCAGCTCCCTCGGTCCTCAGTGCGAAGTCGTCAAACTGCGGTTCCCACACCTCGCTAATCCATCCGCCATGGACTTCTCAGACATCTTGTGCGTACTTGGAGCTTCGAGGAGCTGCGCGTAGCTAGGCAGCAACTTGTGGAGTAGCCATTGAAGACTAGAATCTGAAGCTAATACATTGGCAGTCGCATGGTGAACTTCGCCGTTGCGGTATTCGTAGTACTCGGCGGTGTTGCGAAACTCCTCCCCTTCAACGACTTGTGAGTGTGCCTGGCGCAAGACATCCTTCCATCGATCCTGGCGTGTCGAGCCTGCATCCTTCCATCCCTCGAATCGCATAGCACGAAACTGTCGGCGACTATGATTGGCACTCGATAGATGGAGAGGGTGAAGGCATGGGTTGCTGGGGGCCACGGTACCTTGCTTCGACAGGCCAGGTTTACCTCGCGGTCAGACATGTTTTCAAGCTACGCAAGTAGAGGGCGCCATGGTCTTGTCCATGCGTGTCGAGGCTGGCACAACGTCACACGATATGCAATCGCACGTTTGCGGACGGTGCTGACAGTCTTGTAGCTCACACATCATCCTCGGAGTCTACCTAATAATATTCGGCCTCGGTAAGAATCAATGTATACGCGAAACAAAAGCAAATCGCTAACAAGGAAACAGGCACT
The DNA here is from genome assembly GCA_010015635.1 of Clathrospora elynae. Lineage (NCBI taxonomy): Eukaryota > Fungi > Ascomycota > Dothideomycetes > Pleosporales > Diademaceae > Clathrospora > Clathrospora elynae. The sequence continues at coordinate 174,269 of ML976017.1, forward strand.
GCTTTGTTGGAGTTCCAGATCCCCCAGCAAGTCGCCCGATACGCCTCGTTCATGTTCTCCTTCCTTGGCCGTGGTATCTTCTACGTTTTCATCGGCTCCGTCATTGTTGGCGAGCGTTGGTTCCGTATCATCCCGGGTACCATTGTTGGCATCATCGGTCTCGGCTACGCTGCTCTGGAGTTCATTCCTTCCATCGAGCCCCCGGCGAACATGCGGTACGTCTTTGGCCATCCAGAAGTCTTGCGTTCCACGACACTAACTCCTACATAGTGACGCCGACGCTGGCTGGGGCGCCGAACAGGTGTAATAATACACGCCGATCAACGCGAGGATGGCCGTCGAAGAATCCTCGCGCGCATTCCAATCGACTTGACATTCGAGCCTCGGCAAATGTCCTTCGCGCGCTTTACTTGTATTGAACTAGGTGTTGCATGGCAAGGCCGGTCTGGGCCAGGTTTCTATTGGGGGGCATTAACGAACTCTCGTCGCTTTGGAAACGAGTTGGAGAATCACACCGCGTTTGGGTAGATAACTGAGGAGAACGGTCCTCAACATGGAATTTTGGGACACTGTACGATACCGGTAATTGCTCCATGTGAATCCAGATACTTTAGTCCCTTGCGCATGTTCGCTTCAGCTAGTGTCCGCGGTGCATCAAGCGGGACAGGCTACCGGTACTGCCGTTCTCTAGTGTTGTACATCAACTCAGAGTTAACAGGATTTTACCCTAGCTGGAACATCTCAAACAGTCTCACGTTGTAGAGTGCAGATCGAAGCATTTCTGCTATTCAAGGCAAAGTTGTAAAGCTGATCCGCTTCATATTGATCATAGCCATGCGCGTGCAGCATGCAACATGCAAGTTGACACTTCCTACCAATCGGCTTTCAGAAGCGAGTCGGAGCATGATCCGTCGACAGGATGGGTAAAGTGCAAGGCTCTAGTGGACTTGCATTGCTGGTTGGCTCTGTCGGGGCTGAGATTTTCTTTTTCTCGCCGCCATAGCAGATCTCCTGGGCATGCCGACCCCCTGTTCGCCTCGGTCTGGTTGGCTCTGCCTGCATAAATCTGAAAGTGTGAACGAAAAGTTAGTCCTTGCTGCCCTTGGATCCGCGGATGGTTGCTGGTCGTCGACGGACTTGGGGGCAACCGCGCTAAATTCCAGCTTATAATAGCAGCGTCGTGATTGGCCACCAGTGCCCATTCACCGCCTAACATTTCCATGCACCAGGAAGGCCGCACCAGCAACCATCTCTCACCGAACTATGACGATCCCGAACGCACATGACGACCTCCCTTACTGGGCCGATCTCCCATAAAGCTGTTCTTTGCCCATCCTTGTGCCACACTTAATCACAGCGTCTACCAAGCCTCGAGGACCCGCATAATACGCCGAGTCACGTTAGCACAACCTTCTCGTGCACTTGGTTCTTTTTGATATCAGATCAAGTTGGTTTTTGCGTCTAAATACCTGTTGTTCCGTACAACCCCCTTCCCCGGGCTGACAGGATCATCTCGCGCAACCCTAGGCAACACTGCACCACCGCATTTTTGGACACATTTTCCCACGCCGAACCTTCAGCAACCAGGCTCTGGCCTTATGGCGCATCCTTCAGGAAGCGGAGGCACGTCACTGGCTCCGACACCTATATACGCACATCATCTATCGCGGGAAACGAGCAGAGACGAACTCGAAATGGCCGAAAGTCTTCGGCGTCTTAACCAGGCCCACGACCACCACCGATCAAGATCGGGAACTCCCGACCAGGAACCGCATTCGTTCACAACGCAGGAAGATAACAGATCCGGGATATACCACTCACTCGAGGATGCAGTCCCTATCTCCGAAGGCCTAGCCACCCCAGCAACTTTAGCAACTCTACAAACACCATCCATGAGCTTTGACGGAACCAACGCGTCTGTTACTGGGCAAGTCTGTAGGTACGTTATGAAAATTTCCTGTGAACTTGCCACTGGTTGCTTGATTACAGTTGGCACCACGTATGCAGGAAAGGCGCTAACTTAACGAAGCAATTGCAGGACAACCCAGACGCCTCTATGGCGCCGATCACCTTCTGGTGAGACAGTGTGCAATGCTTGTGGTTTATACATGAAGGCGCGCAACCAGTCTCGACCCGTAAATCTGAAACGCAATACTCAGACGCAACCCATGGTATCTATGCAGCAAAGTCCGACGACCTGTCAGAATGATCACAATCGAACGTCGCCCGGAAACCTTGCTGCTTTGCCGCAAGTTGCTACCTATGTCGCTGCTGACCAGATGGCGACCGGAACATGTCCTGGTGGCGGTAGATGTAACGGTACTGGCGGTCAGCAAGGCTGCGGCGGTTGCCCTGCGTTCAACAACCGTGTCTCCAAAACTGCAAAGTTTGCCTTGGCTCAAGCGAATGCATCATCTCAACTGAGTGATTCGACGAATGGCAGCAATACAGCTGCAGGGCCAGCTTCCACGAATGCGATTCCAGCTTGTCAAAACTGTGGGACTACAATAACGCCCCTTTGGAGACGAGACGATGCTGGTCACATCATCTGCAATGCTTGTGGTAAGCTTACCCACAAACACTATGCGTTCCTGGAATGATGACTAACATCATGCAGGACTCTACTACAAACTTCATGGCACACACCGTCCAGTCGCGATGAAGGCGCAAGAGATCAAACGTCGAAAACGAGTTGTACCGGCAGGCGATGCGAGCTCTCAAGGTCCGCCATCCCTTGCCGATTACTCGCCGCCACAACGGCCTTCCCAGACTCCGGCATTCGAGCACTCCGTTTCTCCAGATCCATTGACTGCCCTCGAATCCAAGGAGGAATACACACCTGAACCAAGAGGGCCCCTTGCCATCGACTTCACGCACTACCACAGCAACCCATTGATAGCGTCAAAAATGCAGCCTAGCGCACCATCACCTAGAAAACGAAGTCGGAGTGCGACTATGGATCCCGAAGAGCTTACTTCAGCATCTGGGCATTCAGTACCCCACCGTCCTAACGCTATATCCTCTATTCTTAACCCATCACAGACTGAGGGTGCCAATATTGACCCATCCATCTCGGTGCCGCTACGCCCAAGTGGAGGACTGTCGCCTAACCCGGGAATGTCGCAAGAAGAGAAGGCTGCCAGGAGAGAGCGACTGAGGAGAGAAACAGAGGCGATGAGACAAGAGTTGGAGAGAAGACAGAAAGAGTTAGACGAGCTAGAGAATGATTGAGCTTTTCAGGCGAAAGATGACGTGTGGATAGAGACGATGGATAGATTTGCATGGTTCAGCGAAGGAGAGAGGGTCTTAAACGTGCTGCATTCTGGACAGCATTGAATGAATCTATGATTAGGATTGCCATTATTTCAGGAATGGGTGGCGTTCTTATTCTGCATCATCCTTTCTGGGCTCCGAACTCCGAACTCGGTGGAATCACGTGCACATATCACGGTAGAGGCTGTCATGCTGCAAGAGATCATGGACTTCCCTATAGTTACAATGAAAGTCGGATGTACCCAATATACCTTAGAAGATGATGCGCATCGCTGATGATACCACTCGAGCTAATATAGATGCTGCAAGAGTCGAGAAATACAGTCATCAACGAGGGTGATCAAGCCCGCTCAAGGGCGTATGTGCATCCCAAGGCCGCCTGTTTCTTCAACACAGTCAACGCAGCAGAAGGGTTCATACTTTGTTCGCATGCTCGCCTTCGTCACCAACTCTCTACTCAACTTTCCATGCTTCCCTCCACCTCCATTTCCTTCCAGCCTTCCACCCGACCATAGTCAATTCCCCGAACCTCTCCTCCTTTGCTCTTCAACTCTCTTCGTCTTCGTCTTCCTCTTCCTCTTCCTCTTCCTCTTCCATATTCCCCTCCTTCATCGACCCAGCGACATTCAATTTCACATCCCCCTCCCCATCCTCGGCCTCAAATCTCTCCGAAACATACCACATCAAAATCCCCTTTGTTCTATCCGGCGCCGAGGCGCCGCTAAATACGCCGTAGTTGATGGTGAAGCCGTAGTCGTGCAACTCGAGGACGCCGCTGCAGCTGAAGATGTGCGAGACGAGGGTGGAGGAGCGGGAGGAGGATAGGTGTTTTATGCGCCAGCCGTGGCTGTGCAAGAAGTGCGCTATTGAGCGGTTGGAGGTGGTGAAGTGGCCCCAGGTTGGGCGTTGGGATATGGGGATTGAGCGTGGGGGACGGATCGAGGGGACGAGGATGTATGGCATTTTTTTTGTTGAGATTTTTGAGGTTTGCTGGCCGTGGGAGCCGGTGTGGGGGAGCCGGGGAAGAGGTGGGGGGGGGAGGGGAGGGGCGGGGGGCGGAGGTGATGGAGGCTTTCGCAGTTTAGGATGAGTTGTGGAGTGGAGGGAGTGGCGTAGGTAGACGAGACGAGAGCGCACGTTGCATAGTTTTGTTGTTTGTAAAAGTTGTGAAGTTGCAACTTTGCTGCTCACCTTCACCGTTCGTGTCCGTCACCCTCACTGAGACTTCAATTAGGACCTAAAAATTGCGAGATTCAATCAGTTTGATTAAAGGGTTTCATGAAGTAACAATGCTCTAGATTTAGTCCTCACCTCTATCCCCCAGACCCATCACTATCCCACGTGTTCACAGCCTCCACGCTATCATCTACCACACTCGCCTCGTGTCTTAGCCGCACCAATCGCCAAACATACAGCATGTCCGGCTCAACAAACCCATCGCGCCTTAACAGACTCCTGCTCTCTCCCGCCATTTGTTCTCCGTCAAAGACGTTTTTGTCAATCTCGACTGTACCATCCTCTAGCTCACGGATACAAGAAGTGCTGATGTACTCGGGCAACTCCTGCCTCTCGGTCTTAACGCCTGCCCAGTAGTGCTGGCGGCGCAGGAAGCAGGGTATGGAGCCAGAGCTGGTGGCGAAGATGGTGGTATGGCGTGGGGCGTGAAGGAGGTATTGCATTTTGAGTGATTTCCGTTGAGGGGTCGAGTTGATGTACTAATACGGTTGCGAGAGAAAGAAAAATGAAATGGGGGCTGATGGAAAGACAGAGATATCTACAGGCCTTTGATGCGAAGGGGGTGTGTAACTGGGGCAATAAAAATACATCGTGGATGCAAATACGACTAACATCAGTGTTCACAGGATGATACTCAATCATTCGCGCTGCTGGTGCGATAACTGATAATTCTTCATTATGAAGGGCGGTTTGGGTAACGCGAAGTGGTTCCAAGGTTGGAAGAAGGTGATAAAGTGAAGTGCGTGGTATGTGAAAAATTGCATATCGATAAATGCGAGTGTCGAGGTCAATTATACCGTAGGGTCAGGTGAAGACGAGGATACAAGTATGGAATACTTCTTTCTTTAAACTTTAATTCAAGGGGGTATTACGAAATAAAGATAGTTGATGCGAAGAGCCGACCCCCCTGCTCGTCAGTTCAAAAAACAGTATGGAATACTGTAACAGGTTTCGGAGGCCAGTGGGGACCAATTATCTCTCAGCAACTCGATGCCTGAATCTATCAAGTCGGTGATGACGACTGAATGGATCACAGTGTCTGAGCGTCATGTCCAATTCAGTGAATCTTCAAGCACGTACTCACCCACAGATATCTCTCTCTCCCAAGCAAAACCACGTCCACGAACTAAAAAACCCCAGCCTCTTACGCAACTGCGACTGCATCCACTACCCAAAACACCCAAAACAACATGGTATACATCCTAAGCATCCCCCTCTTCTACCAAGCCTCCTCCTACCCCTTCCGCACCTCCTCCTCCCACCCCACAACAACAGCCCGATATATAGCCCTCCTCCTTCCCTCCACCTCTACCTCCCCCAACCAAGCCCTCACGGACCGCAACTCTACAATTGCCAAAGACGCAATCGCCTGGGGCTGGAAGGTCTACTCCGCCGACCCCACCCTTCCCCGAATGCTCTCCTGGTGGGCAAAATACTCAAACGAAGCCCAAAAGAGCAACTGGGACAACGATATATGGCGAATCTGGCAGCGTGAACATGGCGTCCGCATTTTAGAAAGGGGTTTGAGGATTAAAGGGGAAAGGGAAGGGGGGCAGGGGAGTATGAGTACGAAGGAGAAAGCAGCCAAGAGGGCGAGGAAGGTGGGGGATTGGGTTAAGAGGACTACGCATGTTATGGGGAGTACAGAGTTTGAGTTGAGACAGCTGGAAGATGCGAAGACGAGGGCGAGGCGGGCGGAGAAAAGAAGGAGGGAGATAGTGGGAGGGAATGGGTTGGTTGGGGCTTCGACGGTGTCAATTCCTGGGTCGTTGGTTGGGAGGCTTGAGGGGTTGAAGCTGATTAGGGAAGCGAGTGGGGAGGGGATCAGTGATGATGTGGTGGGGTTGCAGCGACGGAGATCGACGACGGGGCTTGGTGATCCCTTTGCGGACGTCTTGGAAGGAATTAATCCTTTTCAGGACGGGTTGGTAAGGACTGAGCTGAACGGTGGTAATGGTACTAGCACGGCGGCTCGCTCGGAGGGTTTCACTACAGATGTGCCATCGATGAGTTGGATGTGTTGGAGAACGATGTGACGGGAGTTGGTGGTTCATGCCGTGTTGAGGTAGTATTGTAGGAAGGACATTGAGTCCAATGTCAATCTTTCAGTGACAAGATATGCTCGAACAGTAATTCAGCTTGTTGAATAAAGCACTGAGAAGATTTGTTGTGTACGGCTTCGTCGTTTCGAAAGCGATAGTGTGTGGTGTGAGTATCCATATATCGACAATGGTATTCCTGCTCTTTTTATACCCAAGACGCCTCACCTCCAACCCTCCTTTCACCAACCCCTAGAACTCCTAGGCTCTTTACAAGAAGTACTCCACAGCCATATCATGCAGATGAGTCCTTGAAGACGAACGATCCAAGATAGCCATTTCCCTAATCCTCTCCACTTCGCGCAACGTTCGCGTGTTATCAGTCTCCTAGAGGAAGTAGTCCGCCACCGGCTTCTTCGCAGGCATACCCCTCGAATCTTGCGGCGCGGCTTCAAAGACCCTGTATCTCCGTCCGGGGCCGTCTCTGTTCTTCTGGAAGCTGTCATTGAGGACGGAGCTGAGTCTCCTTTCACCGTTCGGTCCAGCGTTGGAGCCAAGCACCCAGCCACCACCTCCACCCGCTCTATCGCCATTTGTTCTGCGTTGGAAGCCAGCATTCGATCCGTCTTCGCCGAGCTCGAGGATTGCTGCTACGTTACCGCAGCGGTAGCAGTAGTTAGGCGCTGACCAAACGGTGACAATTGTCGAATCAAACATCTCCTTGAACCCTTCCATGACCAACTGATGTGCTCTCGCGATGAGACTGAGGTCATTTTTATAATTGAACGTCTTGACAATATCAGCGCCAAATAGGAAGCCCGCACCGCGTGGTGACAGGCCCCAACCATCAATCTCATCGGGGTCGGACCATAGCAGATCGCACATGGCTCCTTCGTGTGGCACTTCTTGTTTCCGGTCTAGCAGTCTGATCTTATCCACTGAATCGACGAGAGGTGACAGGCCGCCATGGACGCAGAGGACGGCTCCAGTGTCGTTTCGACTTGATCCGTTTGCGGAGGAAGTCGCGCCGGTACCTGCAGGGCCGACGCGGCCTGGTGTAGGGGCTACTGGTGAGGAGGAACCCATGTTTGCGCTGACTTGTGAGGCGGCGCTCGATTGGGAGTCGGAGTTGCGCGCGTAGCGATACATGATCTCGCCGTTGGCGTTCAATGTCTCAATCTCGATGTCTTGGTCGACGTCGGGCATGTTTTCCATGTTGGTACTCTCTGCAATAGGTCCGTCTGTGGGTTGGAGGGATGTTGCAGCGCCTTGGACCAGAGCACCGAGCGCTAGGTAGTCGAAGACCTCGCAACAATATCTGGGAGGATCAGTACCTTATTCCCGACAAGGCGTGATTGGGATAGCCTACCGCCACACGTTGGCACTGCCATACTTCCGCAAACACTCGTCGTAGAAGCCATATACAGTTGTGATCTGCCGTGATTCGTGGTTACCTCGAATGAGCGTTATTCGGTCTGGGTATCGGACTTTGAGGCAGAGAAGGAGGAGGAAGGATTCGAGCGAGTAGAAGCCGCGGTCAACGAAGTCGCCTGTGCCAGAATCAGCCGTTACGTTCCTCAATCTGCGCCTTGGACGGGCCTCATACCCATGAACAGGTAGTTCGTGTCTGGTACGTCTCCACCGACGCGGAATAGCTCCATGAGGTCATGAAACTGGCCATGTATGTCTCCGCAAATCTAGAATGGCTCTCTGATCAGCTTTGCCCATGTAGTCTTTGCACAGCATGTGTACCGTCACCGGCGCATCCACCCCCACCACGTTGCCTTCCTCAATCAGCAGCTCGCGTGCCTTGTAGCAGAGCTCTCGGACCTGGTTCTCGGGTATCGGACGACACGCGCGGAGCTGCTGGATGGCCCTGCGATCCGTGTCAGTACCGTCCTTCGTGCGCATCGAGGCTCTCCATACTTGTCGAGGTCGCTACCACCGGCACTCATAGTGACGAGTGCGCGCTACACGCCCGCGCAAGCCTGATCGGACTAAAGCAGGTGTTGATGATGCGACAGCGTGCGCGAGTCGTTCCCAGCTTTCCAAACTCTTGCAACAATGTTCGGGCGGCGTGTATGCTCTCTTCGGTGGCGGTAAAGACGCGTCGTGGTATCAATGCAACTGACTATCGGGCACAATTAGTCCGAGGTTTATGTGAAGCCCCGCAATTTCATATGAGATTGCCAGTCGATCCGCAGCCGTTTGATCTGCAAGCACCTGCAAAGTATGGTGGCATGTGATGTCGAGGGCATGCTCCGTAAGTAGCGGGAATTCCGAGGTGCAGGCATCTTCGTCGAGCTAGCGCGGCGGTCACTGTTCACTCCACCAAAAGTCCATCACCACGTCCAGTCCCGCGCCCACCACTCGCCCAACGTCTGCACCTGTTCGAGGCATCCCAATTGGCCCGGTATACTCTTCCCCGCTACGCCTCAAGCTTCGAACACACTCTGACGCGACAACAGGCCCAGTGATGGCTTCGCAATCCGCCCACTAGTCTCACACCACGCACACGATGCCTCCACATCTCCACCCGCGGTCGCGCATGACGACTTCGCTCTTCACTACAACCCTCATGGTCTCCTTCCTCGTCGTCGCAGCACCGCATCTCATGCCATGCCCTGTCGACCCGCGCACACTCGCCGACTCTGCAGACCCCACAGGAGAGAACAGGAGAAGGCGGAGACGGAAAGTTCCGGAAGACGAGACCTGCAACCATGTCATGAGCGAAGAGCGGATGAGGAGGCAGCAGATGGAGGAGAACATGGCCTCAAAGCGGGAGTGTCCAGTGCCGAAGCCCGGTGGGCTGATAGGGCAGGTGCTGGGTGTAAAGAATGAAGAGGAAGAAGATAAGACAGAGCGGAAACTGTCCATCATGCAGAGGGTCGAGAAGGCGATATGCAAACCGCGGTCGAAGAACGACGACCAATAACGAGAGGCTTTTGGAGCGTCAAGCGGCAACACTTCATTGCGGAGGTAGACCCTACCCTGCCTTGCAACAGGCAAGAAATCCGCCTCTGGAATGAGAAGGGCGCGGATCAAATACAATATTGTACATACTTCACAACATGGAAGAAAACGGTGCACAAGCATGTACATAACAGGATATCAAAGTCCAATTCTAGCAAAGATGCACCTTCAAGCTCACGACGACACTCACAATCCCAGTCATATGTTGCTAACATCGCTAATTAGACTTTAGTCGCGACTGGAACATAGCGTTAGCGCGTGACGGACAAAGCAACGTGATCGCGTGTCGCGTAGCGTGGATACACTACGTCATCTCAAACCCCCATCAACACCACTTCCCACCTCCATAACACCCCTGCAACCAGTTCATATACTAGAGACAATCACGCACTTCCAAAGATGCCCACTCAGCCCCTCACAAAAGCCCAACGAATGAGCTATCGCATCGGCCGCGGCGAAACCGGCGTCCTAACCTTCGAGCCCTACAAATCCGAAATCCTCCCCCTCTGGCGCTTCAAAACAGTTCTCGTCGCCCGCAAATCCTCTTCCGCCATATATGCCAAGTTCCTCGAATACGAAAAAGAAGACGACTTCATCGGCATGGACATGAGCCGCAAGTTTCTGCAGATGGGCATGACGCGTGCGAAGCGGTATGCGAACCACAAGGGCGGAAGAAAGTATGATAAGCAGAGTGGACAAGAGTTGGAAAAGAGTAAGGGGCACGAGGGGATGGAGGAGAAGGCGGAGGCTAGTGCTGTGTTCAGGGCGGTGTGGGAGAGGGCGAAGGAGTTTGAGGGGTATGTGGTGAAGAAGGAAGTGTTCATGAAGGAGCAGAAAGAGTGGGATAAGGCGAGGAAAAAGGAGGCGAAGCAGGAGGTGAAGGGGTGAGCCTGAAAACCTAGAGTAAGGCTTGCCTGCGGCACGACTATCTTCTCTCACCTATTACTTGTCCGTGAATGGAGGGCAAAAAAGGGATCGGGCAATGCAAGACTCGAACGTGCGTCGCTCGCCGAACCCAGATTCCGCTGCAGAACACTTCAGGCCCTGGATAGATCCACTCCAGCCAGCTGGCCCCAGACGCACGGTTGGGTGTTTGAATCTACCCAGCGGGACTTGAGCGCGAGTGTCCTAACACTGGACTAACTGCCCTTGCTAACCGATATCGGATGGGATGGGGATTGTTGAGTATACAAAGTAAGAGCACCACTTCTATCCACATCATCTAGACACAGTACCAGGCAACTTTTCGTCTTTCAAGTAAGCAAGCAGAATGGGCTCTACATGAATCGAACATGTGTTTTTTAACAAGAATTACCAAGGTCAGACGGCTTTCGCTAACACTATCGGCACTTTGGTGAAATCAAAAGGTAGCTTGTAGAATTACGCTGCGAGCATCTTACCACTGGACTAAGTACCCGGGTACTGCTTCGATAGAAGTATAACCAGTTACTCGGATATATCGGACGAAGGAAAGTAGGAAGGGATTAAGGACGGAGCAAAATAAAAAAAAGTTTCTACGTTTTAGAGAGTGGAGAGAAGGTAAGCGTCTTCACAATGCACCTTTACTATACCTACGCACTAGCACCCGCACCCCCTGGCAACCTGTTTATGGCACTTTATAAATGAAAGATGTATTCATCTAAAAAGAAGGAAGCAGTGGATGGGAAATACTGACGGTTTGTGCATGGTGCTTGACTCTAACGACGAAGGGCCTACCGCAACTTCAGCAAGCTTCATAATGTGCGCCAATTCCTCTCTTTTCGAGACTTTTTGCCATAATTTGGTCTGGGTCAGTGGGTCCAACCCATACTTCTCTTCAGGCACTTCAAACGAACAGTCACACTTCGGAACTCAATATGGCTACCAAGCAGAAAGGGACCACCTTGAGTTCTTTTACACTAGGGCTCGGCTGGTTGGACGGATAGTACGTTGATTAGTGAGGAGGACAAGGAGTTTGGACTGGATGTATTAGGATCACCAGTTGCCGAGGACTGCGAGACGGATGGAAGAGATGGATTGCAGTTTGCGTGAGGCATCGTGAATTACAAGCGCTAGTGTATGCCAGCCATGTTTCTTGCTCCAACGAAGATAAAAGTCTATTCCGTGAACGGTGATGAAGGGAGGCTATGAAGCCACTATTCTATAGCGCCCTTGCTGTTTACCTTACTTATCGCAGGCAGGTGAGAGTAAAAGGAGGCAGGCAGGCAAGCAAGCAGAGAGGGTGATTGTTTACTTTTGTATTCGTCACGTAACTAGGACACATCCTTTAGCCAGTTGGCGCCTGTATTTAGAGCTAATCAAAGTTGCCGCTTTTTCGCACCATGGCCGACTATAGAATGCTGCTTCCTAGCAACAAATGTACAGTCCTGACTCGAATACTCATACTACTATCTCGTCGGATGACTTCACATTCAGATGAGCGGGTAAATAGTGCGAGGATATTGTCGCTACAACAAGTGCTGAATAGAGCGTCTGAACAAATCCGTCAGAAAGAAAGCGTAGACAATCGAATGTGAAGTTATTTTGTCCTCCACCTAGTGTCATCCACTCTTCTCCGTGCTATCGCCATTCGCAGCCTTTATGCGCTTCATCACTCCCTCTCCCATATTCAAATTCCCACTCATCTCCCCCTCCCCCTGCGCATACGTCTTATTCTCATCCCACCCAATCAAGCCCCCCTTCTCCGTAATCTTGATCGCCTGCCCCCTATCCTCCATACTCATATTACACACATCCTTATGCACCGCCCAGTCTCTCCTCTGACAAGTATCCGAACAATACGTCGCCGTCCCACATCTTCCACACCGCTGTAGTTCCACCTCTTCACGCTTATCACAGGTCGTACATCTGGTAAGATTGAGGGATCGGTAAAGCCAATGCGGATTCATGGGTATGCCATCACCCCAAACATCCATCGGCGCATACTCCACGAAAAACCTATGTCTCATCTTCTTCCCAGTCTCCCACCTCTTCTTCAACACTAGCTCTTTCACCCACGCCCTCCCCAGGCGTTCAATCTCCCCTAGATCCGTAACGTCCTGCTCACCCAACATACTCTCCTTGGGATTCGGTATCCACTTCCCCCTCTCTTCACCCTCCGAGACAATGTTGTAAGTAAGCATAAGCGTCCAGTTATCACCAGTGCTGTCGAGAGATCCGAAAGTAATCTGATTCCCAATACGTCCAATCTCAATCTTCGACCCCTCAGCTGTGTCTTCATTAATGCCAAGCGTCCATGTCATCGAAAACCAAGCATCCAAATCCAGGAATGCGGTGAGTGCATTCGGGCACCATTTGTACAAAACAGTGGCTATGCCGATAGCTGGAGTGAGATTGCCGGTATCGCTTTCCTCTGTGAAAATTTCTGTGTCGATGATGCTGAGGGGCGAGGCATCGAGGTGTAGTTTGGCGGTTGGGTAGTCTGGTAGTCTGAAGTTGGCGAGGTGGGTGATTTGAGTTTCCATTTTGTGTGTTGTTGATGCGCAGGAGAAGGGCGGGAAAGTGCCAAAAAAAGTGTAGAGTGGGGCCGCTAAAAGGGATGTGATTGGCGGTACCTATTATCAATGCTGTAATGTGGAAATATCAAGACATGGAGATTTACCATGATGAGAATCTGTTCACTGAATGAGCCAGGGGAAACGGATAGTGCACAGGGCTAATTTAGTAAAATGAAAACAAACAGCATTGGGTATACTAAACTATCAAGAGAGTGAACACCCATGCTCCTTCCCGTTACGAGTATAAGGAATTCCAACGAGCCATACCATGCCAAAAACCAAGCAAAAACGAAGCTCTACCAGTTCCACGTCCGACTCGCCGCTGAGAACACAGGCGGTTTCCAAATCAAGCGATCGGGATCGATGCTCCTCTTCCCCTTCAATTTCTCTTTCGCCTTCTGTCTTTCCCGCTGGGCTATGACTGCATCTGTGAGCACGACGACGTGCTGGTTCTTACTATAGCGCAACATATTCAGGTTCTGCAGTGTGTGCAGGACATCGTTTGTGGTCATGGCCGTCGCAGCACCCAGATCCTCGATATTGGCTTCTACGCGGCCTGGTTCCATGAGTAGGTCGACGAGAATCTCCTGCCAGTACGCACGGTACCCGAGAAGACCCAGATCGGAAAGCGGCTTCTCTGGGGAGCCGAGTTTGCCTTCACGCTTGGAGAGAAGATAGGAGAAGTCGATGAGGAGTTTACCGAATCCTTTCCGCTGGTACTGCGGCAGGGTGAGGATACAGGCGACATTGTAGCCTTCGGCCGACTCTTTCTCTTTCGAGAAGTAGCCTACAAAATGGCAGCCGTGCTCGTCGCGTGTGCACATGCAATAGAACAAGAAGGGATCGACGTCGTAGTAGAGAGTCTTGTGGTCCAGGAACAGTTTCGAGAGTAAGCAGAGATTGCGACACCAGGTGCGTTGCCGCCGTCCATCGATCTCGAAGAATGAAACGTAGTCGTCGCGGTAGATCTCATTGCCCGGTGGGTGGAGAAGATGGCACTTGATGCGGTGACGCTCGAACTGGGTCAGTTCGCCACAGTATCCTAGGCAGAACTCGCAGATATAGACGACATCTGAATCTACAAAGTCAATGGGGTAGGGTGAGAAGTACCAGGGCTCAACCTCAAACTTTCCCATTTGTATCTTCTCCAAATTTCGCACTCGTGAGATCTCCGTCTGGTTCTGTGTCATGGATCCGGATGTTCGCAACTTCTCGATCTCATCCTCTCGTGAGTAGTTTTGATCTGGCATGGCCTTGGCTGCTGCTGCGGCGTCTTGCACATCCACAAGGTCTATATCCTCGTCTTCCGGCTTCGGTGTTCCATCTGTGACTTCGCTGGTGACTATAATCTCCTGGTTTTCTTTACCTCCTGCTTTGGAGGGCCGTGAGGCTCTGCCTGGTATGTTGCTAGATGTCGATTCCGGTGTGCCTGAGATCTCGCGATCAAGCTTGCTGCGTGCTCGCTTGGGGTTCTTCTGATCAGACTTGGAAGGCGCCTTGTCGTTCTTAACGGCAGTGCTCTTCTTTTTGTCTGATTTCTCTGAGGCCGGCCATTCAACTTCGCGCGAGAGATGTATGCGCTCAGCCTCGATCCATTCATCAAGGCGTTTGTTGAACTCTTCATAATGGACGTAAAACTTGGGCCTGCCTTGGCGCGTTTGTATTGACAGTATCTCAGCCTTGCGCTTCTCACCATCCTGCGAATTGTAAGTTGGAGTTTTGGTTTTCCTACAATGTCGCTGGAGCGTCGCGTTTCGCGATGTTGCGCGCTATCAACATACCTTTTCAACCCATGCCTTCACACCGACTCTGCACGAACGCATCAGCACACTTCTATAAATGCTGCAGGGTGTCGCACCTACCTCAGCTGCGCCAACGTGGCAAATCCCGTTTCCACCGGCGCTGGCGTACCCGACGGCTCGTGAGAGGATTCCCGCGGCGCCATGGTAATGCGCGACTCTCTGCGTCTCTATCACAAATTTTGGATCGCGTTGTGGGTGTCGATGTCGCGAAGAAGTTGCTGATGCTGCAGTTCTTTGTCGCGATGTTGCCGCCTGGCCATCGGCCCTGGCAGCGCTGAACAGCCGACCGTGCGGCCCAAGGGTCCTGCTAGCGCCTTCTCGAACTTTTGCTCGCGGGGATTGCGCGGAGAATGTCAAACGGGCAAGTTTCTTCGACAACCACTGACAGGTCGACAAGGACACCGCTATGCCTCAAAGGTGACACCGAAATGGCGCCAATAGATCTCGACAGTCTGTCCAGCAACTGGAAGATCCTGCAGGCGCGACTAAAGCCCGCGACGCCGGCCGCATCTCCGAAGCACAAGAAGTTCGAAGAAGAGACGCAGACGTTACTGAAGCGCAAAAGACACCAAAATGTCAATGGGAAGCACGACAATGATACTGCAAATTCTGTGAATGGTTCAGAGAAAAGCACACCACGAAAGCCACCTCCCTCGAGGAAGCGCCAGAAGATGGAGGAACCGGCCTCTGTCGGCGCTTCAACTAAGCACCATGACACCAAGTCTCTTTCCAGGAGTGTCTCGATGCCCTCGCTCAAGAAGAGATCACTGCCACCCCCCTCGAAAGACAGCGCCGAAGCCGTTTCGATCCTCGCCCCCCACCCCGACTTCCCTGACATCGAGAACGAAGGCGTGTCGGCGGTCGCACTGCCCGGAAAATATGTCGCATTGGACTGTGAGATGGTCGGCATAGGGCCCGAGCCCAACCGCGACTCTGCGCTGGCCAGAGTGTCGTTGGTGAACTTTCACGGGCACCAGGTCTACGATTCCTATGTCCAGGTGCCGCGGAACATCGAAATCACCGACTACCGCACGGCAGTTTCCGGTATCGAGCCCAGGCACCTCCGGTCCAGCGTCGCGCGACCCTTCGACGAAGTACGAAACGACATCAAGATCCTCCTCGGAGGGCGCATACTCGTCGGGCACGCCGTGAAGAACGATCTCGATGTGCTCATATTGAAGCATGACCAGCGCTTCATTCGCGATACCTCCAAGTTTACAAAGTTTCGTGCGCTGGCCCTGAAAGCAGGGTGGACACCAGGCTTGAAGCTGTTGGCAGATAAGTTGCTGGGCGTGCAGATACAGACCGGAGCGCATAGCTCGGTCGAGGATGCAAGGGCTACTATGGCGCTGTACAGGCTTGACAAGGACGACTTCGAGAAGGAGATCCGGATGAAGTACGGAAATGTCCGGCTTGAAGGTGCGGGGACAGATGCCGACGCTGGTGGAGACGAGGAGGTCAAGAGGAAGAGCAGGAACCGGAAGAAGAAAAAGAAGAAGAACTAATTCATGGTGTGGGAGTTTGATTTGGTTTTCGGGTGTTGATCTTGCTGCATTTACATCGAGCTTGCATGGAGTTTTGCATGGTACGGATACCCTGAAAAGTTCACTTCTATCACCTGTACAATCCTAGGTGTTGTTAGGAATCACCCCAAGTTCATTACTTTAGACTGATCTAAAATCTTGTCAATATCATTATCCACATCATATATTCTTAACCACCTGTGCGGTCCCATATTGTGTTCGACACTTGAGTTGGTATCGAGTAAGAGTTGCTAATAGACGCCCCAGTGATAGGATTTAGATGTGTACATTCCTGGCTCATGTGTTAGAAGCCACACCTAAAATCCGATAGGTGAATCTGCACGGCTACCGATTGATCTGGCTTACAAGAGAAACCCCGAACCTGATTAGGACGGCTGTACGTCTCTGCTATTGACTGAATTCGCTATCCCACCTACTAATAGCACACTTGCCAGCTTTTCATCCAACCAAGACCCTCAATTCACGTCCTAATTAGGTTCGGGGTTTCTCCTATAAGCGGTGTTGCTGCACGATCAGGTAGAGCGGGTCGGTTATGCACGTTGCTTACGTCCGAACCGTCTGTACCTGCCAATCGCTACTCGTTGCTCGTCTAAATCCGTTAAACCCATCTTAACGACTTGGATATACACTTGTGCTGTTCGCGCCTGAGCTAGCATAACGAAAAGACTCCACATCGGCAACTACATACCCGGAGATTGGCGGAGATAAAGCTCTATGGTTGACCCCACGTCAGGTATGCAAGGCGTCTCCGCAGTCTTAACGCCATCCCACAAATCATCGTCCGAAATCCTTCCGTAGAGGGAGTCTAGAACTGCATACTACGGACAAAAAACGATAGGCCCTAAGGTACTCGCTGCAAATACGTCATGGGCATGCAAAGGTCCCATTGGTACAAGAAGGAGCTACCGCCCGCCATGAGCAACACATAATCACAACACATCTTTCGCTGTTCACACATCTTAATAATTTCAAAGCTTCAATCAATTCTCAAGGCCAATATGTCACCATTCGGCCCTCCCCCAAAGGCGGCGTCCCTCTTGGACTTCCACCGCGTCATGGCGCCCACTGCCAGCGTTCGCGTGAGCCCGCTCTGCCTGGGAGCTATGAACTTTGGCGATGCGTGGCAGGAGATGATGGGCAAGTGCGACAAGAAGACGACTTTTGAGATTCTCGATTACTTCTACCAGCAGGGTGGTAACTTCATCGACACGTGAGTCTACTGTCAAACTAATCACCATGCAACTATCGGCAGCTTCTCGAACAAGAGAACATGTCGGAGGTCGTCAAAATGAGACCATATGGCTAATTCGGGAACAGCGCAAACAACTACCAGAATGAGGAGTCTGAGACTTGGCTCGGCGAGTGGATAAAGGAACGTGGTGTCCGCGACGACATTGTCCTTGCGACCAAATTCACGACGTGCTTCCCAGACCCAAACAATACCCCTCGCCAACGTATCAACTATGCCGGAAACAGCACAAAGTCACTTCGCCTCTCGCTCGAAGCGTCCCTGAAGAAGCTCCAGACCGACTACATCGACCTACTCTACGTACACTGGTGGGACTTTACTACCTCAATCCCTGAGCTTATGCAGAGTTTGAACGCCGCGGTAAACTCCGGAAAGGTTCTGTACCTCGGTATCAGTGACACACCCGCCTGGGTTGTAAGCAAGGCGAACGAATGTAAGTCTTTCCGTATACGCCATACCCGCATACCCGTTGCTAACCACAGATGTACCAGACGCCCGTAATCATGGCCTTCGCGGCTTCAGCGTCTACCAAGGCCGTTGGTCTGCAGCCGACCGCGACTTCGAGCGTGAAATCATTCCCATGGCCCGCGAAGAAGGCATGGCCCTCTGCCCCTGGGGTGCCCTCGGCGGCGGAAATTTCACCACGGAAGAAAAGCGCAAGAACAGTGAACAAGGCCGCAATTTCGGTCCCGCATCCGAGAAGCATATCGCCATCTCCAAAAAACTCGAGGCCGTTGCCAAGCAGAAGAACACGCAAATTACGAGCGTCGCTCTCGCATATGTACGATACAAGTACCCCTTCGTGTACCCGATCGTGGGTGGCCGCAAGATCGATCACTTGAAGGGTAACATTGAGGCCTTGGGCCTGGAGTTGAGCGAAGAAGATATTAATGATATTGAAGCTGCGGTGCCGTTTGATATTGGCTTCCCCATGAACTTCCTCTTTGGGTTCAATGGGAAGGAGTACAAGAGTAATATGACGAGCTCGGATGTGGGTCTCTTGAGGTATTCTGGAAATATCGATAGCATACCTCTGCAGCAGGGGCCGAAGCCGCATCAGCTGCAAGGGCATGGGGGAAACTAGGATGCTGACACTACATGCACCGCCTAAGAGGGGGATCATCTTACAGCTATGATCAATATCACTAGATAGGCATACATAGGAGTCAAACCGCCCTCCCTGGAGTATATCTCGCTCCCCTCCCTCTCCCTGAAATACCATCGCATGCCTTACCTCTTCAACGACCAAAATCCGCCTCAATTCACCAACAGCATCACCCTCCCCCCTCCCTCCTGCCTCCTAACCTTCACACATCCGTAAATACACTCCCAGATCGCACACCTCGGACATTACACTTCTACAACCTGAGTAGGTGGCTGTGTCAAACTATCCCCTCCACTCCTCGCGTATCGCTTCCCTTGTTGACACTGGAGTCTCAGACTCTCAATTTTCACGTAAGCAGCTGACGTCAGGCGATTCGAATCAAAGAATGTAGCAAAGAACCCAAAGACGACGCTCAAGGACTCGCAGCATCCTGGTAATATATACTCTACTATGAGCACCCCACCCAACAACCGGGTCCCTAAACTGCCATCTCATGCCAACGCCGCCATCAACCCGACGATACCCCCAGCACCTATCCCCACCGCCCTCAGCATATTCAACCTAGCAAATTTATCCATCAAACCCCTCACCTCCTCATCCTCCTCCTTCGTACTCTCCTTGCGCGTCTTCTCTTGCGGCCTACTCAAATCCGTCCACTGACTAACGTCGTCCTTGCCCTCGACACTCTCCTCAGCATTCCTTTGCTTCGCACCCGTATGTTCTCTATACGCGGCACTCTTCACACTCCTGCTCCCACCAAGTTCCTCATTCTTCTGGATGAGCCGGAAATTCGTCGGAATCATGGTTGAAGTGATCGGCGCGATGGACATGGACAGTGCTGCCGCGGCGAGGTAGAGACCTGGTTTCCCCTTTATGGCTTGTTGGAGGAGGGATGATAGTGTCTTGGTGGACAAGGTCGGGATGGAGGTGTAGGCGAGGTAGGCGAAACCTGATGCTGAAGAGACGGCGGCGGTGGGGAAGATGTGGGAGCCACGGGAGAAGAGCCAGCGGATCATGGGGAGGGATCGGGATGCTGGTTGGGATTTGAGGAGGGGGATGTCGAAGAGAGAGAGGCATGCTATGCCGCCCGAGGCCATGAGCGCCGTGGAGATGCTGAAGACTTGGATGGTTTGTGTTGCGGACATGTTGTTTAGTAGCTTTTTGGAGAAAAATTAGGTTGTAGAATTCGAGTGAGTAGTATTTTTTATGAAAAGAGGCCTTAAAGAAAGCTGATATAACCCTTATTCGGCTTTTGGTTACTGCGCATAAGGCGGGTTACGCGGACTCCGCTAGTGTGAATTATGATGTATGATGTCATCCTTCGTACCGTTTCAAGTTTTGCGACACCATCGCATCCATACGATACAATATTGATACACGCCTCGGCGTTCGAAAAAGCCAGTATTTTCGCAACCTCGGTGTACCTACTCAGTCCGCTTGTGAACTTTGGGCAGTGCGAACCAGCAAGCAAGCATCGCCCCGTACAATCCGACACAGACCGGATGCAGCACCCACGTCCCAGAGGCTTGCGCGAGTATACCAGTTGTGAATGGGGCGACCGCGCCGCCAGAGCTTCCTGCTCCTCCGATAAATCCGATCGCTGTCGTCTGGATGTGGCGAGGCATGAGGCGCGAGAAGATTGTCTGCGCGCATGGGTAGACGGGGCCCAGTAGCAGACCAAGAAGGCATACCGCAACCGCATTTCCAATAAGGTTAGGAGTCAACCATGCCAGAAGTTGAAGGACGACCGTGCCGAGTGTAAGGATGACAACGAATTTCTTTTCGCCGATCCTCGGTGCAGCGTGTGTGAGAACAAATCGACCGAGTGTAATTCCACCCTGTTCAACATTAGCGACTCTCTCACAGGACGATAAGCATACGTACCCAGAAGCCCGCCGTTACATAACCAACTTTAGCAGGGTCACCATTCCTGTAGTTGATAAGGTAAGAGATGAACCATCCCGAGATACTGACTTCGGCTCCTTGGTATGCGAATATGAACAAAGCCCCAAAGATAGTCACCTTGTTCTTCAAAGCGAGCTTTAGATCCTTGAGCTTTGAAACGGCGTCCTCCGCGGCTGTCTGTCTGCTGGCTGTGGCTTCGAGAGTATTCAAGAGAGGTTGCTCGGTCTCTTCTGTGTATGACCAGAATGCCCAAGCCGCCATCGCAATGCAACAGAGTCGTAGCCCGACGGCCAGGAAGTAGAAGCGCGACCAAAGCATTCCTCGGGAAACGATGGCGGTCCCGACGATAGGCGCAACGATACCACCCACACCGTATGATCCGTGCGCGGCGCCGAGGATGACGCTTGATGGATGTGTGTTGGCACAGAATACGTTGTTGAGAGCTAGGTTGATTGCCGCGCCGTAGCCTACGAGGAAGAAGCTGACTGTATTAGCGAGGACTCGAGATTTGAAGTAGAACACTCACGCTACGACCACAAGTGGATATGGGGGTGTGCAGACAAGTATGATGTATGCGGAGAGCTGTATCAGTTCCGCAACGATCAATGTCTTTGCTCTTCCGAGTTTGCCCAGGATGGTGTTTGTGAAGAATGCAGCAATGATGAAGCCGGCTGCAGTACCCACGAAGACCAAGGACATGATAGTGTACGATATGTGGTAGTAAGTTTCCATATACGGGATCAGAGCACCCACAACTAACAAACGTTAGTATCTGAGTGCTTTAATAGGGCAGCTTCAATATCTACTCGATCTTTGAAGCCTTTTCAGTTCACGTACCCGAGTCGTTGATCCCGTTCGAAAAATAAATCAAGCAACAGCACAGGATCCTCCATTTGGTCATGGGCGGACTGTTCCACGTTCTGATCAACCCGACAGCATCGTCCCTGTGGGGTGTCGGTGGGCGGCTCATCTCCAGCTCATTGGGCGTCTTGGGGGTGTGAGGGCCTTTCTGTGCTCCCTGATCTGGAGCAGAGATTGGACGTCCGTCGTAGTTCTTGTTAGAGGCGAAGTCTTCGAGCTCGATATCTGGTAGCACACCCACATCTTGAAGGCCCTGCGGTGCGTTACCCTTGCTTTTTTGGTAGGTGGGTTTGGGACTCGTAAGCTTTGAGGCCGGGTGTATGTCGAAGAAGCTGCGAAAAGTAGACGACATATTGGATAGATATTGGAGAGGGCCTCAAGGCAGCATACAGACTGATATTGGGCCCAAGAACGGTTGCTGCAATAATTAACAAAAGGGCGTTGACAACCGGATGTGGGGGAGCTCGGAGACCCTTAAAGCGGAAGTCCACGAGACACGACAACGACGGGTGTCATTGCTCAATAATCTTGAAAGCGCTGAATGGGTTTCAAGGTTGGATTACACTTGCACTACCCAAAGAAAGACGCACGTAGATAGCAAGCCTGACCTCGGACCTATGAAATGCGCGATCAATCGTTCTGCTGCATTAATCGGAACGGTCCGCGATAGGATCATGAGCGGCGGAACAAACGCAGCTAGGTAATCGGCATCGAGACGAGCAGCGCCCTTTTCATTCGAGCAACAGTTCCGCTTTTGATTGCATAACCATGAAATCATAATTCATGGATGCATGAGCAGAGGAAGCGTTTCCTAAAAGGATGATAAAATGCGAGGTCTGAGCGGTGAAGATGACTCTATTTGGCTCGGCAAAACTTTCCTAGCTCGAGATTTCTCATTCACCACTCCAAACCACTACCAACAATATCACCGAGCCCCCACCTACATACTCAAATCAGCCCGCGAAGATGCCGCGACCAAAGCGCACCGTCCTCGCGACCATCGAAGACACCATCACGCCGCCCGCCACGCTTGCGCCAAATCACTTCATCGCACGCATCACTAAGGCGGAGGGCAAGAATCTCTACAACGCCGAATTGCCAGACGGCAAGCCTGTTCTTGCGGAGCTTGAAGCCAAGTTCCGCTCGACGGTATGGATAAAGCGGGGTAGCTACGTGGTTGTGGACACGACTGCGCTGGCAGATAGGGAGAACAAGCTGGATGGGGAGATTGTGAATGTGGTGCGGGACGAGAAGGCTTGGAGAAAGATGCCGTACTGGTACGTTATGTTGGGTATCGTATTTTATATGTACAGAATGCTAATACCGTGATTTACAGGCCCAAGGAGTTCGCCAAGAAATCCACCTACGTCGAGGACAGCGACGAGGAGGAATCGACAATGGGCAAGATGCCGCCTGCCGACTCGGACGAGGATTAAGCTTCACACCAAACTCCGGCTGATCACTCCGCGTGTTCGTGATCTTCCTCAATAATACCCTTCGTCGCGCCCTGGTACTCGTTCCGCGTCCCCCACCATACACCCCCAACTGTCACGGCCAGCACTGCGACCACAGTCGCTGAGCTGACTGGTGTACTTGGATACACATTCCACGCCCACTCCTGCGCGCCCCATAACACATACTGCACGATGGGATGGAAGCCCGCTTTCCACAGCAGGAACGGAGTTGTCCACGCGAGGTACGCGAAGAATTGGTAATGCAGGCTTCTCGCGCAGAGCATGCCAATCGTCGTCGCCGTCAAAATAGTCGTCATAATGAAATCCGGCGTAATCTTCCGCGCCATAGCGTCTTGGTCCCTAGGTTCTTGTGCCGGGATAGCGAGTTTGAGGAAGCCGCGGAAGTCGCGTTTGGAAGGCTTTATCCAGCGGGTTTTGGCATACCAGATAAGGAGGCCAATATGGATGGCTAGGAGACTGAGGGCGAAGGGTTTGGAGAGGAAGGTTGACTCCGGGATGAAGCGCCAGTTCACGGTCCATTTGTAGAGGAAGACGCGACTGAGTTCAAAGGCGCGGGCGAAGTATGATGGCGCGCGCTTCCTGAAGGGGTAGCCGTACAGAATCTGGAATTCATCAATCCAAATTCATCATAGCAGAGGATCGTGTACTTACCGAGACCTGCACAATAATCATAGCCTGCGTCAACGCTTCTCTCCCACCCAGCTTCTGCACCATCAAGATGCCCATCGCCGGTAATGGGAGTAGTAGGCTCATCTTCACATTCAGCCCCGTGCTGTAGAAGAAACTCCCCAGATGCCATTGATCCCGCTGATAGCAAAAGATAGCTAGCCAAAGCCCCAGGACAGCAAAACAGTCGTTGAAGCAGCGCAGCATGAAAATACTATGAAGCCGCTTCGACATAACCAGCAATGGGAAAACGTATGGCGGGACCTATAAATGTATCAGCCAAACTCATATTTCCCCATCAAACAATAAGTCAAGCTAGAGATGGAGATAAACATACCCTAGCCTTCCGATAACACTGCAGCACAAGCCCCAGCGTCACCAAATACACCAAAGCGAAAATGTACTGCGCAAGCTGTACATTCTTCCCTTCATCCGTCCACGCGTACAAATGCTTGTAGATCCAGACATGCGCGCCAGGATACACAAGCGGGCCTGTTGAGCCCGAGATGTTGGCGTAGTCGCGCTCGCCTTTAAGGAAGACGCTGATTTGCTGCATGTATGTTGTCCAGTCAATCTCTGTGTCTGTGGGTTTGTTAGGATTTGGTCCATGGGCATGGAGGAGGGGACAAACAGGGAATCTTCTCTATTACCACACCGCAGAGCGCTGCGTCTGCTACAAGCAGTAAGGGGGTTAGCCATCGCGTGTGGTCAGGGTTATATGCGAGGTCGCGCGCTTGGGTGAGGAGCGACATGGCGAGGTTGTGTTGGGTTTGCGATGTTGAGACCGGGGGGTTAACGTTGATGTTATAGATCGCGACTCTGTCACGTGGGAAGGAGGTTTCGAGTTTCAAGGATGAAGTTTTTACATCAGGAAGTGTTTCAGGCGTCGAATGTTCGTACGAGGCGCTAGAGTGGGTGGTTTGGTTTGATGGTCGAGGGGGTCTCGGGTGCACCTTCCTCGGTATTGTCGCAACGAGGAGCGCGTCTTTGCGCCTTTGCTCGAACTCGCCCAGCTTCTTCAATGTTCACTTATCTGCACGCCACGAGCACCTCAGTATGATACATGTGTATTAAGGAGGATTGATAGAAATTATGTACATTGCATTATCGTAAGGAATGTTATCGTAGCGCTATAGGAAACACAAAAAATCGCTAATCGAAAGGACTGTCTATCGTAAACCCGCTATGCTAATCCCACAATGTGGAGAGGAAGTCCTCAACCATCGCTTAGGCATCAGTGCTAGGGTACTGCACAAGAGTGATGTACGCATCAGACACGCCCTGGCAAATAAGATCATCAATCCCGCTGCCACCCGCGCGGCAGACGTTGGGAACTGTAGTGGTAGCCACATACTGGATACTGCAAATCAATTAGCATCTCATCTCTGTCATCAGTGTCCAGGGCAAACTTACACATCTGAAACATTCTGCTTCAACAAAAGACCGCTGCGATCCCCCTGGAACGCAAACTCGATAAAGCTATTCTCGCCGCAAGAATGAAACTTCCCATCGTCTACATTGGCGGCAGAGGCAGCGCACTGGAAGTCCAGAGTACCGTTATTGGTGGCGCTGATGTTGAATTCGAGGCTGTTGATGTTCTTGCCGTCGAGCTTACGGGCCCAGAATTTGGAAATCTTCCACACGTAGTCGCCTTCGGTGGTGACGGGGCAGGGCGCGGTGGTTTGGCGGGTGTCAAGAGGTGCGGCGGCAGAGAGGCCGGCGGCTGCAAGGAGGGTGAGGAGGGTGAACTGCATGTTGAAGTTGTTGTAGGGTTGATAGGTGGTTGATTGAAGGATAGTAGGTAAGAGTTGGTTAATTGAGGTAAGAGTTGTTGGCTGATGACGATAGGAATGGAGTGTACTTCTCTTCTGTTATATATCCATCGGTTCTCGTATACGACTCGCACTTGCCCTTACCATGACGATGACGTCTGCCAACACCGAGGTTGGACACGAGGGATCGACATTAAAGCGCGTGATTCCTGCGTACCCACACGAAGAAGTAGCATGGAAGATATCATACGAACACGAGAGCGGGAAGGCTTGGAAGTGCCGACACGTTCTATTTCTGGAACTTTCTTACCCGATGTAGTGATTTACTAGTCGAGAAGCGGTCACGGCTTCTTCGGAGTGACTCGTACGATATACGGAAGCATGCTTCAAGGTCTATCTAGCTCGCAGAGAAGATCCACAGTAGGAGTTGCTAGTTGTACGAGTAAGTAACGTGCATGGTGGGCATGTTGGGTAGCATCGCGTCTTTGGTAGAGCGAGCCGCGGTACAAGACTGAGTTTGCCGTTAGCTAGGAACGTTTTCGGGGACGCTAGCAGATGACACCGTCTTGACGGAGCCCTCGCCCCGCGGTACTTCGGCGGCGCATCTTCGCAAATTTCTGTAATGTGGAAAGAACCCAATACTGCGAAGCTGCGATCTAACACCTCTCCTCCCAACCCTCAGCAGGTCAGTTTCACTAGAAGCAAATATTCAAAATGCCACAGCGCGTAGAACTAGACCGAATTGGGTGGCTGAAATGAAGTCATCGGCCGTTTGAAGCGGGTGTGAATGTCGATCAGGATCCGCTCTTTCCCGGATACCTCCGTAAGTACGCTAGTTCTCTATTTTAGAACGCTTCGAAACTCAGCCTCCAAAACACAACTTCGGTAGGTCTGAAAATCAGGACGAGTATCGTTCAGGTGGCGTGGCACCGCTAGCCGGCACTACTGGTGAACAATCTGTCCTTGAGAGTAACATCGAGACCGCAACCTACGCAGACTATCGACTACCGTACACCGTATGCAATCAATCGCTCCGCTGGAAGAAAGGGTCGTATGGCTTGCTCTTGCCACAATCGCGAAAGTAAGTAGATGACGAAGGGGAATATTCTCGCTACCACTACCTCCACCTAACATGCCGCGAACAGTGGCTTGTTATCTGACTCTGGTTTACGTTACTGTATTATCAAACGTGTAATGCGAAATGAGTATCTTGTCGATAGCACTACCGATCGCCTTGCCCAAGGACGGAATCAGGAAGAAGCCGTTGAGCTGCCCTGGAAGATCATATATCCCTAGTGTTGATTGCTTGGCTGAGGAGAGGCTGGAAAAGAGCGACGAAAAGGGCGACGAATGAAGGAGATGAGAGCTCAGACGAAGAGGACGATGCCCCACACGATCAAGTTGAAGAAGGTGCTGAGCTCGAAGTATCGGGCCAACACAACGAAGAAGATAAAAGAAGAGGACGTACCGTGACTCTGGGAAGTATAGACAGTACGAATTTGCAGAAGCGTCGGTTTATGTTCGCGTGCATGAACAACGACATGGACAGCGCTTACGTGCGAAGGGGTTTTTAAATCCGGATTTGGAGCATTTAACGCAGTGGCACAAAACCAGAAGGGAGTATTGGCAAAGACAGTATGCATTAAGAAATTATGTGATAAAAGCCGGCATCCGTATATTAGCGGGTACTCACCGGTCAAGCACAAGTTCATGTACTGCTTTAGGAAGACCTCGCGACGGCTTGCATGGGATGCAGCACAAGGTACGACTCTCGGGGTCACCTCAACGTGAATGTACATATAACACACGTATGGTAAAGCCTGTGTATTGTGACATGGACAGCTTATACCTACCTCTCACTCGACCAACAAAGATCCCAATCATGTACATGTCCTCACTCCTTTACCAATGTCTACACATTCCCGGTCATGGCGTACTTCGACTACAATAATCCGTATATAAATGGAGGCGAAAGCGACTACGCTGCAGACAGAGACGATGGCAACTACACGATCAGCAATGGAGGACCCGATAACCTTGACACTGTCAGAAGTGAAGAAGGCGCTTACTCTGCAGGGGAAGATAACGTCAACAACAGCTACGTGACAAGCGGCGATGAAGAAGACTATTCAAACGAAATACATAGGTTGAAAACGATGAGGACGAAGAGTGCGAGGAGATCTAATGTCGAAGAGGAGACATCTGTAGTTGAAGATGAATTATTGGAGGTCGAAGATGATGGGACTGACGCAGTAGATGGCTTCTTGATGGAGACAGCGCAATATCAAGACTATGAGAGTCCGAGTCACTTCAATTACTACGCGTTTCAAGCCTACCAGCTGACAAATAACTACCAGTCGACTAACACGTACGAATCAGCCAACAAATTTGAGTCGGTAGGCAACTACTAGTCAGCCAGTACCTACCAATCGACCAACATCGGCCTTCAGAATAGTCAGCAAAGCCACGCTGAAGCACGATATAAGCCCAGTGTGTCTACCTCGAATTATATCCAGCCATCAGCCAACGCAAGGCATCTTGACTATCCAAATACCAGCGCACACAAACAATACAATACATACGAACCGAACAAGGGAAGCTTGGCTGCTGCTCAGCCAAAGAAGAAGCCCATAATGCCAACAGACAATGCTCTCTACCCTCCAAAATAAGCAATCAGCAATAGTGGCGGCGGTTTACGCAACTGCAATCCTCCTTACAGTGCCAGAACACAATACGCCCCTAGCGCGGTGAGCTAGAAACCAGTTCAAAAGTCGGCCGCAAAGCGATTCCAGTACCCAAGAGCCAGCGCGTATAACCCGTACACATCAAATCCCACTTATGAGCCGAGTAAACCGAGCCCGCCTGCCACTAAATTGGAGAGAACCCTTTTCAAGCCATCGATCAGCGCGAGGGCACCCGAATACCCAACGGCCAGCAAATACACACCATGCACACTCAACGCTACCTACAATCAAACTAAACCGAGCCTGACTGCCACCAAGTCGAAAGGCAAACTTATCAAGCCATCGAGCAGCGCGAGGGCACTTAAATACCCGACGATGAGCACATACCCACCGTACAAACCCGAAGCCGCTTATAAGTCGAAGAAAGCGAGCTTGTTTGCTACAAAACAAAGTGTGATGTCCATTCAGAGCACGTATCATCCTCAAGTCGTATTGACCAATACACCTTCGCGGTACCCCAGCACCGCCTATGAGCACGCGAAAGCGCGATCGACCATGAACAAAGCCCGCACAAGTCTCGTGACAGGAAAGACAGCGCAGTGTTGAAGACATACGCAAGCGTCCTTACCGCAGGCATCTTACCCAAGAGCAAAGTCAGCCTCAGCCCAGCTAAGAGCGTTGCTTATTATCCTGCTTCTGTTTGAGCAAAATACACGGGGACCAGCGCAACGAAGGCGAAATACATCCTGACAGCTATGACCGATCAGCAACCGTCGCGTGCCTTGGCACGTTCTACGCTCAGCAAGGCCGTTGGTAAAGGGATAGGCAAGGTGAAGGCAGTGTCGGTGAGAGTAGGCGGCCTGAGCGTAGAAGCATCAATATCTAAGCCTAAGATGATCAGGATTTCTTCGACAAAGACTGGAGGGGAGGAGAAGAAAAAGAACATGCTGGTGCATGTGGACAGAAGCCATAGTTTGGTACGGCATAGCATGAGAAGGCCTACTTTACCTTTAGCTAGATAAGGTTTCCCTCCCCACTGCATCCCCACATGAGAGCTTTAACGAGACCTAGAAATTCAAACTAATCAACTGGTAAAATGACACCAGGTTAGTAGGCGCTATCTTGAGCAAGCCTCGCTCTCGAAACACAGGCGATTGTTGACTTGCAGCGAGCGCCTCGAGTCAGTACAGCGGGTTGTGCGGCTGGTGAGTGCGACCATGGATAATTTTTGGCACAGTTACTGTTGTTATAAAGGATTGAGGTGCATGACGAGTAGCACAATGTGACAGACATAAGAGAACGAGATAGTAGACAATATGAAGGGCTCGATTGCTATATGCAGTGTGTCGAGGTTTGTGAACCGTAAGCATAAGGGGAAGAAGTTGAAGACTGTACTGAGGTTGTATTGTATGAAACTACAGGCAGTATATGTAGGTGAGTGACCGTAAACAAAGCTAGTGCCGAACAGGCAGTATCCTCTCACCAAAGGTGAGGTGCCACTGCGTATCAGGGCAAGAGAGACCCCAAACTGTGACGCAGTGTGACTGTGGCCTGTGATGGAGTCGTACAGAGCGTACCACGAGAGGGGCTGACATGGCACACCAACAACAGCCACGCTTCACTGACGACGCTCACGAAGTGCTCCGAGCCTTGTTGTTGGTTTCCAGCAGCTTCCATCTGATGTAGAATCAGATTTCTTGCTTGCTGCTTTGTATCGTAGCAAGCTCAACGCATCTCGATAGTAAATCGGCTGCCCTACACATCCTTGTC
The DNA here is from genome assembly GCA_010015635.1 of Clathrospora elynae. NCBI lineage: Eukaryota > Fungi > Ascomycota > Dothideomycetes > Pleosporales > Diademaceae > Clathrospora > Clathrospora elynae. The sequence continues at coordinate 204,120 of ML976017.1, forward strand.
CCCTCCCGTCGCACACGGCCGGTATTTCAGGCACCGGTTTTACCCCTCTCTCCCCTCTCTTCCTCTCCCCTCTCTCCCTCTCCTCTCTCTCCCTCTCGTCTCCTCTCTTTCCCCCTCCTCTC
>ML976017.1:204730-218121 GCA_010015635.1 Clathrospora elynae
CTCTCTCCCCCTCCTCTCTCTCTCCCTCCGCTCTCCCCCTTCGTCTCACCACCTCTGCCTTTTCGCGGACGGCCTTTGGGTTCAGAGGTCGACGTAATATCCGTCTTCTGGCTTCACGAGAATCAGTATACGGGGTGTATTCCGTATTTGGCATGGATTTACGATATCCATTCGCGTTCCCTGTTGGCGATGGAGCGTTTCTATTCTGTCAGACATGCCCGTCGTGCTAGCAGCCATTGCATCATGGCGCAAGGAGTGCGGGGGAAGGAATACGCCGTTGATATGGGCCGCGGATCCTTCTGCGGCCCAGTTCTTATCCCGGGCGCTGCTGCGTGAGGAGGCTGATGGGCTGGGGTCAAGAACATGGGAAGATAACGGAGAGGGAGAGGTCCTTGGATCAACGTGCGGCGCGATTACGATGGGGAGTCGAGGGCGGGACGTTTCTAATACGCTGCTGCTTGTCTTTGGTCAAATCGGATGTTATCGCGTTATGAGGGAGTACGGCCCTTCGCTCGAATCCGCGTCATCGCTATCCGTCTTCGTCGTCGCAGCGCCTATATACGGCATGTTCGCAATGCTACAGTCTCACGTTAACCGAGTCGATCGATACCAACAGCTCGTCTTGATATCGGGCCTGGTCACTGCCCTCTGGATCTGCGCATCCACTTCGCCCTCGGTACGCACATTTGCGGCTACTTCGAGCGTAGAGCTGGCAGCCAGTGCTTGCGGTCATTGTGTCTGGCGAATACTCTTCAACATAGTGATCAAGTTCGCTGAGATTGCATGAAGGATGTTTAGTGCACGGAAGACGAATGAAATGTCAGCGACGGATAGAAACGAGATTAATTCCTATCGATTATAGTATTGTCGACGAGCCGTAGCTCATGTGTCGTAAACTCTTGTTTCTCAAAACTATTCGTTAAGCTTATTCCCATTGCGTGCCCTTCAGTCGCTGCATGAGGTACTCGACTTCGACCTCCTTGGTAAGGGGGATAACCCAGTCCTATAAGCGTATCAGCAGATGATCAAACTAGTTGATGTGAGGAGGCGCACCTTGTACATGGCGACCACGGCATCTGCGTTGACCTTGGACGAACCGTTGGCGCCCAGGTCGGGATCGGTGCCGTAGGTCTTCGCCTTCAACCTCAACCGCTCCAGCACCTTCCTCTCGACCGCAGCATTCGTGATGGCCTCATCAATGCCTTGTCGGTCCTCCTCCTTGATCAACTTGACAAAGCGCTCAGTCTCCTGCTGGAACTTGGCCTCGGCAACAAACTTCCCAAAGTGGATCCTTCGCGACAATGACTGGATAGTCATAACATCGCACGTCGCCGATGAGCCATAGTTCTCTTGTGATTCGCTGTGTGTGCATGCTGCGGGCAGGATGTGCTTGATGTAACAGTCCCTCAACTGCGCATTGACATTGACGTGGTTGGGATGCAGTATTTGCGGGTAGTTGAGGGGCTTGAGGATGGGCTCCTGGAGGACTTCGGGGAAGAAGGGGTACTCGTCGGGTGACTGGTAGCGGCGCACAAGGGACTGGAGGCGCTCTTGCTCGCGGAGCATCCAATCGAAGAGGCTGGTGTTGCACTCGCCAATGTCGACGCCGCCGGGGACGTAGATGGTTGCGTTTAGGGGGAATTGGACGCGCTCTATCAAGTGAAAGGTGATTGTATCCTCTAGCCGACTATTGGCTATTAGCTCTATCTCTCTCTCCGAAAGGCGCGTGAAGGGAACAGTACATGAGCTGGAAGCGGATGTTCGCAAGGTCAAGTGCCTTGGAGGCGTCGGAGAGGTCAATCGCATCCATCGTGTATCCAATAGTCTAGAAATGCGAGAGTGAAGGGGAGCGGAGTAAATGTAGCCATAGCGGTCCGCTCTTGCTATCAAAAGTGCAGGTACCCGAGCATCGGCGTTGAGCTGCGGCGCATGACGCAGGCACATTACCGAAGTCTGCGCTGCATGGGTCTTGCAACACCAAGACTGCTATCGCCAACAGCACGCGCCTCACCGCCCATTGGCCCGACGCATTTGCCTTCCACTGCCCGGATCCGAACGCAAATGATGACATAAGACGACCTTTCACTGCGTTCGTCGACCTGTCCTACCCCTCACAGCTGCCCGCATGGCCTCGTCCACCGCCCGCAATGGCTCACCCGGACGCGGGCGATCCACGAGCCCGCGATCGCCGAGAACGGCGCAATCATTCGACGACGAAGACGAGGGGAGCCTCCTAGACTCTCTGCCCGATGTAGCTCTGCCCAAGCCTCTGTCTAAGGTCACCGTGATGCTGACGCCCGCCAGACCCGCCATCTGCAGGCTTTTGGCAAAAAAGTGTCAGCCACTGCGGGAAGCTTGATCGGCGCCGAGGGCGTCACCCAGCACTACCAGAACGCGCTCGGGGAGCTTCACCGCGAGCTTCGGCGGCCGATGCTGCAGCGCTCCGTCTTTTCCTTCGCCCAGACCACTCCCCGCGAGATCGTGCGCTCGCGCATATCTGTGCCCGAGATCCAGCAGCGAGCCCTCGCCCACATCCCCAATGATCTGCTCGCGAACATACCCGAGGATGACAGCCAGTTCTCGCTGTTCCAGGGCTTTCAAGCTTCATTGCCAGATGAGCCAGATAGCCACACGAAAAAGCATGGGAGACATAATGCGAGGGGGCAGAGGCTGATAGGCGGGGGAGAGGATGAGGACGAAGACCCAAATGTGCCGCCGTCGATGCGGAAGCTGAAGACGCAGCAGCATAGCATGAGCCACAGGCTGGACATGATGGGCGTGCGGAAACACATGTGCATTGCCGAGATACACGAGATTGATAACAAGATCGCCAACCTGAACACGATGCGCAAGATGGTGCTTGACCGGCTGGCGGGGCTTGAGATTGAAGAGGGGGAGCTTGAGCAGGATTTGTTGGGCGTAGAAAACCAGATCGAGGACCTGCAGGAAGAACTGGACGACGAGGCTGCCTTGGCACCAAAGGCACCGGAATCCCTCACAAGCGAAGAGCAGGATGAGGCCAAGGATGACTTCATGTCCGAGTCGATATACCAGAAGATATCGTCGCCGAAGACGAGCAAGGCGAAGAGAGTTTCGAAACGCAAATCGATGCCGGTACTACACGAGCATCTGGAATCAGGGTCCAAGATCAAGGAACTGCCAGCGCACGGCGAGTCCATCACAGCAATGGACTTTGACGCACCATGGGGAATGATGGTTACAGCAGCCTTGGACGACACTGTAAGGGTGTGGGATTTGAATGCTGGCCGCTGCATCGGAATGCTGGAGGGTCACCTATCTTCGGTGCGCTGCTTGCAGGTCGAGGAGAACATCGTCGCAACAGGCTCCATGGACGCCACCATTAAACTATGGGACTTGAGCAAAGCTGAATACTCGCCCATGGACAACCGGATAAACAAACAGGACGAGGAAGACGAGGATGGCCTGGCTTTCGAGAATTCCGAAGACGCACCTCCTGCGCCACCAGCAACCAGCATGCAGGACTGCCCCATGTTTTCTCTCGAATCGCACGTTGATGAAGTCACTGCCATCCATTTCCGCGGCGATACTCTGGTTTCTGGCTCCGCGGACAAGACGCTGAGGCAATGGGATTTGGTCAAAGGACGATGTGTGCAGACGCTTGATGTGCTCTGGGCTGCCGCTCAAGCAACAGCCACAAGCACAACTGACAGCACGTGGCGGAGTACTGGACGCTCTACAGATGCCTCTGCCGACTTCGTAGGGGCTATACAAGTATTTGACGCCGCCCTGGCTTGCGGTACTGCAGATGGTATGGTGCGCTTATGGGATCTGCGCAGCGGACAAGTGCACCGGAGTCTGGTTGGTCACACAGGTCCTGTCACTGCCCTGCAATTCGATGATGTCCATCTCGTCACTGGTAGCATGGACAGAAGCATACGGGTAAGTCGGCCCATCTCAGTTGACAATCTTCACTGCTAACAATATCTAGATTTGGGACCTCCGGACAGGCGCCATCGCCGACGCCTACGCCTACGACCATCCAGTGACGAGCATGATGTTTGACTCGCGTCGCATCGTTACTGCAGCGGGCGAGAACGTAGTCAAGGTGTACGACAAGACAGATGGCCGACATTGGGCCTGCGGACCTGGAGCCGATGAGGAAGATAAGACGACGCATTCTATCATCGAGCGCGTGCGGATAAAAGATGGGTACCTGGTGGAAGGCCGCAAGGACGGGACGGTTGGTGTGTGGTCTTGTTAGCAAGCGCAGTCAGGTTGATAGCTGTATATACTGCTCAAAAGCAACTGTACCATCACGAATAAACAGTTGTATATTAGAAAGAGTGTAGCCTGCATGCTTATACTATGGGATCAGTTCGGGCTGAAATAGCTACAGTAGTAGTGGTAGTAAGCCGTTTGACAGGGCTGGGCGAAGCTTGATTGCAGATCGTTGTCTGGAAGCTCCGATCTGCTGATGACGTAACGTTGAAGCCCGATAAACATTTCTCAACGCCTCCCACTGCGTTAAGTGACCTCAGTGCTAAATACCCTAGGAACACTCGCTTGTCCTTCCTAATGATTATCTAGCGCGACACTGCAGTTGTTGGATCAATTGCTCGCATACCTATCGACGTCGCCGCCTACCTACCCTCTATCCGCCCATACCTCCACCTACCACGATGCTGCCACGACAGGCCGCGTCCTTATCGCGCGCATATCGAACTACTCCCAGGGCTTCTTTACTATGTAGAAGACTACCTCGATCGGAAACTTCTCAATTCCGCGCATCCTTTAGCAATGGCAGCCTAGCAACCGCCACAAAGCGCGCAAGCTCAGATAGCCTGCAAATGTCACGATTGAGCAACTCGAGCATAATACGAAGCCTCTCGACAAAACCGCTCCCGGTAACGCAGTCGCGACTTGTACGGTATGCCTACAGGACAGCAGTAATACTCGGCTCCTTCGTCGCTGTGAGCGGCGGCCTCATCGTCGCCTTCTTCATCTACGACGCCTACACATACAGCGACGATCCGATAGCGACGGATATCCCCGTGTCCGAGCTCGCTCTAAACCCGAGAAGAGGCGGACCGAAGAACCTGCCAATCGCAGAGCACTTTGTCGATGACGACGAGTGTCCTGAGAACAAGAAGCTCAAACACAAGCCGAAGCTGGTCATACTGGGAACGGGCTGGGGCAGCGTCGCGCTGTTGAAGCAACTGAACCAGGATGAGTACCACGTCACGGTCATCTCGCCCTCGAACACGTTCCTCTTCACGCCAATGCTTCCTTCTGCTACTGTCGGAACGCTGGAGCTGCGATCGCTAGTCGAACCCGTCCGCAAGATCGTCAGGAGGGTGCGCGGGCACTTTCTCAAGGCCACGGCAGAGGATGTTGAGTTCTCCGAGAAGCTCATCGAATGTTCCGCCATCGACGCCAAGGGCAAAGAGCAGCGATTCTACGTCCCATACGACAAACTGGTTGTTGGCGTCGGCTCCGTCTCGAACTCTCACGGCGTCAAAGGCTTGGAGTATTGCCACTTCCTCAAGGACATCAGCGACGCCCGATTGATCCGGAACCAGGTGGTTAGGAACCTCGAAAGTGCCTGTCTACCAACTACCACCGACGAGGAGAGGCGGAGACTCCTGTCATTCGTGGTTTGCGGTGGCGGACCAACCGGGGTAGAGTTCGCGGCTGAGCTTTTCGACATGCTCAACGAGGATATGTGCAAACTTTACCCCAGGCTTCTGCGCAATGAGATCTCCGTCCATGTCATCCAATCAAGAAGTCATATCCTAAACACCTACGAAGAGGCCTTGTCTCAGTACGCGGAACAGCGATTCGCACACGACTCGGTCGACATCTTGACAAACTCACGCGTCAAGGAGATCCAGTCAGACAGGATCCTATTCTCGCAAAAGGACGAGGCCGGCAAGGTCGTGACCAAGGAAATTCCCATGGGCTTCTGCCTCTGGTCGACCGGCGTCGCGCAAACCGACTTCTGCAAGCGCCTCGCAGCGAAGCTCGACACCCAAAACAACAAGCACGCCCTCGAAACCGATACCCACCTCCGCCTCAACGGCTCACCTCTAGGCGACGTCTACGCCATCGGCGACTGCGCAACCGTCCAAAACAACGTCTCCGACCACATTGTCAACTTCCTGCGCACCACCGCCTACGAGAAAGGCAAGGATCCCGAGAAGCTCCAAATCTCTTTCCAAGACTGGCGCGGCATCGCCAAACGCGTCAAACAGCGCTTCCCTCAAGCAGCCAATCATCTCCGTCGCCTGGACAAGCTGTTTGAGCAGTACGACAAGGACAAGTCCGGCACCTTAGATTTCGGGGAGCTTAGGGAGCTCCTCTACCAAATCGACAGTAAACTGACTTCGCTCCCCGCGACGGCCCAACGCGCCAACCAACAGGGAGCTTACCTTGGGAGAAAGTTCAACAAGATTGCTCAAGCAGCGCCGGGCATGGCGCTCAATGATGTCGACTATGGTGATATTGATGATGCAGTGTACAAGGCGTTTGAGTACAAACATCTGGGTAGCTTAGCGTATATCGGCAACGCCGCCATCTTCGATTACAACGGGTATGGGCTGAGTGGGGGGCTGCTGGCAGTGTACCTATGGAGAGGTGTGTACTTTGCGCAGAGTGTGAGCTTTAGGACGAGGTGTTTACTTGCTATGGATTGGACAAAGAGGGCCCTTTTTGGAAGAGGTAAGTGTTCTGATGATGCTGAATCGTGGAAGTTGATGCTAACGTGTGGCAGATTTGATGAACTTTTGAGCGATGCATGGTATGGTATGCGATTGCAAGTCAATGGGCGATAGACCGAACCACCTTTGTTTCTTGCGTAGACTTACTCGAGTCTACGTTGTGTAGGCAGATGCTTACTTTGTATGAATACAAGACTCTTTTTGCAATTGTGCGCCGCGATGATGAGGCCGTCAACGACAGACCAGAGATAATCTGAGCGCCCTCAGCATTAAACCCCCTCCATCGGTTTTCCCATGTCAAGCAAACAATGATGCCAAGCTCGGCCGTCGTCCGCGTCACACTTCTATGTTTCGCGTAAGTGACTAAGTTTACGCGTGCAAATTCCAGCCATTCTTAGGCTTGGCCCTTCAAATACCCCAGCGTCTACTTCTCCTCGGAACCAACAAACTCCCATGGATGCCATCTCTACCCCACTCATAACTGCGCCTTCTCCTTCTCCCCCTTCTTCCCCTCAAGATACCGCGCAGCAAACTCAATCCCAGCCTCATACCCAAACACGCCCAAACCACAAATCACAGCCTCTGCCTTGTCGCTCAGATAACTGGTATGCCTGAACGCTTCCCGTTTGTGTATATTACTGATATGCACTTCTACAAACGGTATCTCGACGCCTACTAACGCGTCGCGCAACGCTACGCTCGTGTGTGTGAGTGCACCGGGGTTAATGACGATGAAGTCGATGTTGCCTCGTGCTTCGTGTATGCGGTCGACTAGCACGCCTTCATGGTTGGATTGAATGTGGGCGAGGGAGATGGAGAGGCGCGAACATTGTGTTGATGCGGATTGTATGACGGTGGGGAGGGTTGTGGAGCCGTAGACAGAGGGTTCGCGTGTGCCGAGGAGGTTGAGGTTTGGTCCGTTTATAAGGAGGATGGATTTTGGCATTTTTTTGGTTTGGGGGAGGGGGGGGGATGGGTAATGAAATGGAACTGGTTGGTGGTGAGGGATTTGGAAGATGTTCGCTCGATGGTAGTAGAAGATAATGAGGTTTAAGACTTGGAGCTCTAGGTTACGGTGGTTTGGAGAAACTTCACGACGACTTGAAGTTGAAGCATGTGAATGTCGAGTTCCGAGTTCCGATGCGATTCGGAAGCGGAAAAGTGCTTAACCATGCCAACATGATCGCCCTCTACCTCACTGCATGGGAAACTGCGACAACGGACCCTTTCCACAATTAGCCGATACGGCTTTAGACGGCATTTTCAGCTCTATCAATTCTTGATAGCCACTAACGCGGCAATCGCCGTGGCATTTCTGCTGGTCTGAGTATGCTGGGGTTTTCTGTAAACACAAACACACAAACACGAACACGATGGCAGACATATCAAGAGAAGACTTGGATGAGATTTATGCGTTTGCCGTGGAGCTGGGAAAGCAGGCGGGGAAGATGCTGATGGATGCTGCGCAGTTGAGGATCAACGGTGGAGATGAGACGCAGAAAGAGAAGGAACACGTGCAGAAGGAGAATGCGGTTGATTTGGTGACTGAGACGGACGAAAGTAGGTCACACAAAAATAGCTCGTCGAGATGCATCTTAGGCAGGTATCGTCCTAACAATCTCAAGACGTCGAAGCCTTTATCAAGACCCAGATCGCCAACAAATACCCTTTACACAAGTAAAGCCTTCCTTCCCAACGCCTTTGTATCATCACTGAACTTCTCCAGATTCATAGGTGAAGAATCCTACAGCAAAGGCTCTTCACGCGACTACCTCATCGACTCGGCCCCAACATGGTGTGTCGACCCCCTCGACGGCACCGTAAATTACATCCACCTCTTCCCCATGTTCTGCGTCTCCATCGCCTTTATCCACAAAAACAAACCCCTGATCGGCATCATCTATGCCCCCTTTACCAACCAATTCTTCTCGTCGTGCACTGGTCGGGGCGCCTTCTTCAATCAAACACAGCGCCTTCCTCTGGTGCGCAATCCTGTGCCGCCCATGTCAGTAAATGCGCCGAGTGGCTGTATTTTCTCGTGCGAGTGGGGCAAGGATCGGAGGGATACGCCCGATGGCAATATGCACAGGAAGATTGAGAGTTTTGTGAATATGGCTACGGAGTTGGGGGGGAGGGAGGGGAGGGGTGGGATGGTGCATGGAGTGAGGAGTTTGGGGAGTGCGACACTAGATCTAGCGTATGTGGCTATGGGGGCGTTTGATATCTGGTGGGAGGGTGGATGTTGGGAGTGGTATGTCAATGTCAACTATGCTCGTGTTGGATCAGATGCTTACCACTGTATAGGGATGTTGCGGCCGGTATTGCGATTCTGCAGGAAGCTGGTGGGTTGGTTACTACGGCGAATCCGCCAGATAATTATGCTACAGACCCGATTGAAGAGGTTCGATTGGGAAGTCGGTTGTACTTGGCTATCAGGTGGGTCGATTCCTATTTGAATATGTAGGTAGACATGCTAATCTGTTGCAGACCCGCTGGACCATCATCGACGGAGACTGGACGTGAGAGTCAGGAGAGAACGGTGCGTGAGGTGTGGCGAAGGGTGCGGAACTTGGACTACTCGCGCCCTGGGGCATAGCGTATTCATGAACATTCCCTTGCCCTGCATTGAGTGCAAATCACGCAAAACTTCTTCACTTGCATTCAAATTCCGCTTTTGATCACTCTTTCGTTGATTTGGTATCTACAGTTTCGCCTCGCTCAGCTTCACGGCAATGGCCTGTTGTACCTTTTCCACTGGTAACTGCTTGACCTCCTTGCCAGTCCAATACCTATCCTGTTCCAGCCCTTGATATATCAACGCCTCGGTCCCGAGCACTACCTGCCATGCAGCATTTTGGCTGATCTCAGCAATCTCTGTCCAGGTAGTGGGATGGTAGCACATCTCCAACACAGCCCCTTTGTGCGACTTCTGCAGGAAGCATTCGAGCACTTTCCGAGCCTCCCTCTCTGGAGCAGTTGAAGGTGTGAAATTCGGTACACATGCTACAATGGCGCCAACACCTTCCAACCGCTCTGCTTGCGATACCGTCGCGACGTGAATTAGTGAGTCGCCGTAGCCTCGGGCTGTGCATTCGCTGATGACGGCGCGTACTTCGTCTGGGTCTCTGTTGATCTATAATTGCGGAGTCAGTAAAATCTTCCAGCAGTCTCGCAGGTGATGAAATACTTACGAGGTATATGGCGCTGGCTTTCATCCACTTCCTTAACGCATAGACTGCACTTCTGGCAGCACCACCTCCGCCGATTACTAGTGCCGGACGATTGTGAAATTTGGCCGAATCGACGTTGTATGCGAAAGCGTCTCTTATTCCAATCACGTCGGTGTTGGTTCCCATGAACAGTCTATTCCCGGCGGCATCTTCCTGTATGAAGAGTGTGTTCACTGCGCCTACGTCTGCACCTTCCTGTGTAAGGCCGTCGAGATGCTTTAGTATCGCGACCTTATGCGGCATAGTCACGCTGGCTCCTGTACATGTGTTAGCGGAAAGATGTCACTACTGCAGGCAATGGACAGCAGCGGGATAATGTACCATAGAATTGCGGATGCTTTATCAATTGAAGGAAGAGGTCCATGTCTCTTGACTCCAGAGGGTATTGGCGCCAGTTTAACCCCAGATTATCGTATACCGTCTTGTGTAGAAGAGGCGACATGGAGTGCGCGATAGGATAGCCAAAGAGGTAGCCATGGCGCTCGACTTGCGATACTTCTGGTATTCTGGTCTCGGTCGACATTAAGGAAGAAGATTGATGAGCACTCGATGTGAGAGGATGATTTAGATTTATCTTCGTTCAAGAGCTTTAGATTTCAAGGAATGGGGTCTGTTCTCAGGGCATGAAGTCACGACACGGCATCCGCTAGAGCGACCTGAGCATCTGTCATGGTCTCCAGCGCACGCCCCAGCATCCAGGTCGTTTGCGTGAACGGCGGATAAGGTCTTCTCGAGCAGAAGAGAGGACGCGAGTCGATCGCTTCCAGCTCGGGTTCGTTTCCCTGACATCGGCGAGAATCGTCCAATCAGTTAGATGGCGCGGCCCACCAAGCCTCGCGTATAAATGCGCATCCGTGCTCTGCATCACTACGAGCTCTGAATAGGCATAGATCCACCTGTAGATCCGAATTCTTTGTGACAGTCCGGGGTGCGTCGAGGCGTCTTTCTCCGCACGTGGGCGCAACAATCGATTGCTCCTCCAGGTGCAAAACGATTCATCCGGGGCTAGGCCAACATCATGTCTGGGTACCAGCTGGCCAAATGGTGGTTGCGGGCTTACGAGTCCTTCATTATTCTCCATGGAGATATAGCGCTTTTCTCCACACACTCCGCAAAGCGGCACATCCCCCTGGACTCTCCTCGGCTGGGATATATAGGCAGAGTACGATCTCCATCTCCTACTCTATTTCTCCAACCCAACCGAGCCATATCGACTTGCCTGGCTAGCACTCTCGTTCCTGTCTGTCATCGGTGCCCATTCCAGCCTTTGAAGCCTTGAACAAAGCAGGCACAGCTGAGTACCAACTCCAACATGGGTCTTCTTACCCTCGTCGAGGACCGACCAACACCAAAGGCCGTCTACAACTGGCGAGTCTACACAGCAGCTTGTGTCGCATCATGGGCGGCATGCATGATTGGCTATGATTCGGTCAGTCTGCTCTACAACACTTGAGTACAAACATCCTGACAATCGGTACAGGCCTTCATCGGAACGACTCTGGCGCTCCCTTCCTTCGTCGACGAGTTCGGCTTCAAGAAATTGAGTTCGGGAGAGCTCAACTTGACAAAGTCCAACATCGTCTCCGTCTATCAAGCTGGTGCTTTCTTCGGCGCTTTCGGAGCATACGTGTCGAGCTACTTCGTTGGCAGGAGGAAGTCGCTCATACTCTTTTCTCTCATAGTGAGTCTCCACGAGCAATGCTCTGAACTCAGATCACACGCTGACATGATGCGCAAACTAGTTCATCTTGGGCGCTGGTATGATGCTTGGTGCTAATGGTGAACGAGGGCTTGGTCTGATCATCGGTGGGCGAGTGCTGGCAGGCCTAGGAGTGGGAGGCTGTAGTAACATGGTGTAAGTATCTGTGCACGAACTTTATGTGAGACTTACACTAATTTCTAACCTTTAGTCCAATCTACATATCAGAGCTTTCACCTCCCGCTGTGCGAGGACGTCTGGTCGGTATTTACGAGCTAGGTTGGCAGATGGGTGGCCTTGTCGGATTGTGAGTCCACGCAGAGCGTCCACCTCAAGCATTCATACTAACAGAAGCACAGCTGGATCAACTATGGCCTCCAGGAGACGATGGAACCATCCCACAAGCAGTGGATTATTCCTTTCGCTGTGCAGCTGATTCCCGCAGGCTGCCTTCTCATCGGTGCCTTTTGGATGAGAGAATCCCCTCGCTGGCGTTTCAGCAAAGGACAACGCGAGCAGGGGCTGAAGGATCTGTGCTGGATCCGCGGCGATCTTGCACGGGACCACCCCTACATTCTCGAAGAGATGGACGCTATTGATGCCCAGCTTGAGCATGACAGAATTACTGTCGGCCCTGGCTTCTGGAAACCATTCCTCGCGCTCAAGCAACGCAAGGTGCAATACCGCTTCTTCCTGGGTGGTATGCTATTCCTGTGGCAAAATGGCTCGGGTATCAATGCCATCAACTACTACTCGCCAACTGTTTTCAGTAGCCTGGGTCTTACTGGCACTTCGACCAGCTTCCTCACCACCGTAAGCAACGTCCACGTACAAATTGCATAAGGGACAAACACTAATCAAAGTTTAGGGCATTTTCGGCGTTGTCAAGACAGTTCTGACCTTCATCTGGCTTCTTTTCTTGATCGATCGTCTCGGCCGGACGAAGCTCCTTATGTTCGGAGCCCTCGGAGGCTCCCTCTGCATGTGGTATATTGCTGCGTACATCAAGATCGCCGACCCAGCGAACAACCGGAGCCCCTCTGGAGAGCTCTCATCCGGAGGCATCAGCGCAATATTCTTCTTCTACCTCTGGACCGCCTTCTACACACCCTCCTGGAACGGTACCCCGTGGGTCATCAACTCGGAAATGTACAGCCAGCAAACCCGCTCGTTGGGACAAGCTTTCGCGGTAAGTTCATATGTACGAAATGCATCCAAGACGTGCACTAACCCCTGATAGGCAGCAAATAACTGGTTCTGGAACTTCATTATCTCGCGGTTCACGCCTCAGATGTTCACTACGATGGGCTACGGAGTGTACATGTTCTTCGCATGCCTCATGTTGCTCTCAATTCCTTATGTATACTTCTTGATCCCTGAGACCAAGGGAGTCCCACTTGAGAGGATGGACGAGCTGTTCGACATCAAGCCTGCGCACAAGGCACACAGTGTCTTGGTGGAAAGGATGAGAGAGCTGGAACAGGTGAACGTGTCAGTGAGAGATGAGAAGGCGAGGACGGCTGAGCACACGGAGATGACGTAGAGCATGAGCAGTACGTAGGCCACAGTCGATGCGACTACAGTGGATGCAATAATTTACGTCTTTGGAAGCTTCGGTCATTTTCAAATGTGCTGCGAGATCTTCCACACTGCTCGCTTTCGCGATCTCCCAGCCTCAACAGATGTCGAGGATGCACACTGGTTCGGTATTGTTGGCCATATCTTGTGCCTGGGCGCCGACAACTATCAACGTTCGCAACAGTT
>ML976017.1:218476-272951 GCA_010015635.1 Clathrospora elynae
AGGAGGGCAGAAAGCTGTCCTTATGTATTTAGCTGAGCGCCTATGACATATACTCCTAGTCTAGACAGGGTTGGTCTAGAGCATTTACTAGCCCTGCTAGCACATGTCTAGTTTGACTAGTTTAGTGCCTCAATAGTCTATACTGACATATGTCTGGATTGACTACTTTAGTGCTTTGTCTGCTTAGGCTAGTACCTGGATGCAGGTGTTGGAGTTCTTCCTACCAAAAGGTGTGTAGTTTACTATCCATTCTCCATATTTGACAGTTTCTCGCATCTCTTTCGTGAAAGACTGTTGACGTCATCACAACCCGCACACCTAGAAGAAGTTCGACCCTTGGCGAAGTGAAGAATGTGTTAGAGGAACCTATGCAGTGGCGGGGATTGCAACAGATTGCGGAGAGTAGCTTCCGGAGTGGCGCCAACCGCGGGTGTAAGAACTCATCCGCCAGGTTAGCGCCAGAACCAATTGAGCATCCCGCCGTCCTCCAACTACTTGTGACGGCACAGCCCGGTTACAAAAGGATACCCGTAAATTTTCCTAGATTCTTCCGCATGACTGAGGAAAGAGAAGCGATGGTGTTTATTGGGTGGGATAAGGATAGCGTGCGTGTGAGGTGGGAGGAGTGGCGGTCGAGCCCGTACTGATCAGTATTTGGACTGGAAGTTGTCCTGGATATATACCCGAACGAGTCCAGGATATTTTACCAATCCAATTATCTCTCAATCTACTATACCCCAGACTTCGTCTTGATACTGCCTTCAATCGGCGCCTTACCCACATCCACCACACGACATCAAGTTCACCAAGATGCCGTGCCGTCCAGCTATCTCGTCCATGTCACTAGGCCGATGCTACGCCGGCCATTCTCTCAAACACAAGTTCTCCATGGCCGCAAAGCACGGTCTGCAAGGCATCGAACTCTTCTACGAAGATCTAGTCGACCACGCCGATTCTGAGTCCGCATCAGATCTATTAGCAGCCGCTGCATCCGTTCGAGATCTTTGCGCCTCTTTGAACCTCGAGATTATATGTCTGCAGCCATTCATGCACTATGAAGGTCTTCTGGACAGGAAAAGACATAACGACCGGATAGAAGAGATCAAGCTCTGGATGAAGCTGGCGCATGTCCTGCGGACGGACATGATTCAAGTCCCCTCATCATTCCTTCCACACGATCAGATCTCTTCGGACACGAGCCTCATTGTCAGCGACCTCCAAGAGCTCGCAGACCTAGGACGCCAACAAAAACCAACCATCCGCTTCGCATACGAGAGCCTGAGCTGGGGAACATATGTGGACAAATGGGAGGTATGTTGGGATATCGTACAGCGTGTCGATCGCCCAAATTTTGGTATATGTCTCGACAGCTTCAACATCCTGGGTAGGATATACGCAGATCCTACTTCGGAAACCGGGATGCTCCCAGGTGCCGACCAAGAAGTTCGCGACTCCGTACATCGGCTTGTCAGTCAGATCAAGCCGCACAAGGAGAAAATCTTCTTCATCCAAATTGTCGACGCCGAACGTCTCGACAAGCCCTTACTACCTGGCCACGCTTTCTACAACGCAGAGCAGCCAGCTCGCATGTCCTGGAGTAGGAACTGTCGGCTTTTCTACGGCGAAACCGAGCGCGGCGCGTACCTGCCCGTCAAAAATGTCGCACATGCCATTATCAAGGAGATTGGGTTTGACGGCTGGGTCAGCATGGAACTTTTCAACCGGGCCATGAACAGGGAAGACCATGGTGTTGTGGAAGAGTTGGCTAGGCGCGCCGGAAATGCATGGGAGAAGATGCGGTATGATTTGCAGCTTGATGACAGTGTGAAGCATGATCAATCAAGGTCTGCAACAATCAACTTTGGGAATGGGTTCGAGCTTCCGCGCTTATGAAAGTATAGCAAGATACTGCAAAATTTCTTTTCCCTCTCTTCATGTACGTCGTTGTGTAATTAAGATACTCATATCGCAGTCATGAGCCATCAACTCTCCAGTCGTAGTATGCTTGTTGAACATTTGCATGACTTTCAGAACTCATGTCCCTTTGACATCCCGTCATCCGGCTTACCCCGCATCATAGTATGAATTGAGCGGAAACTGTGGCGAGTGTTCGCTGTTATCTGGAGCAAATTGCAACGACGTAGACATAAATCGGCCCGGATCTGCTGCTAGTAGGTCGGCCATGCTCAACCCTGACGAATACCCTAAGTTCTCCATGAACTGTGGCTGGTTCTGGGACTTTTTGACACCAAGCCGAGAAGCAATCTCGTCGAAAGAGCTGCCCTGATCGCCCGACACGAAAGCGTTGTAGGGATCGTTGATATCTGCAGTCTGACCCGTCATTGCGAAATCAAACGGATTGAACATGAAAGATTGCGGAGCGTGCTCTTGACGACCGAGGTTTATATCTGGTAGTAGGTTGTCGAGGAGTGACGAAGAGCCGGCCGAGTGCTGGTATCGCTCGGCCACTAGCCCGCCGGTCTGCGATGAGAACGATCGAGGAGATAATTGGGCCATCTCCACATTGCGCAGTCGAAATGCATCAGGAGATGTGCCATCCATTGCTAACATATTTAACGGGTCCATAGGGGCTTGATCCGAGCTTCTAGAGTACGCCTGGTCAAAGGCGGCGAATAGTTTGCGCGTTCGGTTTTGTGCTCCCTGGTCTAAAGCCAACCTAGAAGTACATCTTTTGATACTTTGCAGCAAACAAATGACGATAGATGGCATCCTCACGAAGTCAAGCTGTCCTTGAAGTAATTCCAGCATATCTAATGTTTGGTGAAGCAATGCTTGAGACGGGACCAGCGCGAAATTAGTAGCGAAATACGCTAGTTGAAGTAGCAGTGCAGGTGGTGTCATCGGTGTGGCGGCAGAGTCGTTCCGAATATAGTCGAGCTTTGGCGGAAGTGAGGACTTCCACGTTTCCAGTCGTCCTATCATCTCGTGAAGGAAATTTCTTGCGGTAGGTTGCCGTGTAGTATTCACCAGAATATCGACGAGTTCTAGGAGAGCGTTGAAACTGCTCAATGCCAAGGTTGGCGACCTCGATTGACGCATTGGTCCCAGTTTGAGCTGCCCATCCCAAAGTTGCCATTCTTCCATGCCGTCTTCTTCTATCTTGCCCACCAATACTAGGTCGGATCTGTCAAGGTATGGACGTTGTTTTAGGTGCAGAGCAAGCAGGCTATCAAGCAAAATACAGCTGTATAGCACATTCTTCCGCCGAGGAGTGACAGTGCCTAGCGTGTCATCAAGCGTAAGAAAGATCCGCGAGGCGGCGCCGACCAAAAGCCACGCAGCGTTGAAAAGCGACCTATTAACGTTGAACACCGCTAGATTTAGGAGAGCCTTGATGTGATCGAGATGGAAGTCGCCCAATTCATTGGGAATTAGTAGCCTAGCGGTGGCGTAAATTTCCTCGGGTGACATGGTCCGATGGCCTTCATTACCGCCGACGGCATTGGAATTGTTTTGAGTGCTACCCACAGCGAAGATACTCCACATTTCGGCATGACACCCTGCGCGGGGCATCTCGCTAGTCAATGCTAGGCCTTGCTCTGGATAAGAGTAAGAAAGCTTGAGAATGTCAAGTTTGTCTGAGATGGGCAACCAGCATTGCGTATACATGCAATATGTCTCGAGTAGCTTCCAGCATTCAGTAGGTAATGGAGTTAGTAGGGAAGAAGACGTGGAGTGTTGCGTGTTCGGGCGAAGATTATCCGGCGAGGAGAGCGTAGCCGTGTCTTGTGCGATGCAACTTGTACCACTGGTCCATGGAGCCTGCTTGCATTAGACGGTACTGGTTTCGTTCATGCGAGCGACTCACCAATGGGCACGTTTGAGAATTCGACGTCATCTGAAGAAGAGTTGCATCCTCCGTATCCATATCGCTTTCCTCATCGGAACTCGGTGTCTTGTCGTCTCCTACTCCGATCTGCTCTCCAGACAATGCTTTGGTGATATCCCTGCAGAATCTGCTCTTTGTCCAACTCTTGTGTAGGCGATTTGCCTCCTTTGTGCCCTTCGCAAGCAATACTGTGTTATTCTGAGCCAGTTGGCTGTACAGTGAGGCTTCGATATCGGTGTTGTGTTGAAAGACATATGCCAGTGTCATTTCAAGACTTCGAATGTAACCTGGTTGCAAGCCTCGCCTCTTCGGGTTCGACGTGTATGTACAAGCGCGCTTTCCACCGAAACAGGGTGAACATGTCGGCTGGTTTCCATCACACTTTTCGCGAGCAGTACGGCACTGATCGCAAGCTCTTGACACCCGGAATCGCTTAACGGGTACATCCTGAGTGGCCAGTCGGCGTTTTCCCTGGGTTTGGGAAGGCATAGGCATAGCTGTCGCTGCGTTTCAACATGGTAGGTGCACGACTCTACCTCATCAAGCCCGAGTGAGACAAAATACCAATGCTTTGTTCAGGAGCTATGAATCCAGATATCGGGGTTGCCCAGGCCGCGGGCCAAGGCGCTGAAAGAAAAGTGGGGAAAGCTGGGGAAGCTGGTCCGTGCAGCGTGGATAAACTCTTATCCGTCGGGTTAAGTGGACATTACCGCTGCCACGTGACTCGATAGGACCCGACCGTCGCTGCCAACACCATGTCTTGCTTCATGCAGCCCACCTCCAAGGCTGCATTCCAAGACTAGAATCCCACAAGCCATGGCTTCAGTGATAGCCGGAACGAAACGCACATTTTCTACCATGAATGCAGGAGGAACACCGATGAATGGCCGCGGTTCACTACCAGCGCCCTATTCGCCAGCGCCGAAACATGGAAGTTTGCCAAATTCGACGGGGATAACGCCCGTACCCACCACGATAGCCTCACCGTACGAATGTCGACGTATATTCGACTCCAGGGCCTCAATCGTCCTCATTGGGATGCATGGGACAGGTAAAGCAACGCTAGCCATGATGGCCTCGGTCGCCTGTCAGCGGAGGGTCATCGATATGGAGAGTGTCTTCCACACTGCAACAGGCTTTTCAACAGCAGCTTATCGAAAGCAGTTTGGCTCTTCCAACCGCAGCCTACGGCAAGAGGAAATCTTCCGGAATGCTCTTCGAACTTATAGCAAAGGCGCGATCATTGTCTGCAACGGAGGTTTTCCTTTGGACACCAGCAGCCAGGGCCTATTACGCGAGTTTTCAACGTCTCATCCCGTGATTCATATCACACGAGACCTCCGCAGTATTCATCAATACATCGGTACTGATGAGTCCAAGGTCCAGGAGCTACTAGCCCTCAGTACTCCAGTCTTCCGACGGTGTTCAAACTACGAGTTCTACAATCTTTCTGAAACAAACGCCGCGCATCTATCTATTGCACCTGCACACCAGCCCTCTGTTCCAGCTTTCCTGACCTTGAAACGAGCGGAAAAGACCTTTTTCAAGTTCCTGTCCCTAGTCCTTTCCTCCCAGAATACGCACGTGAAAGTCAAAAGCATGGCTCCTACGCTTGACCCTGGCCACTTCCCACTCTCGTATGTCGATCTGGAGTTACGACACTACACCTGTGCAGTACAGGTGCATCTTTCGGACCTGATATCGGAAGACATCGACATTGAAGAGCTTGAGTTTGGCTGCGACGCATTCGAGATCGTCATCGAGCCTATGCAATTCACGACAGACCAAGCGGAAAACATCAGCAAAAGTATATTCAGGGTCCGGAGAAGTACGGTGACTCCGATCATCTATCACGTGAAACCTGCTTCGGTGGACCAGGGCTGCTCCACGACATCCTATCTCGCCAATCTGTGGTATGGCCTTCGAATGGCGCCGGAGTTCGCAACCATTGATTTGGCAATGGACGAGGAGCTGATAGAAGCCATTGTGTCTTCACGGGGCTCAACTAAGATCATTGGTCACCTTCACGCAGCCATGGATTGGTATGATATGTTTTGGCTTGAGAAGTACGATACAGCAATGCGTCTGGGCTGTAGCCTCGTACGCTTCACCCGCCCAGCGAACTTCATGGACGACAACGCAGCAATTCAGTCCTTCAGAAACCTCATCTACGCCAAATCACACAGAATACCAATGATCTGCTACAACACTGGGCGCGCCGGACGTCGATCCGCATGCTTCAACCAGGTTATCACTCCTGTCATACCGGAAAAGTTGAGGAACAGCGCCGATTTCGAGACCAAGGCTCAAAGCAATCCTGAGACTTCGTGGCTTACAGCTCGAGAGGCTACACATATTCTGTACGCTTCATTCACCTATGACCCAATGGAATTCTACATCATTGGCTCTTCGGCTGGCTATAGCCTAAGCCCGGCCATGCACAATGCGGCATATCAAGCTTGTGGAATGCCACATCATTTCGATCGCCTCCAAACTGCAAGCCTAAACGAGAGCGTACGAGAGCTTTTGCGGAGGCCCAACTTCGGCGGAACCGCAATCAGCCAGCCCTTCAAAATCGACGCCATCTCTCTCACCCACTCATTGAGTCGTCACGCCCGAGCGATTGGCGCCATCAATACTTTGCTACCCATCCGTCACCTCAACGACGATGGCAGTATCCCCAATGCTGACGATGTCGAAATTTTCCAAGAGCGCAACCAGTCCGGTCCCGTCAAAGCGCTGTTTGGTGACAATACCGACTGGATAGGCATCCGATCCTGCATACGACAAGGCCTATCTCCTGCTAACGCCGTCCGACCCACGACTACATCTGGGCTTGTTATTGGCTCCGGAGGCATGGCGAGAGCGGCCATATATGCCATGCTTCAGCTCGGTATAAAGAACATTGTTATCTTCAACCGAACGATCGACAACGCCAGAAAGCTCGCCGAGTACTTCACTAAGCTTGCTGCGAGTCCATCCTCTACCAAACTCTTCCCATCATTTGTCCAAGGATCGCAGCCGACATTCCAAATACTCGATTCGAGAGATGACCCCTGGCCAAGCAATCTCCATGCACCGACTGTCATAGTATCCTGCATACCCACACATGCGGTGGGTGAAGAGCCCTCGCCTGACTTCAAGCTTCCCACCTACTGGATGCAGTCTCCTTCCGGAGGCGTTGTAATTGAACTCGCTTATCGCACCTTGGACACGCCTTTGACGAAACAAGTCCGCGAGGAAGCATCAGCGTCATGGATATGCCTGGACGGCTTGAATCTTCTACCTGAGCAAGGCTTTGCGCAGTTTGAACTGTTTACTGGAAAGAGAGCGCCGCGCAGGATCATGAGGGAAGAAGTACTCCGCTGCTGGACAGATGAGCAGGGGCGACCTAATCCAAGCATGGTGCGCACAAGGTTGGAAGCGATGGATGAACGAGAGCCTTGACACTGTACCTGGTTTCGGAGCAAGACAAAGGACTGGAGGCCCTCTCATGCCCGGCTACCGAGAGATATGCCGACCAGAGCCTATTTCTGTATCTTGACATCTACCAGCGCGGCGCTCTTGCCTTCAAATAACACCTACGACGTAACACGTCTAAATGGAGCCGAAGCTGGTCCTCACCTCATCGTTCTCGTAGGAAAGTCGTTTAGCTCACTCATCATCAGCGCACGATCCCGGGCCCCAACACGACGAGTGCTAGACTCCCACCTCTTGAAAACCAAACCCTTTGGGTACCTGGGGGGCTACTGTTCCTCTTGTCCTCCAATAGTCTCAGACTCATATAGACATTTAATGAATACATACATACATACATACATACGACAACGAGTGCGCACCAATGTTTCGGCATTTGTCATCCGATCGGAGTCGGACCGCCGATACCATTCTTTCCAACATTAGAGATAACCTAAATTCAAGCCCCTCCGATATGATCCAGCTCAGCATATTCTTTCTGGGGCACAGAACTCTGTGTAAGCTCTATGGACTGATTGATACATGCCAAGAACAATCGCGAGCAAAGCAATAATATGGTGGGCAATCATCTTCGACGAAAGGGAAGGGAAAGGAAATATTGCAGAAAGCAGAAGTGATGATACCGAAACACAGAAGGCATCGCTTGATAGACACTAATCCAAGAAATTTCAAAAAAAGCTAGTTACGGCAATCAATCTTCAGACACGATCATCACCACCTTCGCTAAATTTGCGTACCATTTTCGCCATGGAGGAAAGGCTCGAGATACAATTTCTTCTCTTCCTCAAGCTCCATGCTCGAACGTGTTTTCCCGTTTGCCCTCACACAATAGCTGGAATGATCTTCCAGGGAACCTTGGGGCCACAATCCTTGTTCTAGAAGAATATGTGCGAGAAACCCCTCTCCCCCCACAAACAACAACAAAAAACCAGTCTGTTCAAACAAGCTTTTCCGTCTCTACTCCCTGCCCCCACTACCCCTTCCCCACCGTAAACCCCTCTCCAATATCCTGTCTCCCCTCCAAATACGTCTGAAAAGCCGTCAAAGCAGGCAACAACAACATAACCACACTCAGCGTCTGTCCAAACCCCCACACATTCTCCACTTTATCCTGTAGTCCACAGAACTTTTCTGGATTCTCAGGCGCCGCAAATTTCTGCGTCAGCACCAAGGTCGCAGACAATATCGCTAAGAGGATCTGCACCGTGAAGGCGATTAGCGGGTTCAGGAAGAGGTAGTACACCAGTCGGAGACCGATTTGCGCTGGACAAGGGATGTATCGACAGGAGAGCCTGCATTGTTTGGAATCGGTGAGTCGGCGGATTAGGCTTTGGATTGAGAGACCTGAGGAGGGAGGAGGAGGGGAGAGGGCTTTCCCTTCGGGGTCGTACAGGATACACACTAGTGCCGTTGAGAAACCTATTATTATAAGAAGGAGCGGAACGAGGAATGATAATCGTCGTATTCGGCTCCGCTCTTCGGCTGTGCCGTCTTTGTTCGAGACGAGTGTGGGCGGCATGGAGATTGCTGTGATCATGGACACGAGGAGGAAGAGGGCGAATATGACGACGAGAGTGAGGCGGATCTTTGCGATAAGTTTGTACTTTCTGAAGTATTTACGCAGGGTGATGAGGGCGGCGAGGTGGGAGGACGAGGAAAGGGCGCAGATGTAGAGGATAAGGACGAAGTGGGCGCCTTGGACTCGGAGGGAGTTTTGCGCGACCTGGGTACAGCGATTAGCATGAGGAGAAAGCTAGGGGTTATTTTCTTTCAATGGGCTTACTTTGATCCATCCGATCAGCAGGACGGCGTAGCCTGTGATGAGCTGCTGATCCCCAAAGCCGATGATGAGCGGGTCCAGAAACGGGCGCCATGCATAATGTTTCTTCCACTCTCTTTCCAAAAAGTGCTCGCGGATATATGTGAAGGGTGCGCGGGGTGTGAAATGGCCTTTGGAATCGAACGCTTGGTCGAGGAGCATAGCGAAGACAGAGGCTACTGTCGTCATGAAGCTCGCGATGACGAAGGATATAACGACCTGCAGCGTCTGTTGTCAGCTAAAATGGAAGTATATGGGGAAGGCCAAGGTCACTGACACCCACGCCAGCAATGTCTGGCTCCGCACCATTGGCACAGGTCCCATCAAAGGACGCGATGCTGTCGAATGTGACCCATGGTGGTGCCATGCACTGGCGAGGGAAAGTCGACGGCCGGACTGCGAGGGCGTAAGACTAGCGTTTGGTGATGCGATGCGATGGGATAGGAATGTATGAGTGCCCAAAAGAGGACATAGCGTAGGGGTTTGAGGATGGTCCAGACGAAAGAGGCGCACGGCAGATGTACTCGAAGGGAGGGCGAAGACGGAGGAGGTGTTGCAGATGTTTAAGGTTGCGAGCCACGTGGTACGCCATGAGCCATGAGCGGCAGAGGAAGGGAGCTGCCACCGCGCTGTCGACTAGATTTTGAGGAACATGGTACATGTAAAAATACACGTTATCATGTGACGAGGGGAAAACACTTCAAATCTAGCGGGTATCAACTATTAACGAAGTCTCAAGCCCTTCACCTTTGCTTGCTCTTCGCCTTGATGCGAGCCGCCAGCTTCTTCAAGTCCTCAACCCCACCTATTTCTTCTTGCTTGGACTTCTTAGTTTCTCGTTCTCGTTCTCGTTCCTCGTCTTCATCCTTGCCCTGTTTCCGCTTTTTACGGCCCTCCTCCAACAGCGCCTTCATACCCGCTGTCTCCTTGAACCTCGGATTCGTAGGATCAATAGCAAATTCGTGACTCTCGTACAGCTTCGCGAAACGCGGATCCGTGGTGTTAATTTTGAAGTTGTCTTCCACAATGACCGCATTCTTCTTAGCATATTTGCCCTTCTTCTTAGCCTTTTCAGATTTGGCAATCTCGTTCATGTCGAAGTGGCGCATCTTGGAGTCGTCCTCGTCCGCCATGAGCAGCTCCAGATCGGCGCGCTCAGCCGCCTTTGCCTGATCCAGCTCCTCCTGCTCCTCGCGCTTCTTGGCTTTCTTAGACTTTTTCGATTCAGGCTTCGAGGCTTTGGCGGCTTCTTCAGGGTCCGATCCAAAGAACGGGTCATTGAAGGGATCATCGTCATCGTCGTTCGCGTCGCCTGGCGCATCTGCCTCCTGCTCGACTGCGGCGTCAGGATCTCGGCCCTCCTTCTTGGCCTCGTATCTCTCTTTGCGCTTTGCCTTCCTCTCTTTCTCCTTCCGTACGTACGTCTCCAGGCTTGTCTCCTGGACTGGGATTTCGTTCTCAAACACATGGCCATTGCTAGTGTCGTTCAACAAGCCTCCAGTGAAGGTGATCTGCATCTCGCTGTCCGGCTTCGGGAAGTCGCGGTCTCTTTTCGCGGACGTCTTCTTCTTAATCTTCGAAGATTTGCCTGGCGCCTCGAGTCCTAGAGCCTTTCGGAGGCTTGCTGCCTTGTCCGTCTTCGCAATCTCCTCCTCATCCTCTGAAGACGACTCATCAGTGCCCAAATATGCCTGTAGCTCGTTCTCGTCCATGTCCTTGCGAGAGAAGGCGCGCTTTTGCACTTCTCTCCGTGTCGCGTCGTCGGCGTCCCAGGTCAGCTTGACCTTCGAGTGGGTGAGGGCGTCTGTCGTGAACTCGTTGGGCTTATAGCCGTCCGGCAGCTTCCCGCACTCGTCGTGGGCGTCTTGGTCAAACTCTGTGCCATCGGGAACAAAGCGAAGGTCGAAGAAGTTGGCGCTCGTTAGGTACTCGCGTCCGTCGAGGCTGTCGTAGATAGACTTAGCGACGTTGGCCGAGGAGCAGGTAATGACGGCGTAGTAGTATCGCAGTCTGTCGAGCTGGTAGCTTCGCAGCGCGGTTGAGTCGAACTCTTCGCCCGTGTCGTCGCCCTGGAAATTCGCCCTTGTTTGCTCCTCTTCCTCGGCATCTGAAGCCTGGGGCGAGTCATCGAGTGTGGTCATGTTATCCTTGTTCTTGTTGGCGGTCGATGCGAAGATCTCGCGAGGCGGCCCTTCGATCTCTTCCCGCTGTAGCCGCTCCATGCCAAACTCGCTCGGGTATATGACAACGTTGAGTATCCTCCCATCGGCTGGGACGAACGAGTTCGCTACCGCCATGATGTCGCTCGCCCGTATGTTATCCCAGTCCATGTTCACAGCCGCGAGGCGTGCAGATATGTCGCCCGTCGGAATCGCATTGTTTTCGCCCGCAAGCTCGGTCTGCTCTTCGACTTCAGCCTCGTCCTCCTCGTCGCTGGAACTTTCATCCGAAGAAGACTCCAGCCCACCGTCTCGGATCGGATCAAAGCCTTGCTTCTCTACCCGCTGCAGCTCCTTCGCCACGGCTTTGTCGCGTTTCTTCTCCGTCGGGCGCTCCAGCTCCACCTCATCGCCTTCCTCGTCGTCATCGTCTACCGCGTACAGCCTGTCGATGGCCTTCTTGCCAGCCTCCTTCGATATCTTGCGCCCATACTTGTCGACGGTAGCCTTGTTGTAGAAGTCGGGATCGCTGCGCAGCCGCGAGAAACGGGGATCTAGCTTGGCCTTGGTGTGCTTCTTCGAGGGTAGGCGGAACTTGGGGTCCGTCTCGAAGTTTGCGAATCGCGTGTCGCCTATAAAGCTATTGGTAAGCGCACTACTCCAAGTTTAGCACGTGATTGCTTTGCTTACTAGTTAGTGCGCTAGCTTTCGCTGCCTTTACCGGTATAGTCTGTCGCTTTGGGAGAGGCATTGTGGATGTTCTGTGTACGTACAGCGGGGGAAGTCGCGACCCGAAATTGGAAGCTGCGACGGAACTTTTTCTGCCGCTGGGCGGTGGCGGTTCGGCTTTATTGAGCGTTCATTGGCCGAGATGTCGGGAATCCCGGCTTGGCTATAGATAGGTAGGGATTCGCGCTCTAGTCTTGGGAAAGCGCGTCACCGCTCCAGAGGGGAAAGGCATCACACGACACTCACTGTAACTTCTTCAGTCCCCAGCAAACGTCAGCCTTTACATCCACTTCAATATAAAAAAAGCTCGTCGAACACTCAAACCAGCACAATGCCCTACTCCAGGCTTCTCACGTAAGCCGGGCCTTTCTGATGAGCTGTATAGCTTCAGGCTTCACTTTAGAAAGTTGCTAACGACAGCACGCAGTTCTCGCAACTTCGCCATTTTCTCCCTGTTTTCACTCGGTGGCGGTTACTTTATGGTCAAGTCAAGAACACTGGCCGAGAAGAAGAGAGCGCGAGAGGCTGGTGACTACAGTGTCACAGTCGATAGGTCGGGTACGGCCTCCTATTTACGCACCTATTGAACTGTATGCGCTGACGTCATGGAAGGTGGTGGCATTTGAGTGATTATTGGACAAACGATAACGGCCTAATGGGCTTCTCTACCGCCAACGCAATCCAAAAGGGCGCTGTTTTGAAATCTTCCGTACAGACTGGCGTTATGGCGAGGAGTTGTTTCAAGTCCCTGTCGACCTCATGGGTACAACATCTTCAGTCAGTTTGAAATGAAAATGGCCATATGTCTGCGTACAACCAGTCTTGCCGACTGTATGCAATGTGATAAGTTCGTGTCTACATTGCCACCGAATACAAGAGAGGAAATTTCATTTTTTACAGTTCAGCCGCATTCTTCGATCAGCCACGATTGGCGAGAAGTAAATATAGCCTGCTCAGCCTCCGCCTCAGCCCCAGGCCTGATAACAACAAACCGGAAACAAAATAACCGGACCCAGAGCGTTGGTATCTGTGTCCCGTACCCATTTGTCGGAACACTGAAATATCAAGGCCACGAAAGCGCAAGTGCATCCCTTCAGATACCATGCGCTGGAATACCACTTACCGCTTATACCTGAACTCCTCACTGTTCAGCTCAGCCTTTTTAGGCGCCTTTTGTCACCCTCCAGGCACCATGCTGTAAGCCACTGGGTTTCTGTCCGCAGCACCAGCCTGAGAATCGTCTTCCACTACGGTAGTGGGGAGACCCGCTAAGCCTTACGATTGTTGCTTAAAAAAGGGACCACCCATCCATGCACCAGGATGGCGGAGCTGCGGTAATTTGCCTACCCGCGCTGCTGCATGACCACCTTAAAGCCGCGTAGCCTGTCTTACGCACTCTTGTACGTTTGTCATATCCACCTCACCTTAACCTTCGTATATTCGGCCTTGTTCAATGATCGTCTTTGCCGCTTACATTGAGATTCGATCCTACTAAAGGCAACATGGCTGGCAAGACAGGATACTACAACGTTGAAGAATTCAACAAACAAAAGAGATGGCAGGGCAAAGAAGTCAAAATACCTCCTCGGGCAAACGTTCTAGCAGCGGCAAACCACGTCCGTCAACTTTTCGAGAACAAGAAGTTCACTTATGGCTTCATGGGTGATCTGGAAATGCTGTGCTTAGGACATCGTAGCGAAATAGCAGATGTTCACATCGCGTACGACGACAAAGACTTCAATCGAATCAAGGCAAAGCTCGAGGCAGATCACCGGTATGCTAAGCTGAATAGCTTGGAGAACTTCACCTGACCTCCACAGCGTTCAATTGCCAGAAGGCATGAATTCCTTGTTCCCTTCGAAGATGCTAGTTCGAACAGGACCAGCCTACCACGACATAGGGTGTACGAATACGGCGACAATTGAAGTGAATCTGATACCACCTGGTTAGTCTTCCCATGGGCCATATAATTTCTGTGCTGATTGTGATTAGGCTGGCACGGAACTCCACTGAACGGTACACTCAGTAACAACACCATTTTGCTAAGCCTAAAAACCGATGCGATGTTGAGGACTTACAAAAGTCTGAATATGGTATACCTCGTCAAGACACTGATTCACTATTGCGAAGTCTGTGATCTGGTCTGGGATCCTCGGAAATATATCCTCTTCCTGTGTCAACATTATGGAAATGAAGTGCAGTCTATCCGCGTACAGCTCGATCAGAAAGCATTACAGCACAATTTCTTGGGAACGCCTTCTTTCACTCGACTACCTTTCGAGGAGCAGCGTAGATGCTACCAGATACTGCTAGGAAAGGAACCTCCACCTGTGATGGCGATAACACCACCGGCTCCTCAAGATGACTACATACGTTCACATTCCGCTTCAGAATTACCCAGGCCTCGAATAACTTCAAACAACGTATCAATGGCACCCAATACGCAGTCGCTGTCAGCTTTCTTGGCCCCCCCACGGCCTGGTAAGACCAGGTCATCACGCCCTGTCAAGAACCCACCGTCTCCACCTGTAGAGCTAGCAGCCTCATCTAAGCTTCTATCAGAGTTTCCAGCTGCGGCTAGAGACTCGCGCTCTAGATATCGCCCAGTCAGCGTCCCGAACACGAGGTACATCAGTCCCAAGAGTCTTCAAACTGGCAACAGCCTACGGGCTCAGTCGATGGACCTGCGACACATATTTCAGCAAGCATCGGGCCCGACACAAAACCCTCCCCCCTATGTCATACAACAACTTGTGCCGAACAGTGGCTTACTAACTGCCTCCAACCTGACTCCAGTTGCCATGGTCCCTCAAGCAGAAAGACCCATGGCAAACCCTAATGCGGGCTTTTCCGATCCTTTCGTATGCAATGCATTCGGTCGAACAGATGTCGCGAACGGGAACTCACCCTTCCAATTCCCACAATGTCAATATCACGCGTTGCCAGTGGAGGTGTCATCAACACCAGCGCCATACAATCCCGGACAACAGCATTTGAAGTCACAACTCGGGCTAGGGGACGGCTACATACCAATGCACACCCGAGTATCGAGTATCCCGATCACCCACAACCCAACACTGCCTCAGACGAGGAGCGCGCATCAGGGCCCACAACAATTCAAGACCGAAAACTCTGGAGCACCTCTACCGGAAAAGCAATCAGGAACATTTCATTTAGTCAGTCCGAAGAAGCGAGATACACCACTGTCAAAGTCCGTGCCCGAAGTGTCGGCAAGCAGATTCCATCTCGTCGGTGATGAGGGAGTATACCAACCGCCACCGGAACCAGAGCGGCCGCCACCTGCTGTACCCGCTGCTGAGCCGAAGCCTTCGTCCACGGTTTCTAAACTTGCCGCAGCGCCCCAGGAGAACAGTATCGTCTCAAAATTATCAGCCGAAATTGACGCTGTATTGCAGATAAACGATAATAGCCAATCTTCAAATTACACGCTGCCAACCACATTCACCGGCTCGACACTCGAAGAATCACCAATCAGCCTTCTAGACGTCCATATATCTACCCAAGAGCACAACACCAGCAGACCCCCAAACTCACACACACACCCTGCTCCCTTAACCATACTCCCAGCAAGTTTACTAATTCGCCAAACAATTCCACGCCACATGTCACCGGATACCACCCCCCCCATCACAAAAACAAACGCATCGCGATATACACGCTACTACTCCTCCTCTCCAGCGCCCCCCGCGCCGTCGACAGTGTATAAAGCGTATCGACCCCTTCCAAAACCTCCACCAACGACCGAGAACTCTGTCCGCCGGCAAAGTTTGGGGATACCAGAAGACTTCGCTATCGACGGTATACAGCTTCACTTTGATACGACGTATAAGCGAGACGCAAGCCAGGTTTCGGGCCGGAGTGGGGATGCGAGGAAACTGGCACTGGAGTATCGGGCTGAGATGCCTGATTATGAGGAGGGGTACGGGTATGGTTCACAATGATAATGCATTCAGAGAGGGAGGGGGAGGGGGGGAATGGGTATACAAACAACGCGTCCAACCACTTGCATCTCACAACGGCACATCCTCCATCATCACCACCGCGCCCTCCCTCCCCACCGTAATAATAACATCCCCCAGCGTCTTTGTTGAAAACCCCGCCTCACTATACCTAAAATAGTAATCCCACTTCCGTTTAAACACCTCAGCACCTTCATCATCCATCCCTTCACCCCCCTTCTCCTTGATGAGCTGCGGTTTAATCGTTCCTTCCCAGTTATCCAGAAACGCCTCCCTCCACAGCCGTAATGCTTTCGCATAGTGCGGCCCGATGTTTTCTATTGAATCGACGACGAGCGAGCCCCCAGACGCAGTTTGAATCGCCGCCACGAGTTCCGAGACAGCGGGGAGATGGCCCCCGGGGAAGATGTACCGGCGGATGAAATCGTCGGATTTGGCGTACGCTTCGTACCGCGCATCGGGCATGGTGATGCACTGGAAACACGCGACACCACCCTCTTTCTTCAATAACCTGTCGATGCACTTGAAGTACGTGACCAGGTACTCCTTGCCGACCGCTTCCAGCATCTCAATTGACACTGCCTTGTCGAAAGGTCCTGTTTCCGGAATATCCAGACTTCGGTAGTCGCACAGCAGGACTGTGATTTTGTCTGACATGCCTGCTTGCCGTATACGCTCTTCTGCTAGCTCCTTCTGCTCAATGGACAGCGTGAGCGACGTCACTCTGCAGCCTGTTCGCTGCACGGCGCGCATTGCAAAACTGCCCCATCCTGTTCCAATCTCGAGTACGTGATCCGTTCCCTTGATGTGTGTGTTGTCAATGAAGCGATCAAGTTTTCGCATTTGTGCGTCGTAGAGAAGTTCGTTTGCGGATTCGGGGTTAGATTTTGGGAGCCAGATTGGGCTGGAGTAGGTCATATCTGGAGAGAGGAACGCAGCGAACATTTCGTTTGAGATGTCGTAGTGTGCAGAGATGTTGAGGCGCGCGTTTTTGAGGTTGTTGCTGCCACGGACGAGGCCGGCGAGGCCGGAGGAGATGGCAGAGGTAAAGGTTGAGCCATTGGAGAGGTAGTTCCGGTTGAGAATGAAGAGCTGTGTGTGTAAGCTTGGTGTACAATTTGATGTATCTTCAGATAAATGCGCCCACCTCGAAGAATTTAGTCAGATCTGGCGATGTGAATTCTCCCAGCATGTAGCTCTCTGCAAAGCCCTACTTCTCAATTAGCGCTCATCGTTCGTGGTGTTAGGCTGCATGAGGTCAGCCGTACGCACCATATCCGCGAACAGCGCCAATCGCACCCAGAACTTCTCATCGCGCACGTCGAGGAAGGCGATCGGGAGTCCCTCTTTGTCGGAGCCAAACACAGCGGACGCCTTCTCAGAGCCACCTTCAAACAAAACCAGCTTCCCATGCTTGAGGTTCTGGAATTGCGAAAGGGTGCCGTTCTTGCATAGATTAACCAGAGGTCCCCAGGCTTGCGATGTGATTGAGCTAAGGACCGACGACGCGGCTCCTGTGATGGGACTCAGAATGGCCATTGTAGTCGCAAGCGTCCTTTCCTCCTCAAACGAGATGCTGTGGGCTGGCGCAAACAATCGCTATGCGAAGAATGTTGAAGAAAAGATAGCAGCTCCGAAGCGTATTTGAAATGTTCGGAACGACCGGGGGCCGACGCGATATTTTCCATTGCGCCGTCTCAATTTCATGCCTATCGCATTCAGTCTGAGTGCAGTATCCCGTGAGCTTACTTTGCCCGTTCGAGTGATCTATGACGCCGTCGATCCACGTAAACATGGTAGCAAGTAACCGAGATGATGGTCGGGAGCTCACCGGTCGGCGACCATCAGGACCATGTGTGGCCTTATCACCATCCTGTTGGTCG
Organism: Clathrospora elynae; assembly: GCA_010015635.1. Classification (NCBI taxonomy): domain Eukaryota; kingdom Fungi; phylum Ascomycota; class Dothideomycetes; order Pleosporales; family Diademaceae; genus Clathrospora; species Clathrospora elynae. Next base: position 236,374 of record ML976017.1, read on the forward strand.
CTTCAAGTTGCTTTGCTGACAACTGATTGTTCTTGTGTGATGCTCAAACGTGAGGCCTTATACGTCAAACAAGGCCGCATTTCCAAGTCCATGATTTTGGCTGGTAGAGGGGCATTTGCAAGGCGGAGACGGTGGCCGAGTAAAGTCCGGGGGAGAGGTGACAGGGACGGGGCCCATAGGTTCTAGGCACCGATAGGCTCCATAAGTGCGATGGATCCAACGCAAGAGGCTCCGAGGGGGAGAAAAGCGATGGAGATGCGTGAAGGCGCAGATAAGGTTACCTATATGAATGCCCAGGTGGTGTTCCGCAAGCGTCATCATGCTTAGCAGAGCCGTTCGCACATGGCATGGCATCCGTGCGTCCGCGGAACACGTCGCCGGCGCGTCGCGTGCAAACCACTTTGACTTTCACATGCGCACTCAAGACACCACTAAAGAATCCAGGATACCGTTGAAGCTCAATCGAGTTCTGCGAAGCTCAGCATAACGACCAAAACCCACACTTTGACTATTCAGAACACATTCGACGAACCTTCACCATGCTATCCATCCATCCCTCCAATCCGCAAAGGTGCACCCCAAACCTCCTGCCCGCACGCATAAACCACAACGGCCCCATCAACGACACAGACCGCTACTGGAAGCCTTCGACAGACTCAAAAGGTGCCTTGTCACATTTCCCTTCACCCAAACATCAGCCACTAACACCCATTACAGGAAAACGACACGCCTACCTCCGCGGCCGCCATCTCCACGGCACCTCGCTCCCTCTCCCCGAAAACTACACCGGCGTCGTATTACATATCACAGACAAGCAACTACCGCAGTCACGGACACAAGCACAGCCGAGCAATGAAGACACTGAAGAAGGAGATGCAGAGGAAGAGAGCATGCCGGTAGAGGTCAAGATGGCAGAACAAGTAGGCGAATTTGACGAGATCATAGTCTGGGGCCATGGCGGCGAGGTGGACGGTGGGCAGGACATGTTTGTGCGAGGGATAACGGAGTGGGTTGGTTTTGCGGAGAGTATGCACATTGACGCGGATGGCGTACACGACCAAGGAAAAGCGGAGGAGGGAAGTAAGTAAGAAGACTTAAGTTCAGTCCTGGTGTTATGTAGGGCAATCAATGAGTGTGTCGTTTATGGATATCCTCAGTTCACCAACTTCCCATCATGCGCATTCTCATAGCCTACTCCTTTCCACGGGTCCCTTACCCAACCCCCCCTTGATTTCCTCCACCAGCGCCTTCATGCTCGCATCCCCGTCTTTGGCTCGTTGCTCGAATTTCTCCATATTCTCCTCCACCCACGCCCCATCCTGGCCCGCGACCGGTAATACGAACCCCTGCTCCATGCCCGCAGCAATATCCTCCATAATGAAAACATTGTGGAGCGCTCTCGCGTCATCCAACCGGTTCGACGCTTTCGCTCCAGCCTTCCTTGCTATCTCCTCATTGCGCTCCTCCAGCCTCCTCGGCCCAACCCACGGCGTATGCGCGTGGATACTCTTCAGTTTGGGCCGGGCATACATGTCCCAAATCCGCATTATCTCCTGGACCAGCTCGTTGAGCTTCTCCCTGTTGTCCGGTCCGCGAGGGCGTAAGTGCCCGATGATGTAGTTTGTCCATACTTTCTGCCCGCCTACGGCCATGTATTGCGTGTCCGAGTCTGGGTAGCTGTTGTCTTTGGTGTCGGTGCGCTTCCATATTCTGCCTTTGCAGTTGCTTGTGTGGTGGAAGGTTATGTTTACAAAGGCCGAGGGCGCGGTGAAGAGGCGGCAGTGCAGGTTTGTGATGGCCGTGGTGAGGGATTGGTACTGCGTTTTGTCCAAGGGACAGCTGTGGTGGATTTCATAGTGGGGCATCGTGAGCGGCTGCCTGCGCAAGCAGAGAAGAATAGCGGCGCTGGATGGGTGCTGGATGCGGTTTAGGGTGGCGTGAAGGTTGATGGTACACTGAGAGACACTTAAATAATCCCAAGGATTCGTAGGAAGTCAACAATCCGCCAAAAGAACACCGACAACCCAAGGATTGCCAATGTAGGACCGATGCGCTGCAGTCCAGCTCTTAAAGTCGCGTATATACCTCCAGGTCCCTCTTTCAGATGAAGGCGTCATTGTCACACCTCACACCTCAGTGCAGCTGCCCCCTCTTAACCCCTCCTCCTTCCTTGCCTCAAGTAATGTTTACTCATCGTGCGCAGCACCAAGGCGAACGATAAGCTTCCTCTTCCCCGCATTTTCTCCGGGCGCTGGCGTGGAGCAGAGAGTGGCCTGGCCCGGTTCGGCGCGATACGTTAGATCTAGCCTCGCCGCCGATCCACCCCAGAACCAACAAACCGCGCGAGCCAACGGAACTCAGATTTGGGTTAGAAACCACGCCCACGTGCGCCACCGCATTGTTTTGTGAGATCTTGTCGCGTGGTATCCAGGGTTCGAAGATAGCCGCCGTTGATAAGATGCCGGATTTGCGCATAGTAAGGGTGCGTGATACGACTGTGCTCATTCGAACGTTTGTCCGTGTCACGCATCGAGGAGTTTGGCTACCTAGTACAGTAACGTCTCAATGGTTGATTACGGGTCATAGGCTATCTCGAAAGACTTCTAGTGCCTCCTCCCGTAACGAAAATCCTTTTGGTCTTGTGCTAACGGAACCGATAGACCCTGTATCAACAACTCACAGCTTCGACTCTCCATCGCCCTTCGCAGCGCTATCCGAAAAATCCACAAAGCTCTCCTCGCCGTTGAAATGCCTGGTAGTTGATCGTCAGCATCGTGCCGTGCCGATGGTTTATGGCCGTCCGAGGATGAAGAAAATGGGGTTTGCTTACCAGCCTCTCTCTGCTCCGCCTGATAGGAATGAAGTCTCAGAGTTTAGTTCGCAAGCCCAGTTGCCGGCTACGCCTTTTTCGGCATCTGATATTCGCCGTACAAACTTTGATAGACCGGCTGTGAAGCACTGGAAGTCATCCTCATCGGGGTTGCTGGGCATTTGTCCTGTCAAAACTCGGCCAGCTGCGATCATCGTCGCGGCATGAGTGCATATCAGTACGGTCTTTGGTTGCTCGGGGTCGTTGTCGAGAGTTGTGACGATGTGGTCGAGTGCTCTCCTAACCCGCTCGTGAAGCTCGACGATCATCTCGCCCTTTGATGGTGGCAAGTGTATGGAGACATACTCGTTGTCGAGGTTCTGGAAGTGGGGAGTCAGGATCTCGAGATGGGGTGGCGTTGGATGCTCCCAGTTTGCGCGTCCGAAGAACTCGCTGGAAAGCCACATTAGCACCTATCTCCTAAGATCACACATAGTGTTCCACATACCCAATACCCCGATCAACCCTAATCTTCCCCTTGGCCTTCCCCTCTCCGAATAGCCTATCGGTCGTAGGCTTCAGCGTCTGCAAACATCGATAAAACGGACTCGAGTAGATCCTCTCCACGGGAGGCTCAACCGTGCACAAGTACTCGGCGAGCTCCTTGCTCTGCTCAACCCCCTTAGAAGTCAAAGGCGGGTCTGTGGGTATGCCAGTTGGCGTCTTAACCATCACCGCGGTATAAATGCCTGTCTGCGGATCCACCGACCAGTTGGCACGGAACTAGGACCACGCGTCGCCGTTAGAAATAATATCATCTACAAGAAGGGAGTGGTTGCCTGAACCAGAAGCGGTTCCACGAGTGATGTTGGGGCGGTGATGTGGGGAGGAGTGCGGGGGACGGGAATTTAACCTCATACGTACTGCGTGCCGGACGATATAGATAACTTCTATCATTCTTCTTTATTTTTGTAGAGTCGAGTAGTTGTTGTGGTCTTGCAAATGCTAGCTGCTCGTGAAGATGTTCGTGACAGGTGGTGGGGCCTCGGTTAACTCTCTCTCATTTGGGCGACTTTTCTCTTCAACCTCGAATGTGTACCTCGTTGTGATTATGCGCTTGTGCTGATAGTAAATACAACGTAGTTTTCGTAGGCCGGAATGCGTTGCTGATGTATATCAAGGGTTAGACAAATTACGCTGCTCTTTTGCTGTGCGTTTGTTCATCTTGGTACCATGGGTAACGAAACCAAACGAGCCAGACTGACTACACCATGGCAATCTCAACGACCACCTCAGAGCTATGTCCCATTACTGAAATCACCGTTTATATGAATATCTAAAATGGTCACTAACTGTGAGAAAGTTCACTATCTACGTCTCTGACTACTAACCACTCACCGCATCATCTGCTCATCAAAGCCCCCACGTTCCCAGCCGTGTGCATGCCGTTGTTGTTGACAGCCGTTAGCGCAAACTCACATGCATCAAATCTGCAAGACTCTTGATCTTGCGACCGTAGCCCAGAAACGAGCCAGCGTCTAAAAAAACCGTGCCGTCATGTTGCGTGCGGTCGGTGAGCATTCGCGCAGCTGTTGGCTGTCCTTACGCAGCTCACGCCATGTCGATGCAACAGTTGCAACGTGCTTTGACATGGATGTTTGCGGGACCCTGAAGCTTGCTGGGAGCATGGGAGTCCCTGGTATACGGGACGTCGTTGCAACTCCAATCGTGAAGATGTTAGTCCCATCCTGTCTATCATCATCGGGGCTTCCGATTTCCTCCATGATACATGGGACAACGCTTCATATGCTGTCTGTAATCTGAAATTTGCGGGATGGTTTCTTGGGGCAGGACGGCTGTACTGACTGCGGGAAAGTAGACGGGATGGAAGGTGGTGGTCATACCAGGATTTGGATCCTTTCGAAACTGACCATGGTAGAGTAGCAAGACGCGGGGTCAAAGATAGCAGGCAGGTTAGACGAATGGACATATAGAAGTGAGATGATTGGTAAACTCCGGCTGCCATGCAGCGTTTGAAATCTGTTAACTCAGCACGTCTGTGTCTGGACATCGCCCGTCGGCCCGGCTTGACAAAAGCGAACGAGTTGTCCTTGTCCCAACGGCTATCATCGTCTTAACACACCCTCATCAAGCGTACACTCCGCCCGGCAATTTAAGCACCTGCCATGTTGGATCATTTGAAACAGTTGAATCTGGGCAAAGTTGCTGCAAGCCATCGGCTGATCGCCACAGAGTCTGAAGAGCCGTTGTTGCCGCGATGCCGGTCTGCCTTGACACGTGGAAAGGGGGTAGCGCAGGTGCTGTGCGGTGGAGAGAGACGCGCCATGGGGTTCGAGATGATCTTCGTAGGTTTGGTCTATTCGAAGGGAGCAAGGGTTCGTCCCGTCTCCGTAGATTGGGGGTTCAAGGATCTATCTTCCAGTGCACGTCTGTGCAAGCGCATGCGTATTAATACTCGTAGATGTGGAAGCCCGGGCGATCCCGAGGGATACCGCAGAGCCCAGCTCTTTTCAACAGCAAACAGTTCATGTAGAAGATGTTCATTCTTGCTGAACGGAGCAGGTTTCGCATGCGTATGTAGTCAAGGTAAGGCATGGGCAATGCGAAGTACCGGTAGGCCAGGATGCTAAGCCCGTTCCAAACGCACTGGCACGCCTGATACTGCGGACAATGTTGCATTCCGGTTGACAAGCATCAATCGATGATCGTCAGGCCAGTTGAGGCTTTGAATATCGAGGTCCGCGCACACGGCAGATTAACGTGAAAAGGTAAACGTAGTGAGAACCTGTTTGCTCTGAGCCTTCGGACCTGAAACGCAGCGCATATTATTGTCGTGAGAAGAACGATATGGTGCTCAAATGGGCATCTCCAACCGATGGTACTCTGTGCAGAACATTTCCAAAGTTGCTAACTAGACGAACACGGACCAAGAGGCTTGAGTGCGGCATGCGTAAGCGGGACTAGTCCCGCTGCGGGTTTACGCAAGGACTGAACTCAAGTCTGTCCCCGGAGCGAGTTCAAGCACCGATCGCGTGCGACAGCGATGAGGATGACATGTGCCAGGCACCATCTGGCTGTCATTAAGGGTGTCAAAATTGCCTCAAGAACCTAGCTAGCATTGCCCCCGGTCGGGCAAACCCGAAGACAGTGAAGATTCCAGTAGATATCCTGGAAAGAAGGCTTTTCTTACGCGATAATCGACGCAACCAATCACTGATTCGGCAGCGAAATACGTTTCGTAATTGAGCGCTTTTATGATTGTTAGCCCGTATAGCCTGCTTCTAGAAGCTCGTGCCGACGTTCTACAGCCTTCCCCTTTAAGGCTGAGGGAGGTGTTGGTGGTGCTTGTCGGACAAGTCGTGGGATCTCGGCCTTCCTCCAGATCTCACGTGTACCTGATCATTGGCCAGCGTCTTCTCACGTGTGATACTCATTCGCTGTCCGTGGCACACAGTTCATTAGCTATGGAGTGTTCACTTTGCCTGCGTCGTAGCCGCATCCACTTGTGGTTGTCTTGCGTGTGATCAACACTGTGGACATCTGCAGTGGGGTATGGGAGCCACCCTGCCCCTTCCTATTGGCGATGGCTTGACGGAGGTCGGCAGTGGTCCAATAAACCCTCGTAGAACGAGCACGCATTCCACAGGATGCCAAATAGGTGTTATGGTTATTCTTGAGAACTGCTGGCAAAAGAAACTGTCTCAGCATCAAACAAAGGAACGGGACGTGGGGCATACCTGATGTTCGACATATGCTGCTGCACTTCACACCGATCATCTTCACAGAAGATTCGGTATCATTTGGTAAGCACCCCTAATGGTCCGAGCCTAGTCGCCGTCTGAAGGCATCCAGACCCGTGGCCACTCGTGGTGCACTACGGCCGCTGTATGCAACGAACGAAAAGAAGCAAACACCTGGACATGCAGGAGCTCCGCCCGACAAGGACATGGGTATGATTGATGCGCCACAAGAAGGATTCGACAGCTCTCTCACGTAGTGGCTAGCAGCGCCGTTCGCATAAGGTGAAAAGCAACCAAGAATGAAGGACTTAGCGGGTAAACGCCAATTACGCGTCTTGACGATCGTATTCAAATGGAAAAAAATGTTACTGACTGTGACTAAGGAAACGGCGGGTGCAAGTACTCAGCTCTGACTATTTTACGCTGACGTGGTTTAATGGGAGGTCCATAGTTTCCTCACTTGCCGGAGTAATCCGTCCACGTTTTGAGAACTTCCCAGTCTTTCCCAGCTTCTTCTCCGTAGCCCAAACACGCAACATGATGAGGTATCTAACAATCAGGAACACGATGATGGCGGCAACTAATATGCCGACAATGACACCACCAACAAGACCAGCCGAGTTCGTCTCGAGGTTAAGAAAAGGGTACACGTAAAAATGTTGGGTCGCATGTGTGACATAGGCCAGCCCTAGGTACAAAGCCAAAATGACAATAACAGGTACCAAGTTGAGCCACGGTAGTGGTTCGGTTCGGGTGAAGAAGATCTCGAAGAAAGCGTATAGCGAGTTGAGAGCATGCTCAGAAGTGTTCGACCAGACTGAAATCATTGACGATGAATCAAAGTTCGCCGCGAGAAGGCCCCAGAAAATAGCTGCCGTATGTAAGCCTTGATCTTACCTATCCATCCAGGGTCTTAAGACACATACCTGTCACTATCCACGGATAGACTACAATAGTCGAGTAGAACATGCTGTGAGCGACTTGGAGCGCCTTCGGCCAACGAGCCAAGAATGGGGTCCCGGTGAGCCAATAGCTTCCGGTATGCGCAGCAGAGAAAGCATAGTAAAAGGCAAGGCCCCAGTACGTCAGAACTGTGAAAAATGAGAAAGATCTTCCTGATGTCCCAGGTTCAGCATGGTTGCGATTTAAGCCAAAGATAGTGAACAGGGTCTAAATGTGGATAGGGGGTCAGTGTATGTCAAACCTGGAAATCGTAAAGGGGCGCTGCTTACTATGAAGGCATAGAGGGCCAGTAAGGTACGAATGCCGAAGAGAACACCAGTTGGTAGGATCCAGGACGTTGCAAATCTGTACGTGGGGTCGAAAGTCCCAGCATAAGGTACCGTTATTCGTTTACCAAAAGCCATAGCGATATTGAAGTTTGTGGTAAAAGATGACGGATGGTGCACGAGCGTCGATAGAAATATGTCGAACTGTGGGAGCTAGCTACGCCCGAATTCTAACCGGGCGACAAAAGAAGTTGAAGAATGGGACACGCGACGGTAACTGTTGGATGTCGCGACGTGGTGTTGCGAAGTAGCTGCAAACTTCATCAATGGGCAATCTCCGAGGCTGAGCTGAAAGGGCAGTCTCCACCGAGCTGGCTAGCCGCGCTAGCGGTGCACTAGTCGCATCGGGTGCATCATTACACTTACTTGTCTTGAAAGCTAATGCAGGCCGAAAACTCGTCATCCCCCAAAAGGCGGCTATTGAGCCTTCGGGGCTGGCCCGCTCAGACCTACCCACGCTGCAGACCCAGACGAGGCATACTCTCACAACCCCTACGGTCCTCACAAGCATAGACTGCCAAGGATGAGGCCTGCAACGTCCTTTGCATTCTGGTGGCTGTCCTGTGCCATATACTTTAAGACTCGCGATGCCATCATGTGAACCTATCCTCTTCAGAATGATCACGCAACTGAAAATCGGCCTCTCAAGTTGTCCCACCGCCAGATTTTGTTCTCCACCTATGCTTCGTGTTAAACATCACCATGAGTGACCTTGGAAGATCGGTGCGAGCCCTCCCGCAACCCACTAGGGAAAGTCTTCGCTTACGACTGATAGCACAAATCACAGAATCTCGCCCGTATCAGGGACAACCAGCGTGAGTCCGTCTGATCCCGCATCAACCGCTTCTCCCGTCCATTACATCTCATGTTCACCTCTTTCCGTTGTTTATTAGGGAGTAAAGTTATGCAACTTTCACCGGCAGCTGCGGTTTTTCAACTCAAGAGTTGACATGGAATGTTCACTAACAACGCTTGGATTAGGACGTTCGCGTGCTCGACGCAAAGAGTACTTGCATGAGCTGGAAGCGAAACTCCGCAGCTGCGAGCAGGTCGGCATCGAGGCCTCATCGGAGATTCAGGGTGCAGCCAGGAAGGTTCTGGATGAGAACCGGAAGCTCCGGTCGATGCTTCAAGAGAGAGGCGTATCTGAGCCTGAAGTTCTGGCCGCATTAGGAGGACCGCCCGATCGGCTTTACGATCAGATCTCTGCAACATCAAACCTAAATGCGATGCTCGGACGGAGGATCACTAATAGCATGTTGTCTTCGACAAGTTCACTACTACCTTCACATACGAGGGCTGATTCGATGCCTCGCCATATGCCATCGGTTCCACCCATCGCTATTCCACAACCCCGGCCAACAGCACTGAGCTGCAATGATTCGCCCAGCCCTGGATCGTCAATGGTCTCGAGCATGGGCACACCCCCACCCGCAGCATATCCTCCAACAATCTACACTACGCCCATGGCCCCATCAGTTACCGAGATCAAGTCTGAAGACATCCAGTACGACTATCCTTACGAACAGCTGTACAACAGCTCGTGGTCCTATACAAGCGACTACAACTACGTTGCGGACCCCCTCAATTACTACAGCACCTCGAGCTGCGTCGACGCCGCCAACATCATCCGAACAATGCGATCCGACGTTGGGCCGGAGCTCGAGGTGGATCTTGGGTGCCGCGCCACTGATCCACACTGCTATGTGAACAACTCGACGGTCTTCAATATGATGGATAAATACGTGAGCCAGCACGCTGAGATATGAACAACAAAGGGAGGATAATAGTAACTGGGGCCTGCCACTGGTGAGGTCGCAGTTGCAGCCCTAGTAGGAGGATTCGACATGGGATGGCGCGACTACAGAAGAGTTGCACGACGGGTCGCGTAAAACATCATGATGGGATTATTAATAGCTTTGAAGTCTCAGCACAAGGCGATGCGCATATCTTTTCGACGGATACAAGTAGCGAGGGCTGCCAACCCTTCGACAAAGAAGTCCGCAAACAGTCGCCTCACCAACACCCACGTCCGATTTGCAGGCCACTAATGTCGACATGTATCAGCAGCTTACAGTTTCTCTCATGTGCTTCTATTGAAACGAGTATGACCATAGTCGATCCGCATCCATTGTGGCTCAATAGACTAATTCAGCCATCGTGTTGTTTGTCCCATCGTTCCGCGCAACTGCGTTGACAAATTCGGTGTCTTCATTGTACTTTGCAGACAAAGAATGAGTTTTGCAACCTTGTCAAGCTCCACCCCTACGGAACATCTCTTTAATATTTTCGAGTTCATTTTCCAGTTTATTATTTTTGTCGCAACTTACACTCTCGTCGCGCATTCTACACGTTTCGAAATGACTGGTAAATACAAAAGACCCGATGACGACGGTGGAAGTAAAAAAAGGCTTAAGTCGACCCCTCCGGCCGATGATCGAGATTTAATATGGGTTATACCTAAGACAAAACAAGAAAGGCAAACTGACATAGACAAGGAGGAGGCGGAGAGATTCGCATAGTCGCTATACAACCGGCCATGGAGTGAACTTACGACCGCACACGGACCTTTAGTTGAGGCGCCTCTATGGTTTCCAATCTACACCAAAATAACAGTAATGGCTTGCCAGACCCAGACGTAAATCAGTCGAGCGCAGCGTTGCGTGGCTTTTCCCTCGAGATCAAGAGGGGAGCCGCGATGCGCCAAATCCCCATTACGCCTTTACAGCCTTCCAAAAACCGTTCCTCAATGGTGACGAGAATGCCGCGGTGGTCGCGTCGAGATCAACAGGCAGCCATGTATTAGGCTTGAACGGAGATCATCAAGTGGATGTGTAAGTGAGGCCCTTTTTTGTCGCCAAAGTATAAAACTGATCAGAGCCAGAACGGTCAACGGACAAACCGCCCATCTCAACACTGTCCAGCGTGCAACTTCGGGCGACCAAGCACCAGGAAATGGAAGACTCGGGTACTTCATTGAACTCTCTCCCGGGATGCTAGTCACTGTCAACGATCAGACATACTACAACGATGATGATGATGAGCCATCTACAACTTTCTATATTAGACCACTCGAACTTTATATAACCATGGAGCCTCTATCGCAGCAAATCTTCTTCTATCGAATAGCAGCGATCTTGAAAACGACCAGCAATAGGAGCAAGAAACCAACAGCTGGAGAGCTCGGCCGTCGCGACGGAAATGGCGATGTGGATGCAGCGAACACGACAATGACATGGACACCTATCCCACCTGCAGCAGCAAATGCAGCAAATGCAGCATTCCTCTTCTGCCACCAGCTCACCACATCCGGACTGCTAAAAATCGTGCTGGAGCGTCGGTACTTCAAAACAACGCGCTACCAAGACGCCATGACCGAAGAATCTAGACACGAAGGGGGTTGGTCGCCGGCGTCGTTGCCACGTATAACGCAGAAGCTGCCACGCTCGCAGCACTTGATACCGCTGTTGCCAAGTACGACATCACGTACAATGTTCGTGTGCATCCCGCTGTTCCTGCTCCAAGTCCTGCAAAGGGCAAGAACCTTAAGGCGTTAAAGCGTAGGCATGATGATGCCGACTTGGAGTTTCTGGATAGCTGCGTGCATACTAGTATTACGACTCGAGCGGAGGTGGGCGAGCGGCGCAAGGAGTGTGGTGATGATGAAGGCCTTGGTTTCCTGGAGAGCGGCGATGTAGATGGAGATCGAGAGGTTGAGATTATTCGGGCGAGGCTGCCAGCTAGGAAACGACAACGGCGACAGTCCGAGTCTTTCTCTCCTAGACGCGTTTTGAGTTTTGCGTTAGTCTCTGTTTTGTATGGATATGACACTATTTTTCTTTTGTTTGTTTGCGCTGTTTTGAAGTTTGTGTGTATTGTGGCTTGACTGTGGGTATAGCTTGTTTATGTTCAGATATTCGCAATTCATGCTTTTTTTCTTCCTTTTTCCCCAGAAACTTTTGAGTTTTGCGATGGCGTGATATCGGTAGGAAGGTAAAATGCAGCGACAAAACAATCTACTCTTAATAAACAAGACTCTTGTCGCGGCCAACACATAAAAGTACAAGTCCAAAGACTTGCAATTAGCTTTCAAGCGAGCTTATGCGTGAAAAAAACCCCCCTACGAATAGAGTAAGAATAAGGGTAAAGTCAGCCCCCTAATAAACCATTCAAATATCCACGTCTTGACTTACCAACCCCCCCATCCACACGCCCGATATCCCACGCGTATACTCACTCCTTCGGGTCTGAGTCTGCATTCGCATGTTTCTTCCTTTAACCCTAGTCAGGCCACTGACCTCACCTTCCCTACCTATCCACATCTCACAACCAACCAAACCAACCCCCCTTACCCCCACCCCTCCGCCCTTCCCTCTGCGCCTCCCTCCTCAGCCACTCCCTTAAAAACCCCTCATCGCTTAAATCCTCCACCCGCGTAACCCTAGTATCAAACTGCGCTTCCAGCCGACTAAACGCTAGGAGCGTGGGCACACTGCTTATCCGGTACGTCAAGGGCAGGTGCTCAATCAACGAGCTATCCAAGAGCACTTCTGCGAACCCTAACCCTGCTCCGCCCCCGACTTGTTCGTCTTCGATCAAGCGACGGATCAGCGGTGTAACGACTTGGCAGGTTGCGCAGTAGGATGTTGTCCAAAGGGTTATTAAAGTCCGGTTATCCGCCGCGGAAAGGAGCGTGAGGGTGTGGAGATCGTTGGGCTGGCGGATGGGGTCGAAGATGCGGGGTTGGTTCGAGGGGGTAGAGGAGGAGGGGAGGAGGGAGAAGGCGCGTTTAGAGGGGATGTGCAGGATGGTAGGAAGGCGCTGGAGGGGAGCAAGGCGAAGGGTAGGTAGTATCATTGTTGTTTGCTGGGTGTTGAGAGTAGGTAGGTGGGTGTAGTGTTGAACTAGTTGTTAGAGAGGTTTGGCGCATTTAAAGCGGGTAGAATTCTTGGAGCTTCAATTTCGGTTTGGAATTTGGGGAGAGATGGGGAAGCGACGTCATTGTTTGCCAAGATTTCAGGGTCCAGTTCCATCGTGTGTCTTCGCGGATTGCATCGGAGCAAGGCAAACCGTGAGGCAGAACATCAGTGATACCTCGCCTACTCTCTCCGCTACGAATAATGCTATCTTGACCAAACGCCCTGGGTATCTCTACATTCTAGAAATACGAGGCTTTTGGATCCCATGCCCGTGCTGATGCTTTCCTATGCAATTCCATGATACGCCACGCAATGCATCCCTCCCTTAGAAGGAGAAGTGTTCATACCTCCCAAATTCATACCCTCCAAACTCCCCACCCGCCTAGAAAGAGAAGTTATTCCCATCACCAAACTCCATGCCCGTATCCTCACCCAGATGATCCACATTCATGAATTCGTCGATAGAAAACGGATCAGCGCCGAGGCCCATATCCATAGCCTCATGCACCTGCTGTGGCGGCGGCTGCGGCTGCGCAACATGCTGGCTCGGCGGATCCAGGCCATCAACAAGCCGCGTGCCCTTGGGCACCGACGCCCCAAAAGCAGCGATGCGGTCCGGACGCGACATGCCAGTCTCCTTACCCAGACCATTTGCGTCGCCGCGCGAGTTCATCCAAATACCATTACCGCCCTCGCCGTTCTTAACTGCTTTGTGAAAGGGCTCCTGGAAGACGAGACTCGTTTCGTACCAACGGCCTTTAATATCCGCAATATCCAGTCTGGCGGCTCCTTGGATGAGCTTCCACCAGGCCATGGTGCGGGTGGCAGGTACGAGGGTGCGGTTCCGCCAGGCCATGTCTTGGACCATGCGGGAGGGGATGTTTGTATTTTGTTGCGGGGGCTTCGGGGGGTTTGCAGGGTCGGGTGCGTCGAGGGTGGCGTAGCTGTATATGTCGCCGACGACGGAGACTTTGGTGTCGGGTTGGTTTGGAGGCACGTTTTTAAATACTTGCTCGACAATGTCGGATATGACCATTAGGTCGCTCCCCGTGCTGCCGATGCGGAGACGGACGGCCTCGCCGCGCCAGATCTTCTCGGCGCCGAGGTAGATGCCGTTGTAGTGTCGAACTTCGGTGCCCTTGTCGTCGGTGCCGGACTTGAGGCGCTCGAAGAGCGTGTAGGTGCTGTCGATGGCTTTAGATGCCATGATAGATGCGTCTACGGAAGCGATACCGTCTCCGAAGCGGCCGCTTATGAGTCCCCTCCAGTCTGTGGTTCCGTAGTTGAGCTGCGGATTCTGCTGGAGGAAGGGAAAGGTGCAGCTGGGCGCCGACCATGCCAGCCACGGCTTGACCTGCTCGTCCCCCATGGCGAGTTCGTGAGGCGGCGATTCATAGGGATGTGAGAGCGGCTGAATGAGATACGACCTGTTGGTGGGGTCGTTCTTGGGCGCCCATCTCCGCACGACGAGGCCCAGCCCCCAGGCTGATGTCTTGGGGCGGAAAAACCACACCACCTCTCCGGTTCGGCAGAGAAATCGGTTGAAGGAGAGATCGGCCTGGTGTTCGAGCGAGCGTGGCTGTGGAAGGGGCGTTGATTGCTGGAGTGGCGGGGCTCTGATGTGCGGGGCGCTGGGCGTGATGGGACTCGGGGCAGGCGGACCGGGCGAGGGTCTTCGGGCGGGAATCTGCACGATGGGATGGCGAGCAACCACATTGCTGCCAGCTACAGGTTTACTGACACTGGGTTCGCGCTTGACGATGGCGAGGAGCTCTGCCTTAACGTCCGCCTTGCCGGGGGCCCTTTCCACGTCGCCGGCGGGCGAGCACATCTTGCAGGTGCAATTGGCGTGGTCGTTGCCGTCGTCGGTGGCGAGCCACAGCAGATGCGGGAAGAACTCGACGGGACTCCGGAAGCGCTTCTTGGGGCCTTTGGGGTACCCGTAGAGATAGGCATCCTGTCGGTCGTGACCGCCGCCCGAGTGATTTTTGACCGTCTTCAGCTCGCCATCAGCCTTGGTCTTGATGTGCTCGTATAGCACGTAGTTCTCTGGCAGTTCCCAGAGGATGCATTGCTGCCACTTGTCTGCCATGCATCAGCCATGTGCACGTTATGCGCCGAGCACCTTGCCTACCTTCGTGCTGCTTCCCGCCGAGCTCGCGCAGGAGCATGCCGCCCAGCTTCTTGCGCCAGTCGATATGCTTGGGATCGTCCTTCTCGATGCGGCGGTAGAAGTCGCGCTGGCCCTGATCGTTGGGCGCCGTGTTGAGCTGTTCCTCGGTCGGCCCATTGCGCAAGGGCCGGCCCTTAAGGTTGATAATGTGCTGGCCATCGGACTTGGTCGCGAATATCGGCCAGAAGGGGGTCAGGGGCTGCTGGGCCATGATGGGCGACAGTGATGCGCGGGTAAGTCGAAGTGTCAGGTGCGCGCGAATGTTTGGTGGGTGAATCCCGTCGGACTTAGCCGGGGCTTAGAAAACACGCTAGAACGCGCCGCTGATTTCGCGAGATGGCCTGGGCGAGCGACTTTGGCCTCACATCACCGGGAGGACTCTCTCGACCTGTACTATACACATTCACCGCTGCGCTTGAGCCCTTCCTCACCGTCACCTTCCCCGCCTGAGGCTCGACAGCAATGCCTCTACCGTGAAGTCGCGTCCGCAACCAGTATTCACTTTACATTCCTTTTCCTGGAGTCAATTCATAGCGACACTACTCACCACGGCACCCACTCGCTCGTCATGATGGCGGAGCTCCCCATTATAACCCTCGGCTCTCCCCTGCCCATCACGCCTCCCCAGCTGAAGCGGGGCGGCCAGCTCCAGCATCTCCTGGCGCAGTTTGGCTCCCAGAACTCCTCGCAGTCTGCGACAAAGACCCGCCGACTCTCTTCACAGCAAGACGCGAAGCGAGGCGAGGCGATTGCGCCCCGCAACGACGAGAGCAAACGCGGCCAACGCCAGCAAGCACCGCCAAATTACGCCCTCTCCGACTCATCCGCCGCTGCCGACGACGATGAAGGCGCCTCCAGCCCAGACTACAAGCCCAAGCCCAACCCCGACCCCGCCAAGCGCACTCGCACTTCCACCGCAAGACGGGTCGAACCGGAGTCGGTGACCAGCGAGGACGAGCTTGCCCCATCGGCTCGCAGCAATCGCAATCGCAAGACCAGCGCGCGCATCTCGGCCTACACCGAAGAGCTCAAGATGGAGAAGCGCAAGAAGGACAAGGAGCGCAGCGACGGGCTGCGACGGGGCACGCGCGAGCGCAGGAGCATCATCCTGGAGTCAGACACCCTTCCGTCTCCATCGCCACCACGGCGCCGCGCACCACCGCCCAAGCTCGATACCGCGCGCGCCCGTCTCCGCGACGACATTGCCCAGAAGACCAAGGCGAGGGCGAATAACTTCCTCGTCGCCAATCAAGACGTGTTCCACGCTCTGCTACCCCCGAACAACTACGTGGCCAAGCTGGTTGCCAAGGGCGATGCGCAGCCCATCGTCGAATACGAAGAGCTCTCCGAGCAGCCCGCAGGAGTCAAGGCCGTCATGAAGCCCTACCAGCTCTCCGGTCTCTCGTACCTCGTCCATCTATACAACAACGGCTTTTCGGGCATACTCGGCGACGAGATGGGCCTCGGAAAGACGCTGCAGACCCTTTCGCTCTTCCAGTATCTCGAGGAGCTCGACCGCAAGAACGGCGTGACATCCGAGGTGCCCCGTCCCTATCTCGTCCTCTGCCCCCTCAGTGTCCTCAACTCATGGGTGACCGAGGCGCAGCGGTGGGTGCCGGAGCTCAAAGTCCTGCGATTTCATGGCGCCGCAAACGAGCGCATCCGTCTCAAGAGGGTCGCAGCTGGCATGGAAGACATGAAGGGAAACGAGACCTCCCATGCCAGGGATCGGAAGGCTTCGCGCAAGGCCGGCCACAACGTGTCCAAGCTAACCGCTAGCGATTCGGGATCCAGCTCCTACAAGATCATCGTCACGACTTACGAGACCTTCCAGGCCGAACAGTCCTGGTTCAAGCACTCCTTTGCTTGGCGCTATGTCGTTCTGGATGAAGGACACAAGATCAAGAGCAGCGTCACTCAGATATCTACTGCGCTGAAGAGCATCAGTGCTGAATACCGCCTCATCTTGACCGGTACCCCGCTGCAAAACAACTTAGTCGAGATGTGGGCTTTGTTGACCTGGCTTTACCCGCATGTCTTTGGCGACAAGACTGACGTGCTTTTCAAGGAGTCATTCGATCTCACCAAGGGCAAAGCCAACAGGCAGACAATGGCCGACGCCCGCCGCTTGCTCGAGCTCATCATGCTGCGCCGCATGAAGGACTCTCCATCCGTCAACCTGGGTCTGCCGCCGAAGGAGGAGGTGCTTCTCTATGTGCCCCTGACACCTATGCAGAAGTTCTGGTATACCCGCCTCCTCACGCGCATCGACGACGGTATGCTCGACGAGCTGTTTGCAGATGGCAAGACGAAGGAGAAGGCCGCCATTGAACAGGACATTCAAGAGAACAAACTGCTACGTTGCATGGAGAAGGTGGAAGAAGTGGTCAGCACCGGGAATGGTCAGGCTGACTGGGAAGAGACCACAGCCATCATGCGCGAGACCATTGCAAAGGAGTCTACCGAAGCTGACGCCAACAAAGGTGCTTGGAAGAAGCTTATGAACCTAGTCATGCAGCTGCGGAAGTGCTGTTCACATCCGTATCTACTACCAGGTGTCGCTCCAGATCCGTACTACGTCGGCGACCACATCATCCGGGCATCCGGCAAGTTCATTTTGCTCGAAAAGCTGCTCAAACATACCGTCTTCAACGAGGGTAAGAAAGTTCTTATATTTTCTAGCTTCACCCGCACACTGGATCATTGCGAGGATCTCCTCTCCCTCATCAGCAACCACGGAGAGCGCTTCAAGTTTCTTCGCTTCGACGGTGGCACCCCTCGTGCTCGCCGAAACCTGGACATCCGCCTCTTCAACCAGCGTGATTCAGACTACAAGGTCATGCTCCTCTCAACTCGGGCAGGTGGCTTAGGTATCAATCTTACAAGCGCCCAGGACGTCATATTCCTCGACGAGGACTGGAACCCACAGATCACTCTGCAAGCTGAAGCTCGCGCTCACCGTATTGGTCAGACCAAGAAGGTGACCGTCTACAAGCTCTGCACGCAGGGCACTGTAGAGGAACAGATGATGGGCCGCATCCGCAAGAAGCTTTACCTATCCGCGAAGATCACCGAGTCCATGCAAAGCGTGCATGGCAAACAGGCCGTGGTCAAGCCCAAGGGTGGGCGCGAATCACTCAGCGAAGACATGCCGCAGATGGACACTTCGCAGCTGAAGACACTCGTCCGTCGAGGTGCACAGACCCTGTCTCATCCCGAGATTGACGTCAAGGAAATGGTGTCATGGGACCTCGAGACTATGCTGGCGAAGTGTCGCGACAGGCCTGCTGACCTGACCGATTCTGCAACATCACACTCAGAGATTGACGAGGATAAGTGGCTTTCAGTCATGGAGCGCGTCGAATGTGCCGTGTTCGATGGCAAGCGCTACCAGCGCCAGCTTGACGTCAGCTCCAAGGGGAACACTTCGGCCGCCAACATCCTCCCAGACAGCATAACCCGTGAAGATCGGCGTAAGGGGAAGAACACTACAGTCATGGTGGATGGCTATGCAATTAACAAGGAGTCGATGACCTGCGGCGACTGGGAGGCAGTACCAACTATGGCTGGCAAAGATCCTCGTCTGGCCGAACCAGTTCGTGACAAGCGCCGTGAATTCAATCACGAAGACCACTGTCTCACTTGCTTTGAAGATGCCGATGCAGGACACATGGTCGGGTGCAAGAGCTGCCCCCGTGCTTACCACTACGACTGCCTCGAACCCCAGTCCAAGACCAAGGTGAAGGGCTTCAGCGGCTTCTTTTGTCCTCAGCACAACTGCTCTGACTGCGGCAAGACCACGGGAGACGCCGGCGGTCTCATCTTCCGCTGCCGATGGTGCCCACAGGGCTTCTGCGAGGATTGTCTCGACTGGGACAAGACGGAGCTCATCGGCGAGAATCTGCCAGAGTTTGAGATCATGGGTGAGGAGCCCACGCACGGCGGCTTCTACATCAAGTGCCCCAACTGCATAGAGCTGAGCGAGGAGAACGAAGAGCAGAAAGAGTGGACTGAGAATATGGAGAAGAGTTTCAAGCAGCAACACGACATATGGTTGCAACAGCGCGAAGAGACGCAGCGCCAACTCGAAGAGCGCGAAGCAACACCCATCAATCAACACGAAGCACCCGCTCAGGACAACAAGACTATCCTCCAAACCAACGCCCCTCAGCTCCCCACACTTTCCCCCCTTCCGCACGCTGTCGAGAACCCGCTCGAACAAGAATCCTTGAGCGTCATTGACGACGACGAGGAAGAAGCCCCATCTCCGCCCGCGCTCACTGATACCTCGCTCGCCACGCCCGCGCTCAGTGGCTCCCGTGTCAGCACGCCCAAGTACACGGAGCCGCCGGAGAAGCAGAACGGGAAGAAGAGTAAGAAGAGGAATGAGCCGTGCGATTCGTTTGGCGAGACGCGCGATGAGAAGCGGGCGAGGCTTGATGCACAGCTTTGGAGTATGGATGGAGATCCGTTGATGAGGGGTTTGGGGTTGTGAGTGCGTCTGTGTTTCAGTAGGCAAGATAGGAGATGGCTTCGTAGGGCAGTAACCTGAGGATGGAAGGGTACAATTGGGGTGTGAAGAGATGGACGGTTGTTTTGTATCTGGTTTTCAATGATTTCAGGCGTTTGGCGGTCAGTCTTGGCACCTTAGGTGGATATACCCCTATCGACATCCAGCACTTTGTCATATCGATGCGCTGGGGCGCGACCAGCGATGCTTCAAGACGATGGGGCATCTTCTAGCAAGCGTATTGCATCTGGTCAATGGGTCACGTAGTAGCATAAAGCGCATATATGAGTTTGCATATCTGGTCCTGAAAGTTACACTCGCAAGTACACTGTCGCGTAACTAGGTCTTTACACCGCAACCCTTTTATGTCCACCTGAAGAATGATTCGCTCGACATCCTCCAACAGACACGTTATCCAAACGCCCAGTTAGGCAGCTTCTGCCCATCGTCCATCCTTCCTTGCCTCCACTTGCCATGAACCTGCATGACCAGCATAGGCAGATGGCCAGGCGCTGGACGTTTCGCCGGCTTGTGATTCAAACAGTTCATCAGCAGCGCCTTCAACGACGAATCTCCAAACAGACCCTGCAACGGGTGTAGTTCCCGCTCCGTGCTTTTTGAACGAGGCGTATTGCGCATCATAGCGAGGCAGTGAATAGTCAGCCCCAGCATATATACATCGCCTCGTTCATGGTACCCCAGTGGGAACTCTGGGGGCGCAAAGCACGGCGTTATACGGCCGTGGCAGTGCGCACCAGCACGAGCATGCTCTTCCGTGGCGCTGCAGCCAAAGTCGCCAAGCACAGCTGTCGGGTACGCACATGGGTCTGCGGGCCGGCCATTTGCCCATGTCAAGAAGACGTTTCCTGGCTTGATATCACAGTGAAGAATAGAGTTCCAGCGACTACCAACTTTGGCAACAGTCTTGCCCACGGATGCGCGACTCCGCGTCTTTTCTACGCTAGCGCCCGTGGCTAGGAAACACAGCGCGAGGGACATGTCCCAGAGGACCTTGTATAAAAACCCTTCGTCGGTTAATCGCGCGCTCTTGCGCATATACTGCGAGATCAACGTGTCCAAGGAGCCGAGCTCACAGCGCTGCATAAATATGCTTCCGTAGCCCAGCGACGAATCGTCCAGGTCGGCGAATAGGAGTTGGATCATGTTTGGGTGCGAGCCGCGACACTGCGCCATGATGCATACTTCCTTCTCCGCATAACCACTGTCAATGGCTGTCTTGCTAACGCGCTTCTCGATGTACTTGATTCCAGATCTTTTTGATTTGACGAGGTACACGCCGCGATTGTTGCCGCCATTCTTTGCTGAGGAGAGGCCTTTGATGGTGATGAAATCTGAACGTGCAGACATTGCGTCGGGTGCTTGGATCTGAGTGTTTGGCAAACGGGCCGAGTTGGGGTAAACATGTCGAAAGTTTATCCGCATGGAATGGCTTTGTGCGAGGATTATGTCTTGGATTTCGGTGAGGAAGTATGTAGGTGCACCGTTGATATTGTCTTACGATGCGGAACGCAGTGGGTGGAGGCTGAGGACGAAGTGGCATGCTGAGGTTTGGGAAATGGGAACGGTGAAGTGGGTAAGGGAGTTTGAGACGTTGATGGGAGCGTCTTGATGGCATGGCGCTGGCCAACTCCGTAGGGTTGGCGGTTCGTTTGCACCGGTGGTAGTGACCGCAGCCAAGCGTTGTTAAGCACATCTCCTGGGATATCTACCGCAACTCTGAGATAAATACCGCTACTCTTCCTAATTTGCGAAATCCTGGGCTCCCTGTTGACATAAATTTTGAAGACTATGCTGGAACCGTGGGTTGCTATAGTAAAGTGAAGGAACAGGGCAATCAGTGGTGCCTGGCATGTTTACGTCCGCAACAGCCCGTGAGTAGGAAGCACAACAAACACCATAAGACGCTGTACACCTCTTACCACGCACTTGCATGACGCTGCGCTGTCTTGGCTGCTGTCGCGCGTGCAGCTGTACGCTTGACGAGCATGTCAAATCTCCGTCTGAAGTTGTACGCGATTGGCCGTGTTTTCCTAATACGCCCTGCATCAGGGTTGCCAGGTGGGATAACTAAACCAGAATTCGGTACCGGGGAAGCAATGCGTGACTGCATCTGTCGTGGCTGGTCACGAAGATCTACTAGATCCTTTATATTGAGGGGTCGGAGGCGCCGGACTGTAAGTTAGTAAGTAAGTAAGTGAAGAAGACTGCCACATGGTTCGAAGATTGGCGATACACCTCGCCGACGCTGCTCGGCTCAACTTGCAAGAAGAACGAGCAGAGAGGTTTACCGGTACTACAGACCTGTCGTTAGGGGCCGATCTCTCAATAACGCACTGGCATCTGTCTTCCACTACGGAAGATCGTGCCTGTTCCCCAGGTATAGCTATGTTAGTGTACCAGCGCCAGCTAGACGTAGTCGTGACGTCCACCAATGTCCAGAAAGCTTGCGCAGATCCTCGATTGACTACGCAGTGCCGTAAACATAGAAAAAATAAGTCAATTCAACGACCGGTATGTGAAGAACGTTAGAGGTAGGATACGATAAAACACAGCATCGCGCATGTGAAACTCCAACACGCCATGCTCAGGTTGTTCCACAACTGCAGAGGCTGGAATGCGGGTCAAGTTTCAAGGCAAGAAGTGCAGAACATGTGTACACCCGTTTTTTTTCCCGCTCGATATACCTGCTCAACACGACAAGAGACCACACAGCCTTGGCAAATGTGACAAGCATGTGAGATGCGGGTACCTGAGTGGAGGGACAGCACAACGTTGTTGTCGATGCAGAAGGATTCGAGCGTGAGTGACATGATTGGAGGAGGCATGAGGATTCTCCCGCAGACCTGGCTAGAGGCCGCACCGTTATACTGCAAGGCCGACGTGTTTCGATACTTCTCGCAGCACTGCAATGCAGCGTTCCGCATTGTGTGAGTTGTCGCTGCGAGAGTGTTGCTGCTCTCCTATCCTTTCCTAGCCTCCGGTGTAGCCAGGCTGGTCGCGGCAGAACGACGGGCATCGGGTGCTGGTCGAGAGATTGATGCTACCCTAGGGAGATTTCCTGCTGAAGGTACCTGACAGGCTGAGCCCTGATTGGCACAAGTGTTGATGAGCGAAGCCCAACCCAGGGTGCCCGGATGACCGCTGGTGGCGTCCGTCTCGAGTAGCTCCAGGAGAATAAGGCAGCTCTTGACGAGAATGATGTATGTCTTGAACGGTATGGGGTCTGCTAGATGTCGCTCGCCACCACCATTCGTTGGCGCGCCATCACTGAATTTGGCGTCCCAATGCTGAGTGCTCGCAGTGACACCTCGCTTCGACGTGCATTGCTGTGCTTCCTATGGGATTTTCAAGCACAGAAGCAAGGTGAAGGCGCAAGATTTGAAGCGGCTGCGCACGCCCTGCCAGGGTGTCGCAATTCCCCGAAGCAAAAAGGTTATATTTGGCGTGTCCTCGTGGTGGGCCGTGGGGATCGCCCGTCACATCAGCGAGGGCAAGGTCCAAGTACTGCTACCCAAGCTAGGCGACCCTTACATCAGTGCACACGCTGTGCATGCATTTACACGCCCCTCTCCCTTTCATACGCATCCACACACATTCACCCTTCTGCTCCTTATCCAACGTCCGCACACGCTTTCGCCTCGACACCCGTTTGCCGCAAGAGACCCTTCCGCCTCGCAATATGCAGTCCCCTAGCCGACGTTGCCGTGCCGCCATAGCCAGATAGCACCCGCATTATCGCTACCCACGTACGCCAGTCGCGGTCGCGGTCGCGCGGAACAACGTAACCCTGCGCCAAGACGCCTGCTCTCGCCCCATCGTCGTCGCCCTGGCGGCAGCGCCTCTTCATGCCGTGGCTGTTTGGGCGGAGACGCGGAAAGGCGGCGAGATTGCACGACGGTGCGCCCGCTGCCGTCACCGAGAAGCGGTCTATCACTGAGCAGACCGACACGACACCGAGCAGCCGGGCGCCCGGCCGCCGGCGGCGAAGGAGCAGCTCGCGATCTACGACTGCATCCATGCGTGACGAGCCCTGGCCCCGGGCGAGCGCCGAAGACATCACCGCCCTGCCGCTGCAGCGCCGCCTCCCGCACAGTCCACACCTCTTCCACTCGCACGCCAGCCTGCCGCCGGCTGCGAAGGAACGCGGCAAGAAGCTCCAGCGGCCCCAGTCCATGCGTCAGCATCCGCCCACCGACTCGTCCTTGGTGCGCCGCAAATCCAGCAAGCGGCGCAAGGAACACGACCACATCCGCGAGGACGAAATCCGCGCCATGGCCTTCCCTATGCCGCAGAAGCGGCCCGCCGGCAGCTCTGGCGGCATGCTGCGACGCGACAGCAAGAAAGCCAAGGCCGGCCTGAACCAGCGCTTCGAGCGTGCGGCCTCCAACGCATCGCTGCCCCTCGGAGATTCGCTCCACTCCGACATGTCTGGCAGCTCGGAGGCGCGCGCCTTCCGCGTGAGCGCACTCGACATGTTCTCGCCCCGCCCGACTATCCGCGTCTCCGTCGGCTCGAACTACTACACCGGCGAGCGCACGTCGCCCAGCACGTACGACCGCTCCACCTCGCGGCGAGACCGACGGCCGCTCAGCAGCACCGACGACAAATACAGCAGGCGGTCGAGCCGCATCGACGATCTCGCAGACGCCCTCAACGCCGGCGCACTGCGGGATATCCTCGAACGGGACAAGCGGCAGAGAGAAAAACAGGCCAGGACAGATCAGGAGCGCTTGCGGCGGCGACTGGAACGGCGGGCAGAGCAGCAGCACGCCGCCTCAACACGAGGTACGCCTGCCGCCCCCCATGGAGAAGGCATGGATGTCGTTGGCCTGGGCATCGACAAGGAGGCGCCAATGCCCATGGAAGGTGTTCGCCCATCGACGCCGCCGCAACCAACGAGGCTGCAGATGCCTGTCACACCCCGCGCACACAACACCAGTCAGCTGCCAACTCCCGTAGACAGTCCCGTGGATGAGCCTGTGGTGTCAGATGCGCGGGCGATTCGTTACTCGCGGGGCAGCGTCTCCGCACAAGTACACACCCGCGGACCATCAAATGCCTCTGTGCTGCCCGAGCTCCTATCAGAGAAGTATGCGCACGACACACCCATGGCCTCTATCGAGCACGCGCATGATCCCACACGGAGCGGCTCACTTCACCCCGTCGAAACTGTCGATACCGTCTCGACCTCCAGGTGGAGCTCTACTCGCCGGCGCAGCTCAGAAAGCAGGCGCATGAGTGTGTTTGCTTCGTTCTTCCGAAGAGGCAAGCGTAACTCGCAAGAACAGGGTCAGACCACTCCATCCGAAGTCTCGTTTTCCAACACCTCGCGCGAATCCATGTCTCGTCAGCCCCTTCCCCCTCATTTGGTAGGAACTGTTCCTGCCACACCACCAATCCAAATCCGAAGACCTTCCAGTGTACCTCGCCGAACAATGTCCAAGTTCCGAGAGGACCTTCCAGAGTTCCCCCTTTCCCCACCCGACTCACGCGTACACTCTCCGGAAGTGTCCTCAACTAGCGCAATTGCTGCTCGTCGAAGAAGCCAGCATCCAGCGGATCTCCTCGTCCAATCGGTAACCTCGCCCGTTGGCCGCCGCTCCGACTCACCAGTCAGTCTAGGAGCCCCGGTCGGCAATGTCATGTCACAATCCCTCGCCTCGGTCGACTCCGAAGCCTCGTGGCTTTCTGGGAGGCCGTTGAAGCGAGCGTCAAACAAATCACAAATTCACTCCAGCATAAAGTCTTCTGCCATGCAACGGAACGAAGACTTCAGTGCTTCGTACGAAGAGCTAGGCGTGGCTGACGATGAGTACTTCAAGAGGCTGACTCCGTTCACGCACGAACACCACCAATCTCCGTACGCAAGTGATGAGCAGGGCAAGAAAGCTAGCAGTACGCTGATAGCACTCGATACCACTGCTGAGTCTAATGAGGAGCCCGAGCCTACACCAGCTCCTATACCATCTGGTGAAGAAAAACAGCTTGTAAAAAGCAGCGTCGGCCGCCAGCCTACCATCATACACCGCCGACCTCGCGTCAAGTCCACCGAAGGTCTACTCAGCATTTTCCTTGACGACACTGATGACATACCATCGAAGGCTGCCTATATGGGACCGGAAACACCGGACTCGCCCATTTCACCGGCATCAGATACCGAGCCCGCCATGGTCCAGCGTGCCAAGAGCGTTGATCTTGGAAAGCATCACGTTCGGCATCTCAGTGCTGGCTCGGCGAGGCTCTTGGACATCCAAAAGCGATCGAGCACATCATCGCACGGCATACCGCACAGCAAAATGTCGGAACAGTAGTAAGCCATATATCCCTGGACGACCGATTTGTTTCAGGAACACGCATGTATGCCAGACCGCGCCACTCTTTTTGTTTTTCTTTTGTATCAGTCAGTCTTTACCACCACTCACCTAGTCGCTCATTTCACATTTCCTTGTCTCTCCCACTACAGTCACTCATTTGTATTTCCTTGTCTGATTTGATTCTGTTCGTTCTGTTTGGCTTGGCAGCATGGCGGTCCCTGAACAAATCCGTTTCTACGAATGGCGATGCCCTGTCGGACTTTCCAGTGTGTTTGTATTGCTCGTTCGCGAGACTGAATAATACGGCGTTGATGGTTATTTGCGGAGTACCTTTGTTTTCGGCGTGATACCACCACGAGCTGCCTGGGGGGCGGCTCCTGTAATACTCTCGTTATGGATGTCATTTTCGAGCAAAATTTTGGGGGACATGGGCATGGAAATAGAGGGACATATGTGGTCCCATAAGCTTGGGTCTTGGGTTGCAAGATTTAATATTTCGGTTTGGGGATCAGGAATCTGGTTATTGGCATATATTATTTGGGGGACAGTGTCGCGGGGACGCTAGCCCTTTTTACTCTTATCAAAGAGATTGTAGTTTCAAATCAGCTGTATTCATGGCTTTGCATACTGACCTCAACGGCTTCGATATGCTTTCTGTGACGTTGGAACATATCCCGAGTTTGCGCGAAAAGTGAGTGACGCTCTGTGAACAAAACAGTGAGGCTCGCAGTTAGTGAATTTGGAGAAAAAGACGAATTGCGCCCAGCTGCTCGAAGGGTTGTGAACTCGAATAGACTGCCATAAGTCTCGGATCTTATCTCTGGATGCAGACCGCGATGATGAAGGTCGTCGGTGCCGCCTTGCCTAACAAAGAAAGCAGGAGCCTGGTGGGGCAATCGGGCGGTCGGGCAAGCACGTCATCTATCGTTGCCTAGGCCGTGTGTACAGTAATCCAACCTTCATCATCATTCACAACGCCATACCTAAGAAACTCTGCTCCACCAACTATCGCAAATATACCATCAGATCCTCAGCACAGTGTAAGTCGCCCCATTCCATATCTGCTTACGTCCTCATCACCCTCGGCACTTGTTCGATTTGCGCATGGACTCGACGCATCTGCCGAAAATTAAGCGCATCAGAACTGTAATCGGCAACGGCGTTTGCGTCCAGTCCATTCCATCAGCCGAGTCTTTCTAATCGCCGCTCTCTTCCGTCTCACTTCTCTTCTACATATATCATGTTTGCGCCGTCGTCATTGCGAGCTACCAGAACATTACTCACATCTGCGCGCCTGCAAACAGCTTCGATCAACCCCACATCCACCGCAAATCTCTACCGACCACTCTTCAACCAAAAGTTCTTCTCCAACACCGCCAAGATGAGCGACGAAAAGAAGGGCGTACACAACCTCCAGACGTGAGTAGCTCTATTCCCGCCGTCTCTCACTCGACTGGAGATGAACGACGTCATATTTTTGGGGCTGAGGGCTGACAAATTGCAGTAAGTCGGCATTCGACGAGGCGTTGAACGAGCACGGCTCGCTCATGGTCCTTGACTGCTTTGCGACATGGTGCGGTCCCTGCAAAGTCATCGCTCCCCAGGTTGTCAAGTAAGTCTGCCTTATCGCGCGACGAAAATTGCGCCTGCTAACCTCTCATCAGAATGTCCGACAAGTACCCCAGCGTACGTTTCTACAAGCTCGACGTCGACGAAGTCCCCGATGTCGCACAAGAACTCGGTATTCGCGCCATGCCCACTTTCTTGCTGTTCAAGGGTGGTAACAAGGTCACGGAGGTTGTTGGAGCCAACCCCAAGGCTCTTGAGGCTGCTATCCAGGCAAACGTCGACGCGTAGATTGCGTGCGTCAAGGCTAAGCATAGGTCGTCTCGTTCGGCACACTAGCGTTGGATTTCATGATATAGGAGAGGCGCATTGCTCAAGGCCTATGGATGAAAGAATGGGACACCGGAGAATGCGGACATGATGATACCGTCCTTGAATGACACAACATCTACAGTTTTCTCATGCCTCCTTCTTTGCACCTTACTAACTTGTGAGATTGCTTCTTCAGGTCGAGCTGTGGCAGATGGCTTACAAATGCAGCTACCGCTCGGCAAGAACCGGCCTTAGGCTTCCTCAGGGACGAGAACACGAAGTCCCAAACCATACCTTTTGGTCCTCCAAACGGTAACATTGCCAACGTGACTGCACCTGTAGCACCAGCAAACGTGGTGAAATATATGTTTTTTACCGCACCCACATGCGAACATGAAGAACTTCTTCTTTTCTCATGTCCCATAAGATTATTAATACTTTCCTACACCATAGGGCCTCTCAGTACAATCTTGAAGCATTAAGTGTTAGGCTCTAAATGCACCGAGTTCGATTCTATACATGTTGATTCTAGGGGTATATCCTGCAAAAATATTGAAAATAGATGGACCGTTGACCAATCTGCTGACATTCTCGTTACGAACCCCTTTCCCCTAGCGAGAGCAGAACTGAAAGGACCCAGGGTATCTTGTCGCAGAATTCACTGCAGAAATTCAGGCCCATCTATGCCTGCTTGGTAGGTGCAGGAGCATGGACAGCCGCTGGCGCGTTCTGACTGCTAGCGCTGCTCGTGTTTGCCTCGTATTGGTGCTGCTCAAACATACTCCAGTCACCTAGTCTGTGTTAGTGGAATGCAAGTTCGAGATCACGCGATTCCAACGTACCAATTTGCTCGTCACCGAACTGGTCGAGATCGAGACCCATCATTTCCGCCTCGGAAGTGACACGAAGGTGCATGCCAGGAATGTACTTCAGGGCATACAGCAGGATGCAAGAGACCGTAAAAGAGTAGGCGGCAATGGCGACGATTTCCGCGAGCTGGCGACCGATTTGGACACCGACACCGTCCATGCCACCGAGACCGTCGTAAGGACCCATACCATCGAGGTCGTAGATCCAGGCTTGGCCGAAGATACCGGTAAGGAACGAGCCGACCATACCACCAATACCATGAAGCTTGAAGACGTCCATGCCCTCGTCAATTCTTGTCCACTTGTCGACGTTCTGGCACATGGAGCAGATAGCAGCAGTCAGGAAGCCAATGAGGGCAGCAATCCATAGCGACACGTAACCCGCCGCAGGCGTAATTCCGACAAGTCCAGCAATAGCACCTGAGCACGCGCCAACAACGGAGAAATGGCCCTTGGTGCGGACGTACTCGACTGACACCCAGCCCAAGACGCCGAAAGAAGCTGCAGTGTTTGTGTTAAAAGCGGCCAGCATCGAGCGGACGGTGCCGTTGAGAGCACTACCTCCGTTGAAGCCGAACCATCCAAACCAGATGAAGACGGTGCCGATGAAGACGAGGGTCGGGTTATGCGCTTTGCCGTGGATCTTGTCGCCTTTGTGGAGGCGTTTGCCCAGGACGAGGGCGTAGGCGAGGGCGGACCATCCAGATGCGATGTGAACGGGGCCACCGCCAGCGAAATCGAGGGAGGGGAGGTTGAAGAGCCAACCACTATTTCACTATCAGCATACATTTCAAGGCGCGGAGATTGACATGCTGACTTTGAATTCCATGTCCAGCAGGCGATAGGACAGTAAACAATAGTCGCCCAGCAGAAGGCGAAGACCATGGATGGCAGGATTCGGCCACGCTCGAACGATCCACCGATGACAAGCTGTACAGTGCAGGCGCAGAAAAGCATCTGGTAGAGACCTAGAAAGGGGTTAGTACGAGTCTTTTGATTGTCCACATGACACCATATGCGTGTTACTCACAGAAGACGATCTCTGGTAGGAATGGTGAACCTGGCGAAGGTGCTGACATGACATTCTTAAGACCAAAGTTGTCCATGTTGCCAATGAACGCACTAGCAGTACGAGAGTATGCAAGCGAGTAGCCCCAGAACATCCATTGGAAAGTGACCCTTCTTATTGTCAACACTATACCCGTTCCAAATTGTTGGCAAACTTACACTCCCATGACAGCGAACGACTGAAACAGCATAGACAGCGCTGACTTGCGGCGAGAGAGACCAGAATACAGAAAACCAATACCGGGGATGATCAAGAATACGAGGAAGCTCATAATCATCAGGTAGATGTAATGGAACTCCAGTCCCTGGTATTGAGCGTTGACATTCTCGATATTTGGGTTGCCACCGTTGGGCTTCGCCTCGTTGAACTCAGGCTGTCCATATGTTAGCTTAAACTCATTAAAGTCGTCACAGGGAAAGTCTGTCTGCTGATGGTACTTACGGTAGGTGGCGCCTCCATCTTGCGGAATCGGGAAACTCTTGCCTCGATCGGAATGTTCAAGGTATTCTGGAAAAAGGAAGCCAGGCCTACAGGCAGGGGGCCTCCAGGGTGCTATATAGATTTCAGAAGATTCCTTCCTGTCCTTCCGACGATTTCAGTCCCGAACCGTTCAATCCGGCAATCCCGCCCTTTCCACGTCGCATGCCCCCCAACCTCAAGACAACTCGCCGGCTTGGCGAAGATAAGCAGAGTGTCTCATCCCATGGTGATGGAGCCGAGAGCGCCCTGGTAGGTGTCGTGGCCTGGGTTTCCCAAATTAGCCGAAATTCGAAGACGCGAAGGACCGCGAGAAGGTTAAGCGCCTCCGGCTTGTACATCGAAAGTAGCCAAGGCCCGGTGGTAGGAGTTTCCGTCTATAAAGTGGTGGACGCGGGGTCTTGGTGTTGATAAGGGACGGGCTGGAAGCGGTATAGTTGCTGTTCCAGGACGATAACACGGTCAGGATCAGGGGTGATTGGGTAGACGTGGGTGGCCTGCCGAAGGCTTTGCAATACGTTACAGAATCGGCTGCTGTAACGGAAGATAGACGAATGACGTATCTATTCATCCATGAAGCATGGCATGATGCTTTGCTTTTACGGCCGTTTTGGGTGGTTGGTTCGCTCTGTGAAGGTCCGTGGATCCGAACGCCAGGTCCATGCGACGACGCCACGAGGTCTAACCACAGCCTTGGGTGACACAATGCATCTGTTACTGTTGCCTTTGTTGCGCGACAAGACCGTCGGCGATGCAGTACTAGATAGTGAGGCATGGATTAGGTATATCCATTGTCAAGGCATTGTGCACATGAGTGGGGGGCTCCTGATCAGGCACCACACCCGTGAGTCGTACGATATCATTGCTGTGCCACAAAGACACGACATCGGATGAACAGCAACCGTTATTGCTACGATCAGTTCGGGCAGGACGTAGTGGAGACGTTGGAAAAGAAGGTCGGACAAGCACCTTAAATGACAATGCAATGTCCGCCCGAAGTGGCAAGTGCTGGTTACGAACGTTCATCTTCGTCGACCGTGCCCGAAATCCATATTTTCGTGGTGGTAGTAGAGAGTCTTTCGCTTTCTCTTTTCATTAACTCTACAGCTTATACCAGTAATCTACATTGCGGTAGCAGACCTAGGCTAACTATGCCAGTGGCTGGGGAAAAGATCAGCAGGAGAGAGGTGATCTGACCAAATTCAACCTCGTCTCCCTGGTTTCTTTCTACCCAAAATCGAGTTCTCAAACACCCACTCGCCAGCTGGAAAAGGTCGATTCTCTGCCGACGGAGAAGGTATAAGCGGTTATGGCCATTCGACGTAGCGGTGTGAAGTTTGCTGTCAGTACGGGGATTCAAGTAAGAGTGAAAAGAACGCCATTGAGGCGTGTGTAGGCTAACACGTCACATTGCAGTCTTGATGCATCAGTGTTGCGATCTAGTCAGCCCGAGAAACTATATGGTTGATGAGATTTGATGGGTTGTTGGACCCTTCTGGCGATGCCGGCATTTTGTCCGAGTGGTACAAGATACTGAGGTGAACGCGAGGCTGAGCTTCCCAGCGCTGTATATCGGAGATGACAGCGATGGGTACCAGAATATCCCTCGGCTTGGTGGGGGATGGAGTAGCTTGGTGGTTCATGCAGGTGTAGTCTGGTTGTCGGGTGCGCTAAGAAATGCAAGACAGCATTCGTCACTCCACCTTCCTCCGCAACACCAATCTTCCGCCATAAAATACGTCCGTATCCATGTATCCCCGCCATGGACCAACACGCAGCCTGCGGAGCTCACCCACCAGCGTTTCTTCGAGCTCTGAAGCCCGGCCTTTGTCGCTCATCTGATGTCGAAGAAGAGGGGACCCAATCGCGATGCTATGAACTAGCGGACCAGAACCATTCAATACCTACCACTACTCGCAAAGAGTCCGTAATGAAGCCGGCATCACAACTCACTCTTTCCGCATTGCTGGGAACATCATGTCCGTCACGCCATGGACTTTTAAATTTCCTTTCTGCGTCGTCTTCTCATCTTCCATTTCACTTGTCGCAGCCAGGAGCTAGTTCAACAGCATTATCGTCTTGTGATGGGGTTTATCATTCAGCTATGGCCTCTTTCGTTCTTCAGTCACCACCACGCCAAACGGATGATCGCACAGAACCATGTGAGGGACGAGACAGATATCCCAAACATGCCCACTCTCGGAGAGAGTACACGGGATACAGTCCTATTGGCATCGTGTGGAGATGAAACTCCGACTTTGCAACAACACGGCGTACCAACGCAGGATATACGCCCCCCATTCACGACGCCTCTGTACCATGGCAGAAGCGGTTTGGTTCAATCCCATTCCCGAGCCTCGTCTCTACCTAGCTTCAGGTCTGGAATACCATCACCATCAACTGCCACGGATAGCGGGATGTCCGCAAGACGAGATGAGTACCTAGTGCTCAGGAGGGAGCTCCAACGAAGTTCAGCTATCCGACGCGTGAACGATGCTCGACGCCACGCCATTTACCTCCAGGACGCAGCCGACTACGCTCTCGTTCAGCAACAATGCGCAATGGTGAATTCATGTGTGCAGGATCTAGCAACAACACAAGTATCTCCGGCCTCTCCAGAACAAGTCCGGATGCGCGTACCACGCAGGACGCGTCGAGCAACGCACCGACCCGAAAACGCAAACAGCGTTGACCCACCTCCCAACTACTCACCCTACGACCCGCATCCGTTCTTTGACCGTGCAGAGACTGAATCCATGCCTAAGCATCGCCGCAGAAGCACCATCGAAATGATCGAGACTGTTTGTAAAGACGGGCTGAAGGTTACAACAGAGAAAGTTGGCAAGAGTTTGGCAAAGGGCGTAGGTGGTGCAGGGAAAATGGCAAAGGATATGCCTACTATGGTGAAAGAAGTTCAGGTGAAACTGAAGGTCAAGAGGGCGAAGGGTAAGATCCGGTGGCTGGAGAAGCACAAGTATTTGAGTAGACAAGAGAGGTTCTTGACGCAGGAGATTACGGGATGAGGAGGAATAAAGGCTTGTCGTGGAAGTTGTGTTTCATTCTTCAGCGCTGGAATTTACGGTCCATGGGCCAGCATCTTTTGTGGTGCGAGTCTATCTTTATTCTCGCACGCATGGATCTGATGATTCTTTGGAAGCGGCCTTTTAGGGATTTCGATTCCGGCTGTCGCGGAACGGGAGGTTTGGTGCATCAAACAGTAGCGAAAATGAAGATGAAAACGGGTTTCAGTTCGACTTCAGCTATCTTCATTGCGCAACAGAGGCGCCTGTTCGTCGTTCCTGGGCGCACTGTTTCCACTTGAGCCTTGCAACTTCCTGTCCCTCCTATCTCTCCACACAAACCACAAGCTCATGCCCAGCAAGACACCCTGCAAACATCCAGACAAGATGAACAGTCCCCATGCACTCCACCCGCCCATGCCAAGCCTCATGTATAGGCTTGCTGCGAAGAGAGCGCTACCCGGCGTCTGGATGCACATCATGGGTATCGACAAACTGCCCGTCTCCTGCAGTCTCCATGTCATGAATATCTGGGGGATGTACTGTACGGCGGCGAGTGCGGTGGCTAGCAGTCCGAGGAAGTTTGCCCAGCCGCGAACGTGCGAGGGGAGCGCGTACACGAAGACGAGGGAGCCGATGAAGGCGGCGATGAAGAAGGCAATCGAGACGGCGAGAACGAAGATAGCCTCTTTCCACGTCGGCATGCTGGTGTCCTGTTCCTCTTCGGCTTCCACTTGATTGCTTCGCGGGAAGAAGATGAGGAATAGCAGCATGCTGTCGGCGTTAGTACTCCCGCATGCTATATCCCTCAGACATAGAAGGAAGGGGCATCATACATGAAGAAGAAACAGCCCCACTGCACGCCAATCTGCACAATGCCCAACATTGCCGCCGCACACGGAAACCGGCCAATCTCTCTACAACATGCCATGTCCGCCGTGCTCTCCGGCAACGTCAAGATGTTCGCGATGCTCGCCGTGCCGGACACGGTGCCGAGGAGGACAAACATGGGGCTGAGACCGCGCGAAGAGCGGCGCGCGATGATCTTACAGTGCTGCGGGAGGTACGACACGAGGATGCCGATGAGGATGAAGACGGAGATGGCGAAGTTGACGAGGTCGGGGTGGGCGAGCGCGGCGCATCGCGAGGGGCCTGAGTGCAGCATCCTGTTGTTATCATGTATCGGTGCTTGGCTCTCGACTTCTGTGTAATTTCTCGGTTTGGTTCGGTACCTGCTACATCTGCCTGGTCGAAGGTGAAGGGTGCGGCGCGTGTGACGTACGCGTCGGGACGGGCCCGAGCGTGCCTCGGCTTCGCGACACTAACACTACAACACCATCAACCCTTCATCATCGCCAATCAAATCTTAGTCATGGAGTTCCTCCCCGCTCTCCAGCACGGCATCGACGACCTCAAACCCTCCCTCTTCGAACTTCTCTCGGAACAACAGCTGGCCGCTCTCCTCCCGCCATCGCTCCGCTACCTCCTCGCCATCACCACACCGCGCTACCCGCGCTACCTGCTCCCGATCCTCAATTCCTTCGATGAAGTCTACGCGCTGCTTACGCTGCTCGTGGAGCGCCACTTCCTGCGCGCCTACGGCGGCTCTTTTACCGAGAACTTCTACGGCCTAAAGCGCGCGCGCGTGTTGCGAGTAGCAGGCGGGGAAGTCCGGAGGGCCGAGCTGGGGGCTGCCGAGAGTGTGCGGGAGGCGACGAGCTTGGGCACAGCGGATGTGTGGAAGAACCTGGCCGTGTTGGTCGGAGTACCGTGGCTGAAGAGGAAACTCGACGAGGGATACGACGTCCATGCCGCGCATGCGAGTCTGCTCGGTCCGGGATACAATGCCGACAGAGGGCGAGCAGGAGCCGCGACAACTGTGAAGCAGCGGCTGATGGCGTACTACAAGTGGTTTCTGCGCAACGTGTATCCCTCCCTAAACGCCGCCTACTACTTCTCCCTGCTGGCATTCAACATGGCCTACCTCTTCGACGGAACAAAGTACCACTCGCCGTTCATGTGGCTCATCGGGTCGAGGATACGAAGACTTGGGGAGGCGGATCATAGGGCCATTCAGATGGCTACTGCGCCGAGAAAGGTTGGGCCGGCAAGACCGGGAGAGGGAGGCTCAATCTTCTCCCCACGGAACATGGCGAGGAGTGTGCAGCCGCGGTTGCTGAGCTCGCTCAAGATTCTCCTCCCGACGAGTATCTTTGCGCTCAAATTTCTCGAGTGGTGGCACGCATCGGATTTCGCGCGCCAACTCTCACGCAAAGCTGCCGAGAACATCGAACTACCGCCGCCGATATTGCCCTCCTTACCACTGTCTTCGAAACAATCGGTGTCAAGGCAGACCGATCCCTCTGAGAAGATACGACCCACGTCCTCCTCATCCTCCAAACCCCAACGTATCGACCCCCCGATATCCTCCACAACCCTCCTACCCATTCTCACTGTCCCCACACCGCCCTCTTCACATCTCTGCCCCATTTGTGAAACGCCCATAGTAACGCCTACGGCTTCGCCAACAGGCTTCGTGTACTGCTACACATGTATACATCGTTGGGTGGCAGGTGAGCATGACCGGCAGATTGCCTTCATCGAGGGCGCTGCTGGGTTTAGAACAGGCGATGATGGAGAAGAGGAAGATGAGGGCTGGGGTAGAGAAGAGGGGAGCCGTGAGGGTAGGTGGGAGAGTGGAAAGGGGAGGGATGCTGTTACTGGACGGAGGGTGTTGGGTGGAACAGAGGGGCTGAGACGGGTTGTTGTCTAGTTTTAATGCCTTGCGTTTCTTCGAAATACTAATAATTGACATAGATTGGTATTTAGCTTCAACTGATGTACATGGATGCACCTGGGCAGGCGGGGATCCATTGCACGTGCTTCTAAGACTTGACGCCCGCACCCGCATTTACTCTTTCCTAAAGATAACACGTCATTACACAACTACCGCAGGCCATTCATTGCCTTGGAGCGAATAGGCTCAGTACGATACAGCGCAAAGCCACCACGAACATGAGCGTTACCAAATCTGAGTCAGCCTGCACGGGCCATGCGAAAGCTCACTATCGGGCAAGTCTTAAACGACACGCGGCTGCGATAAATGGCCGCACACCAATATGCCGACGAACACCGAAACCCCCGCCCCATACCTACCACCCCCCATTTTTTGACCATTTTTTGACCATTTTTCTTCAAATTAAAATGGCTGATCCCTGGAATAGCCATCCACATGAACCCCCTATAAAAGCTTGTGTTTGTGATGCAATTGAGTACATAGTGGCCAAGGGTATACCCTACTCAAAGGAGGATGTTTTCCGCTTCAACAACATCTCCCACTGCCAGGGATAGGCTATGATCTCAGACAGGAGTGTTGATAGGCGTCATCACTCCCAGGATAAGCCAGAGAGGCATGGCAGGCCTGCTTTAATCACTAACCAGCAGATCAAAGAGATGGATAGGATTATTC
>ML976017.1:280177-306303 GCA_010015635.1 Clathrospora elynae
GCTGCCTAAAAATACATCCCATCATTGACGCAGATCCGGCCAGGTCATATAAATATTAAAATCAAAACAGAAATCCTCCTGATGGAAGCAATCTCAAGCGTGTAGCTTAGTTCCTGCGACCAATCTCCATACGCTTCTTGAGCTTGTAAGCAATGGCACGCTTCCTGGAAGCGGTGCTCTGAGTGAAAGCAACAGAACCACCGAATGGGCCAGCGCCCGCGCCGTTGCGGACGCGCATAACGCAGACATTAGATGCTCCGGCGACAGTGGCATCGCAGGTCATACCAGCCGGCATCTGGACTTGCATTTCGAACTCTGTTTTGGTCGCGAGCGAGAGACCCTGGATACCGAGCCCGGGAACATCTTTCGTGACCGTTGCAGGCTGCATGGCGGCTTCGTCAGTGCCTCCAGACGTGCCGTCGACATCGGCAGTAAAGGGCCCGGCACCGTCTTGGTTGATCTAGTTGTTGTTAGGTATCGTTCCGAAGAACAGCTGGAGTTGGCTAACCTGGAGAAGAGTCATGGTGACGGTCCCATCATCTGCGCAAGTAGGCAAGCCGGATGATGTGCCAGCTCCCATAGCAGCCGCGACGCGAGCCTCGGGTGGGCCGCTGACCTTGTTACCACCGGCTCCGCGAAGTCCAGCAAGGAACTGACGCTTCAGGCCTCGCTGCTTGATGTTATCCTCGACACCCACACTTCCCGAAGTTCCCTGGTTTGCAGGCGGCGCTGCACCTGCTCCCATGAAAGCACCAACCATGACAGCGGCGTCAACTATTCCATTGCCCTGCGTTCTTCCGAGGGGACCGGCCTTGCCGCTCGCAATCTCCCTGTCGCGAATGATAGCTGTGTCTGCCTGGGAACCGCAACCGCTAGACAATTTGTTAGTGCTGGGAGCAACTACTCTGAGGGCCATATCCTACTTGGAAGAGCAGTCGCGGGGAGTTCCGTCCTGAACGGTAAGGCCGGGCATGGTAACGCCATTGGCCCCCTTGATCTGGGTGACAACACCGTGGGCCGAAACGGAAGCCGCAAAGGCGATGACAAGTGCTTGTGAGAACTGCATGCTGAAATATGTGTATGAAGTCGAGATAAACTCAGTGAATTAGGAAGTAGGGTCTGTGAAGAGAAGGGTAGAAGAGAATAGCACCAGGCTGGAGACGATGAGATTACTAGTGACGAAGCTGTGAAGATGGAAGCTGATGATGATGATTTCAGAAACGCCTTGCACACGACCTCTTATACACTCCATCTTCTCAGTCGACTTCTGCCATAGCTCAGTCGTCAGGCCGATAGCCGCTCGGTAAAACACCTGACGTTCTTGGAAGAGACAGTACACCGCGCCGGCAAGTCAAAATCACCATGGATGCAAGTCTTCGCATGCTTCAAGATGTGGTTTCGAAGGCCTTTCCACAAGGCCAAACGAGCTTGGCTACGAGGGAGCGTTTCCTCTATGGCGCTTGGCTGTGGCGGAAGGCCAATTCTCAGGCTTTGAGAGGTGCCAGTGTTCGGGCTCCGAGTTTCATTCTGCGCCTGAGAGAAAAGAACAGAAAGCGCCAAGCCGGAAACTTTCAATGCGATGTGTGAAATGGCGAAACGCCATGGTCGGTTTCTCGGCCACCTGCAAAAGAAATATTAGGGTTGCTTTTGGGTACTCGTCGCTAACATCTGAAGCTTCACATACCTTCTATACACTTTACTCCTGAGCATCATTGCGGAGATGTAGAACCATAACGACTCACATAAATACCTTATGGTTTATCAACGTCTGCTATATGCAAGCATGTGTCTTGAGAACCGCATCCAAAAATAACCCTACGTACGATGTGCATAGCCCGTCAGATCATTCGCAGCTAAGTCTTGACAAGCAAAACAGCCAAGCTATATTATGTGTTTCCGACCGCTAGCGTCCTAAATATTCGGTGGAGGCTTTTCGTGTTCCTCCCGTAGAGGATGTTGCAGCCCCGTCGCCACTAGCGTTTCAGCAATTTACACGGTCGATCTTCAAACATATTATGCCTTGTTTTGATATTCCGATACATGCAAACATGGGCTACTGTCCAATGCGCAACTATGCCGGGATCCAAGGCCGGGGTTTTGGTGGAGGAGATGGCTATGTTACTGTGGTTGGTAAGTGGGAAGGTCGAAATGCTCAATCGAATTGGGGAAATTGGTGCGAAGAGCAACATCAATAATGTTTCTGGGGGTTAGCTGAAACTTTGCCGCATGGATATGTCACGGAATAGCCTAGATAAACCATCGTTTGATCATCCCTTGCCACCTTTCACGGTTTGCTGCTACTTCAGTCTCGCTGTGAATCCTCCAATACGCCATCATCAACTCCTTCACTATATCCCTATGGAATCACCTACCGGACAACGTGCCATCAGAAGGCAGCTCATACTTGCTGTTGGTGTCTGTCAACACTTTCCTATCTTCGGGTCCGTACGTCCATGTGATCGTCTCTAATACAGCGTGTTCAAATTTCCTGTGCGCCAGTTCTACGCGGAGCGCGTCCGTTCGCAAGTCCGTCAGTAGCTCGCAGAATTCCTCTTCGGTAGAGTCGACGCGCCGAATCTCCTATATACGCGAGTCGGCTTGAGGCAGTGGCTGCCATGTCCCAAAACACTTGAGTATATCGGATACTTTTGCAATGCGATAAGCTACCGAGCGTGATACTGCCCGGCTAGCTTCAAGATGATTTGCATTAGCCTTTTTGGTGGCTGAATGGGTGTCCATTAGCTCGAATTAAAGGCTGCATCGCTGGGTTGATGATCTTCTCGTTCAAGATCGAGCGTTCCGTGAGCTTCCAGTTGTTCTCCGTTTACAAGATGTGTTCGTCCGTGTAGTTCCTGTATGGCATCGTTCAGATTTGTGTCATAGAGCACCCGGCAAATAAGCCCTTGTGGTAGTCGTCCACAATATCCCGCATCGTCTCCTTTGTTGATACTTGTACTATACCTGACATCGCGTAACCTCAATTTTTTTTTGAAAGGACTAAGAGCTAAGAGAGGAGAACATGTATTAAAGCAGGGCAGGAAGAGCACGCATTATTTTGATGCATAAGGGTATGGGCAATGTCCAAGGCAGAGAGAAAGGATGCTATTCTGTGGGGAGTGTAGTATGGCGTTGAGGGCAGTGTCTGCCTTCACCGCAGCTACACCGCAACAACGAGCTTTTATCTCTCACCTCGCTACCTAAAACGCGCATTTTGAGACCTTCCACCTTGCAAGATAGCAACACCACACTCTTATCAATTAGCTTGCTTGATACGTCCCTTACACGTACCGTCATTTTCCCTTTCTCCACTACTACACTACCTCAAAACACCGCCATAATGGCCAACTACAAGTCCATCACCCTCGGTTACGGCGACGACATCTTCACCGTCTCCATCAACTCTAACATGAGCGACCTCGACATCTACAACGCGCTCTACGACCCCTTCGGCTACACTATCGGGCCCCGCGACATCGTCATCATGGGTCCCACGCGCAACGTCAAGATACACCTCGCGTACAACTCGCTTAAGCAAAGCAAAGAGTACCTCATCCATATCGCCGATGAGCGCGTATAGGGTACGGGGAGTATATCTGGGTCGCAGCAGCGCACGATGCAGAATTTGGTGTATGTGTGTCAGCTCTGGGAGCTCTAGAGTGCGAACGATATCCTCAAGGAGTACATGAATATTGCGCCGCCCGAGCCTGTTGGCCGGTGCGCTTCTTCCCTCTCTCACATCAACGCTTTGTATTCTGCGGCGAGAGAGCCGTAAGCTTGGTCGCGCAATTTCACTGAGAACGTGCAAAAGTTCGCTGCTAAGACGCACGGGCGGCATAGCGAGGCTATGAAGTTCCTTGCTGCGGAGGTGAAGAGAAGGAAGGAGAGAGAGAGAGGGTGAGTCGGTGGTGGAGGCGACGTCGTTGGATGTGGTAAATGCGTCGAAGGGGTGGACTATAGATTTGGTAGATTTGGTATATACTGAGTTGCTAGAGGGAAAGGCGGATACGCAACTATTTGCAGGTGATTTGGCCGAAGCCGCGGAGCAGGCATTGGCTGAGACTTAGCGGATAGATGCGTTTTCAGGAAAAGTCTCGTGATATGTTCAGTCCTATGCGTAGGTCGGTCGAATCTAGTCGCTTTGCCCGCAAACGCAATGACTGCACCAACGCCTTCGCTATGCCCCATGCTAAATATAGCGCTACTAATGTCTAAAAGTAACGCTGAAGCAACGCTCACACGCCTGTGGTATCAAGCAACGAGCGATCAAGCTCACGTCCCGCCCCCAAAAATCATCTTGATATCCGTAAACTTGACTGGCTTGACAAGATACGTGTCCACACCCGCCTCTTGTGCGTCAATCTGGTCCTGTGCGCTCGCCAAGCCCGTCAATGCCACGATATGGCTCTGCGGCAGTCCATTCTTGCTCTCAAACTGCCTAATCTGCCTGGTAGCCGTGAGACCATCCATGACAGGCATGCTCAGGTCCATCAGCACAAAGTCGAACGGTCGGGATAGCGGAGACGAGGACTGAGCTTTCGCTTTGAACCTTTCGAAAGCTTCGAGTCCGTTGGTCGCTTCTTCGTAGCGAAGATTTTGTCGCTTGGCGAAGACGATGAGCAATTTGAGGTTGATTGCGTTATCGTCAACGAGGAGGACGCGCGGGATCAAGTACCTGCCGCTTTCACTCTGGATCGTACTCAAAAGCATATTGTTAGGAGGGGAGGGGCGGACCGGCGGAGGCGATGGACCTTCCGGTACGTTGGATGCTTGTTGACTCGAGGCGTCTTGCGGCATATCGCTGAAGCTGCGCTGTTTGAGAGCGTGCGCCGAAGCCAGAGGCTGGAACTGAGACTGCTCCACTATAGAGCTGCTCATGGAACGCCTAATTTGTCTCTCGCTACCATGTTTAAAGACACGTTTCTGGCATTGCAGGAGTGCCCGGGCTAACTTTTGGGGACCACAGCTGTTGTGTTTGGTTACCTCTTATGCCCATGATGAAGCGATTCTTTGACATGCTTACGGTTGAGTGACTACTTCGCTTGTCCAGCCGAGTGCATCGATTTGCCGAGCAAGCCGGCTTTCCACCGCTGTTTTCTCAGAAACATCTATGCATATGCATATCACGCATATCGGCGACTTGTTGGCACGCTTTGCTTGTGGCTTCGACATCAGTCTATGGAGCGACGGAGAATCTGTGAGGAGAAAGTCAACATCCTCTGTCGAGGCATCTGGGCTGGTATCATTCGTGATCCTCATCCCAAAGTTTTTGCAAGCATTTTGCATAGACTCCTGCGTCTTCCCACGCTTGCCGCCCTGGGTATCCGTCATATCAAAAACGATACTAACAGACATGTCTTTCAACGCTATCGGGGCGCGGAAAAAGGCAGGATCTTGCTCTGCATTCTCTGTCTGACCGACTGGTAGCCGCATTGAAATGTTGAAGACGGTGCCCACATTAACAGCACTTCTGACTTCAATCCCGCCCTTCAACGACTCCACGATCTGTTTGACGATCGACAGGCCCAATCCAGTGCCAGAACAAAATGGGTCCTCTT
Organism: Clathrospora elynae; assembly: GCA_010015635.1. Taxonomy (NCBI): domain Eukaryota; kingdom Fungi; phylum Ascomycota; class Dothideomycetes; order Pleosporales; family Diademaceae; genus Clathrospora; species Clathrospora elynae. The sequence continues at coordinate 285,733 of ML976017.1, forward strand.
GGCTGAATGGTGAGAATAGCTTGGCCTTTTGGTACTCCGCTGACATGCCTTTGCCAGAGTCCTCGACGCCAAGAGTCAGGTCCATGTAATTGGCGGTGCTGTTATTTTGTATCATCTTGACAGCAATGAAGCCGGAGTCCGTATATTTCAGAGCATTTCCAAGTAGATTCATGACTATCCGGCGAAGAGCACCAGGCTGCGAGCGCACGGTCCAGTTGATGTGTGGAGCTACAATCAACGAAACAGCGACCGACCCTTGGGTGTCTCTGCCGTTCACGACACTTCGGCCAGTTGTGTCGCTTCTTGAGCCATTCGCAGCCAGACTCTCAGCTTGATCGTATATAGCAGCCCCGCGGATGTGGTGAGTCTTTCTGAAGGTATGTCCAGCGCACACAGTGTCACAGACCTCCTCCACCAATTGCGCCATATTGAAGTCAGAAGTAATTCCAAGGATCGAGTTATCGGCTGGCAATCTCTTGCTTCGTGCTTCGCTTCGATTTTTCCGCCCGGAGTTCGCATTACGAAGTCTGTTGATTTTCGCGTAATCGAGTACATGGTCAATTGTATCAAGTAGCGTCTTTCCGCAAGTTTCAATAGATGAGACGAGGGATTCCTGATAGGCTGATGCTACTGTTTCCCGGAGAAACTCTACAGAGCCGAGTATGCCGTGAAGAGGCGAGCGTAGCTCATGAGATATAGAGGCGATAAAGGTAGTCTTAGCACGGTCGGCTTTCTGGGCGTTCAGTCGTGCCACTTCGCTAGTGACTGAGTTCCCGAAAGCCTGAAGATAGGGAAGCTCATTATCGGGACTCATAAGCCTTCCAGCTTGGGTGGTCCACACGAAGCCCCCAGCAACCCATCTTTCGCCGGCAGGATCCCATAAGGGCAAGAAAATGAGGCTTCTAACCTTGGGCAATATGGCGAGAATTTCTGTGGGGACAAATTTCTCTCTCATTTTCTTCGGCTTTCTAGCGCCAGGGACAGAGGCGTTAACGGACATGTTGATAGTGCGATCGGACTGATCAGTTTCGGAGCGTTCAGACTTTTCATCAGAGGAATTGATGCCTATGCCTTCCTCGGTATAGTTGAAGAATTTTCCGTACGGATATCTGTGAATGTAGCGTTCCATGGCACTTTCGTCGAAGGCGAAATCAGTGTGCACCAAGGTCGCGTTTCCTTTTCGCAAAGACAAACCAAGTACCAGACACGCTCTACTGTCCGCCACAGTGGCGTCAGTTGCACCGTCAGCGGAGGCAGCGTCTTGTTTTCTTTTTCTCCGGGGATTGTTAGTAGAATCGGCAGTGTCGGTGTTGTGTGTGTTACTTTCATCGCTGCTAGGCGCGCCTCTGCTGTAGTCATACAAATGGCCTTTGATAGCGGCCGTGGAAGTGTCGAAGAAGACGACGCCGTCAGCATCGGTGCTCTGACGAATGATGCGGGCAGCTCTGTGGAAGATGCGAGCTGCGCCTGATTCCACGCCGTACTTGTGTTGGGCTTGTTTGGTTATAGGCGCCACTGCGGCAGTGACAGGCTCTGCTTCTCCGTCGAGGGTTTGAAGACGTACGTTCTCAGTCTGCTTTTCCATAGTCGTGGGTCTGTTGTTGGCATCCTCGCCCGTGTCTTGGGCAGATGAACGCTCGATGAACTGAGTGAGGCCGCGCACTATGCGCTCGCCCTTGCTCCGGTCTATGCTGCTCTTGGCTAGCTCAAGGTGCTCCATGACGGCGGCGGCTACGTCCTGCATGAAGCGTAGCTCGGCTGCAGTAATACCATGGCGCGGTTTCTCGTCGGAGACAGCATACACGCCAATGCGATTACCTGCTTTGGTGATGATGGGCACTCCCGCGTAGAACCTCAAGCCCGGCTTGCCTTTGACGTAGTCCCGGTCTGCAAAGCGAGCATCGAGCGTGCAATCAGGGACGACCATGCACTCGGCCTGGAGGTAGTCCCCGTTCTCTTCCTTGACCATGTAGGTCGACGAGAAGGTGTGGTAGCAGACGGCGTCGGTCTTGTTGACGATGGCGGTGCCCAGCCACACCTCGTCTTCCGCTCGCTCAGTGGTGGGAGCGAAGAGCGAAAGGGTGCGGGTGGCTTCGGCGAGGATGTACTGGCGGTTGGAGTCGATCAGCGATATCATGGCGCGCCGCGTATCCAGACGAAGGGCCGCGAGCTGGGCAAAGGCCGTGAGAGCGCGGTCGCGTGACCGCGACGGCTGGTGTCCTGGAAGGGCTGGACGCAGTCAGTGCAAATGCAGCGTAGGCTTCGCGCAGCGGCGGTGCTCACCAGAGTACGTGAGGCCATTGGCATCCTCGAGATTCTGCGCGTCGAGCCACGGGCGATAGTAGCGGTGAAGATCGCGCTCCCTTGCTGCTTCGGGGTATGCATAGCCCATGGTGTTTGGTCGAGTCGCCCACGCCTACGCCAACACGGCAGTCTGCAACGGCGATGTAATATTCTGGCAGAACAGTGCGATTTCATGATGGCGGCATTCTTTCCAACATTCGACCCTGTTCCAAGATTTCCTCGCATGGCGGCCGATACGGCCAGTTGTGAGGCGCCGAGGACGTTCTGGACACCACGGCAGCCCACCCCGGGTGGCGTCGTAACTGATTCTGTATTAGACGGTGAATATCCTGGTCTTCAACGTTTTCCAAGGTGGTGGCCGACATGGGTGCGATCGAAGCTCCGATCCATTGAGGCATCTGCGAGGATGTTCTCATCGGATGGCGCTAAGCGAGCGAGCTCGAGGCCCGCCTGACAGATGCGCCAACCTGACGACACACAAACGGTGACATGTTTGAGCTGCCGGGCGCGAAGCGGTAATTGTCATATCTAGCCCACAGAGCAACCGTATACTGACCTCGCCAAGCGTTCGCCGCGACGAGCTGCAGTCCCCCGCATCCTCGCCGCGCTCCTCACCAGACCCCGCCTTCGAAGCGCTCATACGCTCCAAGGCGTACACTGAATTCGCCTTCACCACGACCGAAGACTATGTCACGAGCCAGGTCGAAGACGCCGTCCATAGCGACGAGGAAGAGACAGAGCTGCGGCTCTTTGCTGCGCCCGCAAATGCTGCTCCCCAGACCCACAGGATACGCCTGTCTTCACCGGGTGCGGGCAGCCGCGAGCCAGGCTTCCTGATCAAGAAGCCGCGGAGCTACTATTTCGCCGACGAGCCGACGAGCGAAGAGGAAACCGCGTTCCACGCTGCAGCCATAGACGGAAGGACGGTAGTGGAGCTGTCGAAGGAGCCGTGGCCCGGGTGCGCCCTGCCTTGGAAGGTGCGCAAGCTATCACCAGCTGGCATGAGGAAGGAGGTCTTGGTCGGCTACCCTCGCACTCTTGTTACGCTTGAGGAAAAGACGCACAAGCGCACACGAAAGGGCAAGAAGACCAGGATCGCGCTCAGGAACAAGCTGCAGGCGTCCAAGGAGAAGCAAAGTGAAAACGCACGACTTGCACAGGAGAGGGAAAAGGCGGTGCGTGAAAGGAAGACACAGAAGAACCGTGACAAAAAGGTCAGGCAGAAAGCGAAGCAGCTTGCTAAGAAAGAGGGAGTTGTTGAAGGCGCCGTCGAAGGGCCCTATACCGTCGATGAAGGCAAAATGATCAACCAAGACAGGTTGAAACTGCTGAAAAGCCACGTCCCATCGCATTAGACCGGAATCATCAAGCATTCAGAACCCTTAACAGTGCCCCTATACTCAAGAAAGCAGTAGGATATTGTGAGCTGCTAGTCATGTTGGTGATTTCTTGCCCTAGATACACAGACTCCAATGCAGTTTACTCGAAAATGGTCAGCTCCCCATGGATATCCTCGACAATCACCTGCAATATATACTCGGTCATGCCCCTCTCTCCAACATCTCATCTCCAATGGGCACGCCTTCACCCGAATGATGGCCGACCTTTACCTACAAAGTGGGCCCACTAGCTTCATAAGCTAGTCCTCTGTCCATTTCTCGACTATAACAAATCCTTCTTTGCTCAACCTCAAACTCCACTTCAACCTCAACATACCTTCCACACATCACTTGGCCATCATTACATACATTGTTCCGTTGCCAGCATAGATCCGACCTTGAACCAAGAAGCCCTGAATATCGAGTTGGCTGCTAGCTTCGACCACGCATCGAACTTGAAACCTTCCGATCCTCTCATGTTCGAGATGCCAACACCACACGACATGTTCATACATCATGCTGAAACCTATGACACGCCATACCAAGCCCCAGGCAACTCCGGCATGTTCAGGCCTGATCGAGCGGCGAATGGCTTCTCTCATCATCAAGGTCTGGTCACTCCCGACAGCAGTACACACCATCGCGATCAGTACGATGGTATGGCTTACGCTGCTGCCGCTGCCGATGGTGTGGGCGAGGCTTTTTGGTCGCCCAGATATCAAGACCATTCTGTGCGGGAACATGAAGCTCATAGTGAGGCCTGGAGGTCTGAGCAGCCCATGATGGACAAGCAGGAAGAAGTGACGACTGAAGCACCGGTTGATTGGAGGGCTCTGGTGGACTTCGACATACCCAGCTCCACACAAGCTCACATCGCCACCATTCCACAAATCAAAGCTCTCTACGACGCTTATCTTGCCAGCTATAAGGATGAGGATACTCCAAACGCCACGCATATGGTGTATGCTAAAGCACTCGCTTTTGCCTTTCTCACACACTACTATCCCGCATCTGAAGGCTACACCGTTGAACCCGCTTCTCCTGGTCCCATTGCGAAGCACGGCATGAGTTTCATTCTAGCCGCGGACGACAAGTCTGACGTCTGGAAAGATCTGCGTACCAAGAAAACTACCCATAAGGCTGCTAGGAGGGGAGGTCATACCTTGATGCAGTTCGAGATCGCAGAGGCGCAAGCTAAGACGGATGCTTACAACCATGGTCTAAGTTATATGCTCGGCTTGCAATGGGACTGTATCCAGCCCGAAGACATTGCTGCCTTCGTTGTTGAACGCAAGTTCGAAATCACGGATAAGATCACTGGCATTCTCACCTACCACACACGCCCGCACACCTACCTCGCCATCATGATCGACAACTTCGGGCACCCGCCGCGCTTTTCCAAAGCAAATCTCACGCATCGCAGCGACCTTCTGTCTGATGCGCTATGCAGGAGACAGGTGCAAGAAGGTTACGGTGTTCTTCTCTACGGCCCGCGTCTCGAGTTCTATGGCTACGATGCGGGTCCGCCGTGGGTCTGTGCCGACGACGCCGCCAGCAAGGTTCTGGGATTCCATACTGCTGAAGAGGAAGATACTCAGCATATTGAACCTCGTACGGAGATGCTGAGGATGGGAGGTACGGCCTTGGAGGTGGATATGCGGACTACGGGCCTGCAGGCGCTGGGTCAGGTTTTCCAGCACGTCGCTGCCAGGCATGTCGTCTATATGGATAGCTTTGAAGATGCTAGAGCTGAGCGCCTCAGCTGGGTAGTGAGCGCTGAGGGAGAGTAGGTTCACTCACCCCCCTCCTCTGAAAGGCATCGACGAAAATGATGGCTTCATAGGCGGTGGCGATCCAGTCGATGGCGGTTGATGCTGGCGAGCGTGCCTCGTAGTAGGACTGGAAAAAGCCCGGTTTGTGCGATTTTCCTCATGGCAGTATAGAAGAAAAAAGTCGGTTTTATGTCACATCTCACACAACTTCTAATTCTCTGCTTATTCCCAACGAGGGCATATCCCGTTTTTTACTAGTGAGCGGCCTTATCCGTGCCGTTGCACATAGCGTGAGGGTTCAGCTCAGTCCCGCCGCTAGCCACGCTGCCGCTGTCGTGCTAATAATAGTTGGTGAGGATCCTAATTGCCGTGAGTTTTGTTCGCGCCTTAGCTCGTAAAAACCGATCGCTAGTTCAATTTACACAGCATATGCGTCGTGATGAACCGTGCACACGCACCTTCTAACACATAGCCTACAAGTCAGATTGAAATTCAACCTGTCACCAAAGGTATCCTAGCTAGACCATAGCGCGAGTGAGAAGCACAGAGAAAGAGTAGTTGTGAGTGTGACAGTGATTGTGTTTAGACTAGATATATTGTCGCGGTGCAGGCAGGATTGAGCATGAGAGCAAGAGTGAATCGTATTCTGTTGTCTGATCGTTCTGTCTGGTGTTCTGTCGTCGTAACTATCTATCATGAGGCCCACCAGCAAGTAGCGGTATGCATGAAGTATCTATCATACAGCTCAAAGATAAGAAGCAGCTAACCACAACACATTGAGAACAGAACGTCCTTATCTCATAAACCGTTACATATATAGCCCAACCGATTACGGCAGCATTTTATCTATGTATGTACAATGCCATGGGGATGCAGAAACAAAAGACTGTTACTACAACTCTCAAGTCTCACTTACCTCAGATAACTTTGTAGTAGCCAAAAATTCCACCCAACTACAGCAATGTAGCACATCCAAGCGGGACATAGTAAGCCTTACATGTCATCTCAAGCCCGTAAGTAATGAAAATACAGACCTGAAGAGAGACCTGCTTGCATGCTTCTGCAGGCAGCTCACCAAGTTCCGCCCATACTCTGGGGATACCCGCCTCCACCTCCACCGCCAGACTGGCCCTGTGCGTATGCCCCGTTCATCTGCTGCGGTGCGTAGCCCGGGCTCTGACTCTGACCTTGGCCTCGACCTTGGCCATAGACATATGTCTGGCCTTGAGGCACCGATATCCCGGGTGTATACGCCGCGCCCTGCCCCGGCGACGGCATGCCAGCAGCTTGCTGTTGGCCATAGCCCGTCATCATCTGCTGCTGTGGTCCACCATACCCCAGGGCCCCCACCGTCTGCTGCGTGCCCTGGCCAAATCCATACGTGCGATTCGGTTCCAGCGTCGCCGCCACTTTGCCATTATCCTCCTTCTCATTACCACCCTTCTCCACAACCCTTAGCGAAAACCCCCATGTCCCCTCCCCTAACTTCCCCTTGACAAATTTGATCTTCTTCTCTAGCTCCTTGGGCATCTTGCCCTCCGCACCCTCAATCGCCCACTCACACGCCTTCTTAACTGCTTTCCACGTCTCCTTTTCCGCGCCGCCGAGAACAGGGTCCCCTTTTTCCTGGCGCACGCGCTCGAGGACCGCCATCATAAGGCCTTGGACGCGATTCGTTACCTTTTCCAGATCCTGATGAGAGGGGGTGGGGATGAGGATATGTAGTGTCGCGGGGCTAGTGGGGCGCAGCTGACCTTGTGCAAAGGATATGGCAACTGGGGCTGCGGTGTAGTGTTCCTGTGCGGACGCCGACGCGGGTCCAACGGCGAGGCGCGCAAAGGCGGGGACACCAGCGCCGTGGGAAAGTGGGACAAAGGGCGAGTCTGCGAGTTGGACGGCGTGGTGGATTTCCTCGTCTTTGCCTGCGGCGCGGCATTTGGACTTTTCGTAACTGTTCTTGTCCACACACATGCGCGCCCAGTGCTTCGCTTTGGATGCATCCAGGTGCTTTTGCACCATCTTGACTGCGTCGTTGCCGTACCTGTTTTCGCTGGCGGCGCGGAGCCGGAAGGCAAAGGTGACGAGCTCGTCCTGGGCTTTGTGGAGATGGGGGCGCGAGAGTGAGGAGGGAAGGAAGGTGTGTATGTAGTAGGCGTAGAAGAACATGTATGTGCCGAGATACTCGAAGGTGATTAGTTGGGAGGGCGAGTCGAGGAAGACGACGGGGATACTGAGTTTCTTCGCATACGCTTCGAGGCGCTCGAGGTCGGGGAGTTTGTTCGCTCGGCCGGCGAGGGAGGGCACGACACCGTCCGTGAGGTTCAGCGAGCCCGTGACCGTGATAGCTGAGAGCGCAGACCGGAGGTTCGATGTAGTCATGTTGATCCACTCAAGCAAGAAGTGGATAACAGCGTCATGGTGCCACACGATTTTTCTCTTGTGCCCATCGAAGTTGCCCATCTTGAAGACGCGTTCGATGGCGACGTTGATTCGCTTAACCGTCTTCTCAAGCGCCTCTTTCTGTCCGCTATCCACACTGTTGTCCCATCCCCTCACCACGACAATCTTGCTGAACACAACGACCATGCCCTCGAGATGCTTCTTCCCGTCCGCACCAGTGAGGTACTCGACTAGCTGGCAGATGCGACTGAAGTTGTTCCTGCTCTTGTTCTCCTCGGTGATAATGATCATACTGCCATCGTTCTCGTTTGCGCCCTTCACCTTGCGGACCCCGAGATCGCAAAGCTTGGCGATAACAGAAGTGAGTTGCAGCAGGTTATCGATATCGGAGTCGGACTCCCAGACGTGGAGCACGTTTGGGTCACAGATCTTCTCGAGTGTAGCCTTCGATGCGCTGGCAAAGGAGGACTTGTACTGCTCAGGCATCGACTGCACCGACTTCTTGAACGAGTGCAGGTCCTTTGACCACGGGCCGTTGAAGGACGTCATCTTGTCGCGGTGGTGCTGCTTGGACCTGTGGTGAGAGCGCGACCGTGACCTGTGGCGGCGGCGAGGAGATGTGGCGGGACTATTGGGAGGTTGAGCTGGTTGCGAATGTGCGCGCAGTCGACCAGAAGGGTAGCGATCAATGAAGCGGTTGATATAGTTCATTGAATGCCTGTTATCACTACAACTGTCGCTGCCACTGTCACTGTCAATGTCGCTGTGAAGCTCGATGTATGAGGGACGTCGATTGCTCATAGCGTAGCTGTATCGTTGGTTGTCGCGGGGGTGAAGTGTTCAGGCCTTTGTGAAGGAAAGAGGATCCGCAAACCGAGCACGTGAACAGAAGGGCCTACAGGCGCAGCTTCCGAATGCCCGTGAAAACGCATGGTATGATAAGAGTCGCAAAGAGATATTATTATTGGATAAGCGGCGTTCGAAGATGAAGAAAGAAGGTATCATTTGTAGCCAAGGTGTGAAGTGAAGGGTGAAGCCGACGATGAAAGTGAAGGCGCAGATATCAACGCCGAACCGTGCCTTGCCCAAATCAAGAGGGAAAACCCTGATATACCCGTCTGAGTCACTCGCTGGTTCCATATTCAACGCCGTCCGCAAACTAGAATACATGTGCGCGGTCATTACTTGCCGACACCGCCGCCATGCTCCACGACGGTCTCTTTGTCGAGCTTCTCCACCTTTCTGCTCAATAATTCACGCAGCTCAGGGCTGATGACCCTCACCTCTTCTTGGTCACCTTGGCTGATCTGCTTACCCTTATCTGTACCGGACGTCGTGGCTTGTTCGTTCGAGGTCGATGGGCCTGGTGTTATACTGGGTCCAGGCCCAGCAACCAGCGCCGCGGCTAGTTTTCGTTGTCTTGCTTGCGGTGCTGAAGGGAAGTTGCTTTTCTTGTCGATCGTCTCGACTGTTCGCTGGAACCTCTTGAAGAGTGACTCGGCGCGAACAAGCGTTGATTCCAGATCCATAGTGCCGGATAGCTCGTTGACTGCACATGATGTCAGTACTTGATGCAACCATGTGCCATGTGTTAGCGGGTCAAGTTACATACCATATTTGAGCACCTCATCGAAGTGCTGAAGGTGGGCCATGATTACGTCGCGGTGTTTCTCCAGGATCGCTAATGCGACGAAGATGTGGAAATTGCTGCTCTGGTAATCGGTCCATAGCGATTCCCACAATCGAAGGATGTCGGCCCATTCGAACTCTCGCTTGTACCAGACAAGCAACATCCGGAAGAAGAAGAAGAAGTTTGTCGATTCGGCGGACTGAAGGTGGAGGTAGAGCTTGGGGTCCATGAGTTGTACGAGGTGATCCAGCGTCAGTAGCTGCTTGCGCATACCGGACTGATCTCGTAGGAAGTTTCGCTCCTGCACCGCAAGTCAGCTGTCGAGTCTCACTTTTGATCTCAAATATTGGCACGTACCATGCGGTCCATGAATCCAACGAAGCCCCAGAAGGCAGCTGCGTCGTCCTGCATAACTGCGTAGATGGGCGCAAGCAGATCGCTCATGCCCTGTACGTAGCCGAGGTCCTTGTTGTACTCGTTGTATGTAAGCAACATGTCCTTCATCTGCTCCAGGTGGACATTGGTGCCGACGTCTGCGAAAGGCGAGTCGGGATCGGGGTGTGCGATGTCTTCGCCGGCAAAGATTGGAATATTACGATCGGTACGATGCACATCTTTCTCTACACAACGAACCCCATAGAATGGGATACGTCAGCCAAGTGTTATAGAAGTGTGAGGTAAGCAGGGTACGTACCTATTCTGTTCTTCTGTTCCTTCCACCACTCTTCTTGCTCTTCGTTCTGGTGGCCTTCGACCATTCTCTCCCACCAAGCGCCCTTGAGTCTAATGTACTCGTCTCGGCGGCTATTGAGGTTCGCTCGTCGCTCTTCGTCCGAGCTATCCCAGTCATATACGCCTAGAAGAAACAGCCACGCCTCCTTCCGTACGCCATCATCGGGGTCTAGGCCGCCATGGAATATCCGATCTTTGACTTCATCTGGCGTTAATTGCAGTCGGCCCTTGGGGTCGAAGAAGCCTTTCCACTCTTTCAGGGTGATAGGCTTCCTGCGATCAGCCATGGTCATCTTATCCATGTCAAGAAGCTCGAAGTCGCCAACATCACTCTCTTCCATAGCCAAGACGTCTTTCGCCGTCCATATCCTCTGGCTCCGTTCTCGTTCGCTTTGTTCGGCAATGCTCATAGCCCATCTTGCCAGGTATAGTCGAGCGCTGTCGAACTCTTCTTGTAGCGTCTGTACCTCTGGGTTCTGAATCAGGCGCCTAACCTGAGGTGGGATCTTGGGGTTATCTGCAACAGCCTGAGCTGTCCTTCTAGTGAAGGTTGTAACCTGGCTGAGCTTCTCGAGGAAGTTCCACCTCGCCTCCTTGAGTGCCTTTGTGACAGGATCCATGCCACCGTCCCTCTTACCAGATTGTTGTGGGGATGACGCGCTCGCTTTCCCCTCGGTGCTTTTCCTCGGTGCAACGTCTTTGCCAAACGACCGCTTGTCGTCTTCGGAAGGGTCGATCAGGTATATGCTCGGATCGGCGCCAGATCGCTCAACTGTAATATATCTCTTCAGCCATCTCAGCACCTCGTCACCGCCCCAGAACATGCCACCCCCATCACCGAACGGGTCGAAGCTCTCCTTCGCGAGCTTCTTCCTTTGCATGATAGTGGACTGGCACTCGCTATCGTGGAAGAACAGGGCCGGAAAGCTATCGCCAGCCCTTGTGTTGATGACCACGCTTCCGAACCACCAGCCTATGCTTGGTGGTCGTATCAGGACCGAGTATATCTCGCTAACTGGTAGTGCGAAGGCATAGCCGGGAGTTCCGCTATGTGTGGACGGCGCGGGCGGCGGCGGTACGAGGTATGACTGCCTGGGTGGTGACGAGGAGTCTGAAAGATCAACCTTCACATATGTGTCGTAGGCATCTCCAAGGCCTGACTCCGGTATCCAGGCAAGAAGGAGCGAAGACGCGTTAACGCTTCGGGCAGATGAAGAGGAGGCAGGGCGCGCATCGTTGGTGGTTCGAGAACCCTTCTGCTGTACAAGGGCTACAAAGCCGGGGATGTTGTCTTTGGCGGAGGGCGAGGGATGTACGTAGACCTGCACATGTTAGGGAGGTCTTGACATCACCAGATATAGAGGTCAGACATACTTTGCTCTTGGTATATAGCAGTTTTACACCTTTTCCGCTGCTAGTGTGGCGGATCGTGTTGTATTCGCCCTCTTCATCGTCGCTCAGGGCGTAGAAGCTCGCCGACGGGGATGGTGGCGGCTGTGCTGCTGAAGCCATGCGGGGCAAGGCGACCTCGGGAGGACGCGGAAGTAGAGGGTTCGAAGCACTTGTCGAGTGTAGTCAGAGTCTGCGAGGACTGGTAAATGTATGAGTGAGTATGTCGATATAGAAATAGGTACGCGTACTGGGGCGGCACTGCCTGATGTGCAGGTGATGCTTGAACGGCGTATGACGGTGTGGCGCAGACGCGGGGAACTCCAGCCGCCTCCGCAAATCACAGGGTCTTCTTTGAATGTCAAACTGCGCAAATGGACTCTGGAGCCAGATATTCATGTCTCCTGGAAGAAATCTTAGTCGTATATTAAATATAAGGATCTACCCTATGGTGTCACCTACGCCGTGTCGCCAGAACACATGCACACATCTCTGCTATGCCCTCTAAAACAAACTCCAATATGCCATGCTGCAATCCTGACTAGACGCATCAACGCATGCGTGGTCCGCTCGGCAGACCAACGCGTCCACCTTGCGGCCCGCGTTGTGGTGGTGCGCCGCCACTGTATCCTCCTCCAGCCTGAGGCGCATATGGATCCTCGTTGCCGCTCCATGGAGAGTTTGCCGACGTGCCAAGTGAGCCCTGCTGTCTTCCAACGCCGCTGTCAGTGCCCCCATAGCTTTTGCTGCGGTCGTCTGGATATGGTGCCCGTCCACCTTGCGGGGCGGCTTGTTCGTACGGGTTGCGCATGCTTGACGCAGCCGGGCTGGTGGCCGGCGCTGGGCTTTGCGACCTTCCCGACCCCCATAGCCTGGCCTTGAGCCTCTCTTGCGCTGATGTGCCAGCGCCTGCTGCTGACCCTCCGCTCGGTGGTGGTGAGGGCTCTGCTTGTGGGCGCCCTCCCAGTGAGCTCTGGTAGCTCCCCGCTCTCTGACTGGGCAGAGGTCTGCCTTGTATTTGCGGTTCTGGTGTCAATGAGTTGCCCATGCCTTGTCGACCTTGCAATGGGCCGCGCGCCCCTCCGCCGCGTCCCCCCGCCCCTCGGCGCAGCGACAACGGTTCCTGTGCTTGTTGTTGCGGCACAGGATTATCCCACAGATCGCCCAGTCCTCCTCCTCGCCCCGTTGGCCCTGCTTGTCCCTGCTGTCGCCCAGACGAGGACGCGAACTGGGCGGGTGCGGGCTGCGGGGCCCTTGCGTCGGGCGGGAGCCATTGCGGAAACGGCCGGCCTTTCTCCGTGTAGTATGCGCGGAGGACGCGCGAGAGGTGCGAGTCGTCTTCCGTGTCGCCGTCGGCCTCGTCGGAGAGGATCTGTCGACGCAGGTTGTTGTAGCGCGACGTGGTAGTCGTCAGGAGGCTGGTGAGGTAGCCCGACATGATGCTGGAGAAAGGCGTGAATTTAGGCTCTATAACTTGTAGGCCTTCCGCACCTTGATGTATTTATGTCGTTGGTGAATGGTGCATGTATGGTTGAGGCAAGTGGATTGGGTTTCCGATTGACTCGGCGTTTGGGCCTCGGAAGCGAATTTCGGAACAAGTCACCTCTTCATTGGCCCTTCACCGTCCAGCAACCTCCACATCCCATGTATAGCCTTTTACGTGTAAGACGTACAGCTGGTGATGCGCAGCTCATTACAATACTCACAGGATGGGCATGTTTCCATGCACGGATCCACTTGTCGCCACCTCCTTCGCCGTACAATCACGCTTCCTCCAGAACCTGAGCGGCTTCGGCATGAGCCCGAGAAACCATGAACGACAAGCCAGGCTGCGGTGCCGGTTACCTTTTACCAGAGGCCCACGCCTACGCCAACATGCTGAAATTCTACGCACTCCTCATGAAAGAGAATAATGCCGTTCTGGAATACGCTAGCGGAAGATGCGCGGCGTGCCTGAGACCTACACACAAACATTTGGACGAATAAGAGCTTACTGAGGAGGTTGGGAAGATTGCAAGAGATGCTACCATTGCTATGGATGAGAGTGAGAAGGCCTGACCACCCAAGTGGCAAACGAAACCTTTACGTTTACGTTCTGGACGTGAGGCTGAGATGTAACCTTGGAAGGTCCTCGTAACGCACGTGATCACAGTACTTGCCTCCGGGAGCAATCAAATAACAGATGTGGCTAGGCTTCAGGCATTTCATCTCCACATTTCGTACGTCAACCTCGCCACTTACGCATCACTTTTGCAATCCAACGCCGTATTTTGTCTTCTAGAAGTGTTACGCAACTTACACGAACAATCCACTGCTGCAATGTCTAGCAAGTACAAATCTTCCAAGGTCCGCCCTCAACACATCATGGCTGCAACCTTTCGTCCCTTCCTAGAGCTCCCTGCAGAACTTCGAGGAAGCATCTGGGCGTATGCACTTGAAGACGAGAAAGAAGCCCACCCCGCCACCCAGGGGAAGCGAACAATCATATTATACAACTACGAACCGTCAGTAGGCTCCATTTCCGTCAAGGCGTCAGGCCCTTATCCCACACTTTTCTCCGTCAACCGCGAAGCGCGGTACGAAGCAGCAAAACTGGCTAGCTGCGACTGGGTCACGGTTCACGCCAGATACTGTCCATCTGGTGAAGTGTCTGAGTGTTCGTCATTCAAGCTCTGCACCAACTTCCGCAAAGACACAATCTACCTTCCCGAGATATTTTTGGGGCTTGGACAACGGGCATCTTGGACATCGGAAACCAACACGCCGGAACATTATCACCTCAAAACTCTAGGCCGACTCCTCGAAACCAGTGCGATCAACAAGATTGAGCATCTATCTGTGTCGATCAAACCGCCGGCAGCCGGGCCTCGGTACTTGGAGCACGATGCGTGGTGGAGGGGCGAAGGGCTGGAGATATTTTGTCTTGGGGATTTGCAAGATGTGCATCTTTTCTCGATTAAGGAGGATCATGTGCAGTGGGCGAAGCTGATTGTTGAGGATTATTTGCAGTTTCATTGGGTGGAGGATGGGTGGAAGACGGCGAGGCCGGAGGTTACGGTTACGGAGCGCCGACGAACTTACGGATCGAAGCGATGCGATGAGGATGCAGACTCAGTATTGAATATTGATATCTTATCCCGGGAGAGGCCGCGGGTCGCGGTTACGGGGCGCCGGTTTCGCAGCTAGAGGCCAACAGCGACACAAACGCACTGCTAACAGTCAGCTGTTCAGGACGCGATCACCGCCGCCCAATAACCTCAAAACCACCCGATTTCGGAATCAACGCTCCCTTCTTGCGAGAATCTCCAGGCATCCATTTCACGTCGACAAATTTACACTCCGCACTCTAAAGAACACCGATGGACGGATGCTCGCTCGGTGTCCTCAGCGAGTCGTACTTGGGCATTCAGCCAAGTTCCTATTTGGAGAGAAAAAGATGGGCCATCGTCTCATCTATTGTCTACATTGTACGCCTTGGAGACAATGCAGCTTTTCTTTGACGAGGAAACAGTACAGCAAAAAGATTTCCGGCATTGCAATTTCATGGCAAACGCGGTGTTTTAAGTCAGAGGACCTGCCCTTAGATGCGTCTTCAAACATATTCAACACGTCAACTCCATTAACGAACTTCAATCAACAAATATCATTACTCATACACAATGGCGAGCGCTCGCCAATCAATCCTTCAGCGCGACCGTCGGGCCATCGCGGGTCGCATCAGTAAGTCTATAGTGCGAAGCCGCATGAGCAAGCGCCCAAGAGGTCTCTACAACGGTGGAAACACATGCTAAATAGCCGCTGCTTTGCAGGCTTTGCTTCATTGTTTGTCTTCCTCGCGACGCTCGCGCAAACTACAACGGTGACATTCTCACTCGTATGGGTGAGGAGACTATGGGCTGTGTAGCTTGCCTGCTGAAGCGACTCGTTCGCTTCTATTGGGTAAATTCCTTAGGTGGTGGACAAATACCAACCTCTTTACCATTCGCTAACTTTGGCATCTACCGCCCTCACCGACTTGCTGAACGTTTCTTTTGCTATATTCCATACGCCTTGGAGACTCGATTAGCTGCCGATACATTTAGTACTGCAGCGGAGAAGTTGCAGATGAAACGAGACGCACGTGAAAACAACATGACCGATCAACAGAACTCGGACTAGTTGATGCAGTTACTCTTCTCTGGCTGTCAGTCGAGCTGTCACCCTATGTAAGTGGTTCTATCCTTTTCCCATGGGCAATCTGATTCATCGTGTTCAAGATTGATGCTAGTATAGTGCTCAAGCTCCTAGCGGCGATCTTCGCCTGGTCCAATTTAGTACCCTCTTCTCCCGAAGGTTCACAGAATACCGGACTTGCGCCTCGTACCATAATAGGCGGCAAATGAACACGAATGATAGGGAGGGTTTCATTATCACACCACTCCCAATGGGACAATCCGACAGTGTCACTGCAGCCATTTAGAGAGCGTTGGTCTACGACTTCACACAATTACCTTGCCAAAATTGCGCTCCTACAACTAATACCGTAAACCTCCGCAGCGAGACGAAAATCGACGCCGCGCCGGAATACCTTCGCATCAAGCTTATTCTCGAATACCAGGATGCGAACGAAAAAATGCGCAAGAACACCAATCCCATTGTGATTGATACCGCCCTCGATCTTACACCGCACATGACCACACCAGCTGCCGGTGTCCAATTGCCAGTCTGCTACAAGCTCATGCATGTCGTCTACCACTCTGGCTGAGACCCCACGGGTGGCCACTACACCGCCGGTGTCACGATGCCAACCTGGTCAGGGCGCACGCCAGCGAGTGAGGCTAATGACGCAACGCAGTTCTTTTGCACTGGCTTGAATATCCATGACTGGAACAATCCAGCGATGGTAAATGTTTTGACGTAAAATCCGGCTAGGGGCTGGTTCGATGCGTTGATTCTCATGTATGAGCGCTTGCCGAATGTTTCTCCACTGGTGGCAGAATCGGTTGCTGATTATCTTACTGCAGGGAGGCTCTCTCGTGCTTGCAGGAAGTAGATGAGCTGGAAGAGGGGAAGATCGTGTGTTGAAATAGAGGTAAGATAAGTATTTTCGCAATATTGGTCTTAACGTTTCAACTCTCATGTCACTCTGCTTTTTCTCCATATGATTGTGTGTGCAATTAGCTCCATATACTTACTATAGAGTCCCACGAATGATGTCCGCCGCTCCAAGGGCCTGAAACAGTCTCTTTCGCATATATCCTCTTTGTTCTATTTTTCTTAGCGCTCATTGAAATGACGCATTCAGATATATTCCTAGCGCGACAGTGAACAAGGGTTCACCAACCCTTTCTGCTACTGTCCTCCTTCGCAAATTATCTACCATACATTCTTACCACTTACATCTTACGTGTTTCTAAATGAAGATAAATCGAAGGCACACGGCTGCAGCCGTTTTACCTAGTTCTCGCCCCCGGCCTACTCTGCTACCGCGAGACCGTCAAATCGCTGGGGACAAGATCAGCAATGCCTGGCCGAATGGCCGCGCTAATAAGTGTCCTAGGGGTATTGCCCATTCGAATGTCTCTTATTTTATGAACAGCGCTTTGCAGGTTCTTGTCCATCTGCCAAAGTTTTGCAACTTTTTTGTTCAGCACAACGATCCGATCCACGGCGCAGACTGGCCTTGCCGCGCGGCCGATCCCAACCGTCACTTTCCCCAGCACCGAGAGAAATAAAAAGGCGTTCCTGAGATGGGAAAGGGTACCATGTAATGCGTGGCTTGCCTAATCAAGTAGTTGGTCACGGACTACTGGGGTAGCACCTCGATGGATTCAAATGATATACTCCAAAAGTGGCCGCATACGCATCACAGCGTGAAGGCTCTCCAAACCGTGGCTGAGCGATGGTTCTGTGCGTATGCTCGATCCGAGAGGATTAAAAGTAAAAAAATCGAATCAGAAGACACGTTTGTTGCACGGAAACTGGCAGCCGAATCAGAAGAGGCCCGCAAGGCGTGCGCGGCCAAAGCTCATGGTCAGCAAGATGCAGACTAGTTTCTACAGTTTGCGCTGGAAGGTCGCAAATATAGCATTGATCCTTTGTAAGATCGAGTGGCCCCCCCTCTCCCCATCCAGTAGCCTTATGTCACTACGTGTACTATTCTTTTGAGTGGGAACTTGCAACGGATCGATAAGTTTGACTATCTCTTCACGTTAAACCGCCATGAAGTCATGCAGTGCTCCGTGGAAAACTGCAAAGCCATCTGCTGTGTTTTCCCTTACGAAAACTCCGAGTCCCTAGGCTTCTCAAACGTCGGTATCGCGCATTTCAGTAGGAAAGAAGCCGTCATTTTCATCGCGCTGAGGAAAAGCCCTTGAATAGTCTCCAACGATAAATACCCGCACTTTGACCTGCGAGGCATGCAACCAACTGGGGCCCATTAAAAAGTACAAGTAGATTGAAGCAGCGCCCGAGTATGTCCACATAAACCTCGATTTGGGTGTCTTTGACGCCCAACGCGAGCAGATATTCGAAAGGGATAACAACGGGAAATATATGGAATCGAGGCCGCTCGAAAACATGCACCCCATCCATATCACCGACCAACTCGACCTCACAGTCTACGTCCACCCCCCGGGTACAGACCCTTTCCAGCAGAGCTGCTACGCTACAAACTCATCGGCAAAATCGGGCAACTACGCGGCATGCATCACCAGTGCGCCCGGGACCTCCAAGAAAGCTGGCGAAAAGGGGTATTTCATCAACGGCGGTCATACCGTCAAGCCGTTTTACATTACCAAATCGTACAATCCGATTATTGCGAACCTGGAAATCCGGCCCGGAGGAGAAGAGTACGAGCCTTCCGTGTTGATGTATGTAAAGATACCGAATGTTTGGAAGCCGTCGGCTAAGCAGGCGCTGGAGAAGGAGGCGCTGGAGGAGAAGGTGTTGGAGAAGGAGGTGCTAGAGCTAAAGAAGATGGCGCTGAAGCTAGAAAGAAGGCGCTAGAGCTAGAGGAGAAGTGGCTAGAGAAAAACGGGTTGGATGAGATGGCGCTGGAGCTGGAGAGGATAGTGCTAGAGTTGGAGAAGGAGGCGCCGGAGAAGACGCTAAAAAAGAAGAGGAAAGCTGGGGATGGGGACGAGCAGAACGAAAGGGATGAATAGAGGCAGAAGAAGAAGAGAATCCGGGAAGAGGTTAATGCTGTGAATTGAGGGACAATAGATATGATCCAACGACGCAGCAAATACATCAGATAAAAAAACGCACAGCAATGTCTCCCACCCCTCACTTCAAACCCTTCAGCTCTTTCATCAATCTCCCCCTATACCCCTTCCTCGCCGTAGGAGCCGCGGGTATATTCCTCACACTATCATCCCTAATATAGCTCAGCAGATACACCTGAAAGCCGTTATAATGTCGCAGAACTGGAGCCGTCGGCAATTGCGGATTTCCAAGAAACTGCGCATGATTAAAGCGCTCCGTTACACCATCAGAGATCCTCGTATATGTTCCCGCATTCTGTCCCCTTACCGTGGAAATATAATGTCCACTCCGCATACCCCCACCATGCGATATCAAGCTCGACAGTCTATATCGCAACGGGAGGGTGGGCACTTTTTGGTAGACGGTCATGTCGAGGGTCTCCGGGCAGGGGATGGGGTACGTGACTTATTGGAGTGCTTGCAGGATGCGGAACATAACGATCATGGTTTTGGTGGCCGAGACGATTTCGCAGTCGCGGGCCCAGTTGCGGTTTTGGTTGCACATCGGGCAAAATCTGCCGAGGAGGTCTTGGTGCAAGGTGGCCTGGAGGGCTTGGTGGATGTTTGTGTAGGCGGGTAGAACGTCGACGTCGAGGGTAGGGTTCCGTTCTGTGGTCAACCCAATGTAATCACAGGTGCAGCAACTGTTGTTGACTTCAAGATCTATGCCGTAGAGAGTTTGAAGCTCGGGGAGCCACTCGCGTGTACTGTTTCGATGTTAATAGGACGTTTCAGCTTAGCGTAGGATCTTTGTCTAGCGGTGGATTGCGGGCAGGCGCTTCTATTACCCATATGTAGAAGTCTTGTGAGTCTCCCTGTGTACCTGGAGTGAACCTGTTATTGGGCTCTTGGTGAGAGCTCCAAGCGATAACATCGGGGTCCTCGTTCTACCAAACGGCTTGATTTGTATTAGTTGGACCCCAATAATCGGCTACAAGCTGCTGCATGTAGCAATTGAAGCAAAACCCCAGAAGAAATGCGTCAGGTTCATGCTTAACAATAAACCGGAGGAAAGGGGGCTGGTGAAGCAAAGTCTGAAGGGCACTAGATTGGTAGCAAAGGTTGCCCCCATTTTCGATACCTGTGCTGTTTAAGTTCGGTCGTGCGCCTTGTGGAAGCCAGTTCGTGTTCATTCGAGCTGTCTGGGTGATGTGTCAGTGACCTTGGTGGCCTCAATATGGTAGAATAAGAAGTAAAGAGCTTACAGCTTGATCGCGCTCAAGCTGAAGAATAGTCCTTTCAGGGAGGCTGGCGGCCGCTGGATTGCGACGTGTAACAACAACCCTGATGTAATAATTTGGATACGATTCGACAATGTGAAGATGTGTAAGTTGTAAAATGAATGTGGACAGCGAATGTGCGAAGTGACGTCTTGTGAAGGTCAGCAGCTTAAAAAATCTCAGAGAGTACAATTACATTGAGAGAGCAACCTTGTTTGTGTCTTCGTTCTCCATATCTCATTGTTCGCTTTGTCGCTTCTATGTCAGAAACCAGAACGCGCAATGTTATTGTGCTTCGTTACTCGTCCGCAAATCGATGACTATACCGTAGGCTAGGGCGTAATGCGCGGATTGGCGTAATGCGCCGGAACACCAAAAACACTCTTTGAACCACCCACCCATATCTCAGCCAATATGACTCCAATTGAAGCTGCAATTGCAGAGATCAATTCCTTGACTCAAGATGAATCTTTCACCTACACAGGAATAGCTAGGAAGTAT
>ML976017.1:308849-327291 GCA_010015635.1 Clathrospora elynae
GCCTTTGTAAATTGGATTGTAACAAAGGATCCCAAGTCTATCTACAAGGCCATATCCTACACCAAGAGCACAAGCAACCAATGCATACCTGCTATCAAGTCTACTCTATCTACCCTAGAAGATTCCTTCTTAGGAAAGTGCTCTGCCTTCATGACTACCCTCTTCCCTCCTCCTCTAGTGACAGATCCTATTTCTTGAGAGAGCTACAAGGAAGGGCCATGGGTATGGCCTGCTCTCTCTAAAGTAGAGGTAGAAACTGCATGTTCATCAAAAGTCAAAAGCAGCAGCCCAGGTCCAGATGCCCTGAACCAGGAAATCATTACTGCTGCCTATCAGGCCCAGCCAGAAATTATGTTCCAGGTCTTCTCCCTCCTCTTTAACCATAGCCACTATCCAGTATGTTAGAAACAGGCAACTGGCATTATCCTGAAGAAGCCAGGAAAGCCAGACTATTCAGCTCCAAATGTAAGGGTCACGCAAAGTATGCAGTTGCCTGGTAACAAGGTCGAATTGATAGAGAGCTATGGGGGAACACTGACGAGTTTTCAGTGTGCCTCGCTTATTTACAGACTAAACAAGAAAGGAATAGATGGATCCCATCCATGTCTAGGCCTAGCCAAGACGTCTGGGGCCTGGCCCATTACGCCAAAGGCATACTATGTTATTGCCCTCCTCAGCTGCCTAGGCAAGGTGATTGAGAGACTTCTAGCAAAGAGGCTTATGTTACGGGCCAGAAACTTACATGCAACAGGTTGAGGTTTATGGAATCACAGGCATTGACCCACTCCGCAGATATAGCAGCAAGGGGCAGCCCAAGCGTGACACGTGACTACCATACTGTTAATAGGCGGCTGTCAACCCGCAAATGGATGACAGCCGTGCCGCTCCCGCATTTTAGCCGCCCCAATTGTCTTAGTGCATCCAGCAGTAACAGTCTTGGTGCAGCAGCCCTAGCGGCAGCAGTCTCAGTGCAGCAGCAGCAACAGCCTTAGTGCAGCAGCCCCAGCGGCAACAGTCTTGGTGCAGCAGCCCTAGCGGCAACAGTCTTGGTGCAGCAGCAGCAGCAGTCTCGGTGCAGCAGCCCTAGCAGTCTTGGTGCAGCAGCCCCAGCAGTCTTGGTGCAGCAGCCCCAGCAGTCTTGGTGCAGCAGCCCCAGCAGTCTTAGTGCAGCAGCCCCAGCAGTCTTGGTGCAGCAGCCCCAGCGGCAGCAGTCTCAGTGCAGCAGCCCTAGCAGTCTTGGTGCAGCAGTCTAGGTTGACCCACTGATACCAAGACAATCAGACACCATGCAACAAGACAACAAGACAATGAGACAACAAGACACACTAGCCACAGGATACAGTATATAGACAGCATAGAGAGCCCTTGTGGCTTGATGTGTTCAACTCATCAAGTGAAAGCAATACTACTGTTCTATCTTCAATACACTTTGCAGAGAGCCCCTTCTACTGCATCTATATTGTCTCTCCTCTTTGATATGCTTGACAGAGAGCCCCCTCTGCTGTCTGTGTATCACCCCTTTGATCCTGATCCCATTTATTCCAGAGAACCAACCTTGCATCCCCCAACTACGTACCATACATCTAGCCTTCCAGCTTTGGTCGTACCCTCCAGTCGGACGGACCCTCACAGCTTAGTGCTCTTGCAGAAGTAAGCAGCCTCCTATATCCCTTCCAGATTAGAGGAAGAGCCCAGAAATCCGCTATTGATGCTGCTTTGCTCCTCCAGGACTAGGTCCAAGAGCAGAGAAAGCTGGGACGCATCACTTCTACTGTATTCTTGGATGTCAAGGGAGCCTTTGACTATGTAGCCCAGAACAGGCTCCTAGCTGTGCTTTAACAACTTAGACTCTCCTGCAGCCTCATCTCCTAGATTCAGTCCTTCCTTACCAACCGCCTACTGCGCCTGTCATTTGATGGTCAGACAGAACTATTCTGCAACATTACAGCAGGCATCCCTCAGGGAAGCCTAGTCTCTCCCATCCTATTCCTCATCTACATCAGGCCCCTGTTTGAATCTACTACCAGCTTCTCCCTCTGCTATATGGATGACCTCTCTATCTCAGCCTCCTCAACAAGCCTTAACAAGAACATATGCCTCCTAGAGAGGGAGGTAGCTACTCTGTTTGGCCTTGGAACCCCTTGTGCTATCCAGTTTGATGCTGCCAAGACAGAGCTTATTCACTTCATCACTGGAAGGCAAGCCATCTCAGCAGTCCTTACACTTCCTGACCAAACCACTGTTACCCCTAAGAAGGTTGTCAAGTGGCTAGGCATCTACTTTGACAATGTCCTCTCTTTCAAGGAGCATGTAGCTATTAGGTCTAGCTAGGCCAGGTCTGCCTTCTACAGGATGTGCCATCTTGCCAACAGTGAACATAGACTCTCTCCCTATGCTATCTGCCAGCTCTATATAGCCTGTATGGCTAGTGTAGCAGATTATAGGTGCCAGGTCTACTGGAAAGGCCAGGCCTTTGTCAAGAAAGAGTTGCAGGCTCTCCAGAACATGGCCCTTAGGAAGGTGCTAGGAACCTTCTGCAGCTCACCTACTATCCCATCAGAAGTAGAAGCTGCTCTTCCCCCTCCAGCTATCAGACTAAACACTGCCATCCGCCAGTATGCCTTCTGGGCCAGGAAGCTTCTAGACAACCATCCAGTAAAGAAGACTATCCAACAACTAGAGCCTACATTCTATACTAACTCTGGCTCTATCTCAGACTCAGACTCAGACTCAGACCACAGCTACTACAACCGCCAAATGCAGAAAGGTCCTCCAAGACAACTGCAAAGAATTGTCCAATCTATCCAAGCCACCCTTTCTACTCCAGAAGAGCAACTCATCCCTCACTCCTTCTGTCCATGGCAAAAGCAAACCCCTTACAGGACAGTCCTTTCCAAGTTATCCAAGGATGAGGAAGCCCAAGCCCACACCACCTACATGCACACTAGGCTAGGAGACAGCCTGCTGGCTATCTATTCAGATGCTTCTTCTGTTGAAGAAGGCAGAGGGATTGGAGTTAGCCTAGCTGCCTTTGACTATGCAAATGGTGCAAGGGAGGTACACTGGGATACCCTTAACATAGGCATGGGCCAGATTGTCTACAATAGGGAGCTAGAAGGCATCACCCAAGGATTTGAATATGCAGCTACTGTGGCCACACCCTACCAGGAAATCCGAGTACATGCAGACAACCAGGCTGCAATCTACAGACTACAGACCCCCTCAGACAAACCAGGACAGGCATGGCTACTCCGGTGCATCAAAGCAGCTAACCAGGTGAACAGAAAGGGTGCCAGCATTTCCATTTACTGGGTCCCAGGACACAAGGATGTTGCAGGCAATGAGAGAGCAGACAGCCTAGCCAAGAGAGGAGCCTTGAAGAGGCCATCCTCTAACACCACCAGCCTTGCCATGACTGGTATCAAGATCAAGAACCTGGCTACTAAGGAGTGGCAGCAGACTCTCAGCAACTACACCCCCCTAGCCATCCACAAGAACCCTAACACCTATGCTGCCAAATACAAGTAGAAGATCTGCAAAAAGTTGAGTGTCCCCTTAGGAACCAGGAGGGAGATTTCTAGTGCCTTCTACCAGTTGAAGATTGGCCATGGATACAACAAAGCATACCTTTTCCGGATAGGCAAAGCAGACAGTCCTCTCTGTAGCTGTAGCGCCAAACAGACACCAGAACACCTTCTCCTTAGCTGCAAATGGCTAAAGGCAGACCGCAAAATCCTCTAGCATGACCTCAGCAATGCACACCTTACACTCCCATTGCTTCTCCACACCAAACAAGGCATTGCAGCAACGCTTGCCTTTATCAGCCGGACCAGGGTAGGCACACGTAAGTGGCACCTTGGTCAAACCATAGAGGACTAGGCCTAGCCAGTCCCTACTGTATATTTTTCTTTTATCCTTTGTTTTCCTTTCCTTTGTTAGTTGCACTTAGGGTCATAACCCTCAACATTCCTTGTACTTTCAGAGATCACACCCTCTTGAGAACCACCACCTCTTTACTAGAGGGGCTACTGCCTCTCTTGTCCTCCCATAGTCTCAGACTCATATAGGACATTAAATGAATACATACATACATACATACATACATACATTTGCGACACCATGTTGATTTTACGCTAGTCGACCTTGGCGGCGGAAACTTTTGACCTAGTACTGTAGTAACCCATCCTACATCATCCTTGTGATTATACGCCTAAAAAAACCGAGATTTTCGCACTGTGTTTGCCTGAGCTTCAAGCGCATTGTTTGGCGTGATTGGGCGATAAAATTGAGTCGTTGTTTAATAATTTTGGACATGTGGGTGAAAAGTTATAATGCGTTGCATGATTATTTAGAGTTTGGTGTGCGGGGTGAGTGGTTGATGGTGTGGATGACAAATCACGAAAGACGTCTACTTTTATTTTGCGGGGTTGTAACCTCTCCTCCTTCACACATCATAGCCATCACCGAACTCATTTGGCCGCAATGACCTGGTCCGCCACATGCCGGCACAACTCGACGGTCGGCTGCTTCTTCAAAATAACAAACACAGGTACCTCCACCCCAAACTGCTTGAGGAACCAGTACCGCAGCTCGACCGCAATGAGCGAGTCAACACCAAGCACATACGCCGGCTTGCCGACATCGAGACTCTCCGCCGGCACCGACAGCGACTTGCTCAACTTCCCAAGCAACGCCAGCGTTACAATCTGCCCAGCCTCTTCAGCATCAGCCGCCGCCCTGATGAGCGCTAGGTAGTCGACCGCCGTCGCCTCACCCTCGCCACCGCCCCCGGTGCCGTTGACCAGCTCGACCTGGCCCAAACGAAGGAGGTTCTTGAAGAGCGGTTTGCCCACCCAGTGCAACACACCATCCTGGAACATCCGATACAGCTTCGCAGGCTTATCATGGATATTCACCACCTGCGCCGCGACGCCCGCGCAGTCATACCCCGGATCACACAACACGTCCAAAATAGCCATTAGCTGCCTCTGCGTCAGCCCACCCAACCCAGCGCGCAAACTCTTCGTCACGTCCTCAAAGTTATCGCTCGCCCAACCAGCCTCCAGGACCAAGCCGAGATCGAATGAGACGCCCTTGAGCCCGCTGGCGGCGCGGTGCCGCGCGAGCGCGTCTTCGAAGGTGTTGCCGGCTGCGTAGTTGGCTTGCGCGGGGTTGCCGATGATGCCGCTCATGGAGGAGAGGAAGACCATGAAGTCCATATCCTTCGGTAGGAGCTCGTGGAGGTTCCAGGAGCCTTGGTACTTGGGCGCTAGGGCGCGGTGGAATTGCGAGACGGACATGTTGGAGAGCATGTTGTCCGACAACACCATCGCCGCCTGGATGCAGCCTTTGATTGGCGGCAGTGTCTTGCTAGCCTCCTCTAGGGTGGCCTCGAGGAGAGCGCGGTTGGAGATATCCGACGCCGGCGCGTGGATCACGACGCCTTGGGCTTCCATCTCTTTGATGAAGGCGATCACGTCTGCGCGCCCAGCTACGCCTCGCGACGAGGTGACAAGGAAATGCCGCGCGCCGCGAGAGGCCATCCAGCGCATAATCTCGCGCCCCAACCCGCCCAACCCACCGCTAATAACATAAGTAGCCTGCGCCTCAAACCCATACGTCGTCGTCCGCGCGGGCTGATACACCACCACATCACCCGACGTCTCAAAATCAATAACCGCCTTCCCAGCAATCTTACCGCCCTGCAAAGCGCGCATCGCCTCCTCAATCTTACTCGGCGCAAACGCATGCAGCGGCTTGGGGTTGTGCAACCCGGGATTCGCCGCAAACAGGCTAAACACGTCGTCGAGCACGAGCTGCATCAGCGGTTTGTTCTCGGCGTACATTCCCGCGACGTCGATGGCCGCGAAGGTGACGTTGCGCAGGAAGTGTCCCATCTCGAGCGTGTTGTTGGCAAGGATGTCGGCTTTGCCGATGTCGATGAAGCGGCCAAAGGGCGCTGTGCAGCGCCACGAGTGTTGGAGGAGTTCGCCGCCGAGGGAGTTGAGGACGACGTCTACGCCGCGGTTGGCTGTGGCGTGGAACACGTCGTCGACAAAGCTGGCGTCTCTGCTGTGGAAGATGTGGTCGTCCGCGAGGCCGTAAAGCTCCTTCACCAGCTCGCGCTTCCACTGGCTTCCTACCGTGACGAAGATGTCCGCCCCGCGCAGCTGCGCGAGCTGAATAGCAGCCTGCCCCACCGCACCAGCCCCAGCGTGGATTAACACGCTCTCGCCCCTGCGCAGCCGGCCCACATAATCAAACGCATACACAACCGTAGCCCACACAGCAGGGATAGCAGCCGCGTCTAAGAACGAGATGTCCCCGCGCGGGATCTTGCGCGTTGACGCCTCGTCGCAGCGCACGTAGGTTCCGCAGCAGCCACCCGTCGAGAAGATGAAGTACATGACGCGGTCGCCGGGTTGCAAGGTTCTGCAGTCTGGCCCGACGCGGGTGACGGTACCGGAGCCTTCGAGGCCGAGGCCGTCGCCGGGGACTTGGCCCAGGGAGATCATTACGTCGCGGAAGTTGAGGGACGCGGCTGCTACTTCGATTTCGACTTCGCCGGGTTGCAGCTCGGTGCTGGGCATGGGGGTTTCGGTGTAGTAGAGGGTGTCGAGGAGGCCGGGCTGTTGGATGGTTAGATTTATGCGCGGTTTGGGGGCGGCTTGGCCGAGCGTGAAGGTGAGTTTGTCGGGGAGTTTCGCGCGCGCGGCGAGGGTCTGGTTGACGCTCTTCTGCGGGACGACGCGCGGGATGTGGATGAGGCCGTTGTGCACTGCATACTCGGACTCGGCGTCTGCGCTCTTGCCTCCTCCTATCTTGTGGAAGTGCTCAAGAAGACAGAGCACATGCCTCGCTCCCTCAGCCAGGTCGTCAGTCTCCAAGCTCAGGGTGACGAAGGCCTGGTCACCCCGCTCAGAGCAGATACTTCTCGAGAAACCGACTGCCATCTCGGCGGCGGGGTTGCCGGCGCCGGGGCTGCCGCCGCGCGTGAGCCAGAGGACCGTCTTAGCGTCCAAGCTGATTTTTTTGAGGGCTTCGAATTGCGGGCCGTCGATGCTGCCGAGGAGGGAGGAGTCGAGCTCGAGCAAGCTGATGACCTTGGTGCTGCTCAGCTCCAACCCGGCGGCAACCAGACCGACGAGGGTGTACGTCTCGGTCTCGCCGATCCACGGCACGGCGGCGAGCTTCGACTTCAGCGCATCGGCGTGTGCAGCCTGGGCGGGATCCGCGAGGATAACCCAGCTCTCGCGCGCAGCTTCAACCTCAACCTCTGGCCTTGTTGTGACGAGCGTTGAGACGCGGTGGCGAGGTTTGTACTCGTTATCCCTAAACACCATATCCACACCCGAGAAGCCCGCCGTCTTCAGCGCAGCATCCCACCCGTCTTCAGTGAGAATAGGCCCCAGCGCCTCGTCCTCCCCGGGCACAGCGTCAACATCCTCGCCGTCCCACCAATGGCCCTCGCGCATCCACCACCCCGGCAGCAAGCCGAAGATAATGCCGTCGCGGATGTTGTCGACGGTGGTCTCCATCATGATGAGCTTGCCGCCGGGGCGCAGGAGGGCGTAGAGGTCGCGGAGGCACTTCATGAGATCCGATGTAGTGTGGATTACGTTGCAGGCCATGATCACGTCGTAGCTGCCGAGCTCAAAGCCCTGGAGGGAGGGGCAGATTTCCAGGTCGAGTTTGGCGAAGCGCATGTGTTTCTCTGCGAAGGCGAATTTCTCGCGCGCTTTTTCGAAGAAGCCGACTGAGACGTCGGTGTAGGCGTACTCGCCGAAGCTGGAAGAGGTCAGTTGGTTGGCAGCCTTGAAGCTTGGTATATTCTGAGGAGGAAAGAGAGAGGAGGTAAGAGAGAGGAGGGAGATGCCCAAATCAACGTACCGGACCAACTGATCACCCTGAAGACCCTCACTGTCTACCAAAAACGGCAACACCTTGCTCGTGGCGCTGCCTGTCCCCGAGCCAACCTCGCAAATCCTCAGCTGGGGATTTGCATGCGCTAGAATGCTCATATACGCGCCAGCCTTGCGGTAATGGCGCGAGTAGAAGTCGCAGTGGTAGAAATCTATCCACCCACATCCACCATGTCAGTCTTCTCGTTTCCCTGCCCCCGGCATGAGTTGTTGGACTTACCATTAGCCAGATTCCCCTCAAAGATAATCTGCAACGCATTATCCGTCCCCGCCAAAATCCCATAAAGATGCTCACCAGCCTTCTTCACCAGCTTCTGCGTCGGCTCCCCATCCGCCTCGCGCAAGACATCCTCAATGCTCAAATGCCCCAGCCCCCGCGACGCCAACGTGTACTTCTCCCTGTTCGCGCGGACCTTGCGCAGGAAATCCACGTACTTGGTCAAGTGGTTGTCAAACGCCACCGGCTCGCCGTTCTCGATCTTATCCAGCACTTGCTCAATGAAATACAGCGCAATAGCGTCCGCGCGGTCGACAGCCTCGGCGTCCTTGGGGTCCGGCGAGAATTGCGGGTCGCGCGCGTAGAGCGCCTTGAGATAGGTCTCTGTCTCGGCTGTGCCTAGCAGCGAGAGGTCGGGCTTGAAGTCAATGCCGTACGAGAAGCGACTTGCACCGTCGTCGTCGCGCGCGCTGCTGCCCGCGCCAGCGATGATAGTTCCGCGCTCGCCCTTGGCGACGATAACAGGCTCGCCTGTCTCGGCAAGCAACGTGCTAGCATCCCACTCAAACTCCCTAAACGTGCGAGCCACCTCCTTCGTCGCGACGTGCAGCAGCGGGTTACCGGGCAGCGTGAATAGCTTGTGCGAGACCCAAAGCTCCTTAAGGTTGCTGAACATCAGCGTCGGGATCGCCTCCCACCCGCCCATGCTCAGCGAGACAAACCCCACGTGGAACACCGAGTCGAACGTCGTGGGGTGAATCACACACGGGTCCTCGGCGGCGTAGGGCATATTCTTCGCATAATCCCGCAGCGCAAGAGTACCTGACGCACACCCGTTGCGGGAGTACTTGATATCCCGCAAGCCCTGGAAATACGGCCCGTAGTCGAACCCGGATTTCTTACTCAAGTTCTCGTACAGCTGCGCGCTCTGCACACTCAACGTGCACTGCCCCGCCGCGCTCGCGTGCTCCTCGCCCACAGCGCTAGCCCACCTAGCCTTGCGCGCGGCTGTCTCGGGCGAGGCCTCCCCCTCCTCAAGCTCGACGCGAATGCTGCCAAACGCGCATTCAATCCACTCGTCGCCGCCGAGCGTAAATACCCGCCAGTCGTACACGCCTTGCGCAGCGTCTTTGGCTGTGTGCCGGCGCGGTTGGAGGTAGATCTTCGCCTCGGTGCCTTTTTCCGTCTCGTTCACGGGGATAGAGCGCATGAACCGCACGTTTTCGAGTTTGTACCCGCTGATCGCCGCGCTGGGCGGGAGCAGCTGCCGCGCGGCTTCGATGGCCATCACGAGCATGCCCGTGCCGGGGTAGAGCGGCGAGCCTTCGAGCGCGTGGTCGACGATCCAAGGGGCTTCGGCGAGGCGGATTTTGTGGTGCCAGGTCGGTTGGGCGGGGTTGAAGTCGTTTTCCCGTAGGCCGAGGAGGGCGTGCCGCCGGAAGGGCCGGTGGGAGTAAAGGGCGCTGAGGCGGGGTTCGTCCCAGTAGAGCTTGGCGCGGGAGAAGGGGTAGGACGGGAGGTCTGTTGTGCGCTTTGGCTGGGTTGTGGGCTTGATAGTGGCTTGGTTGGGGATGTTGAGGTCGATGGGGAGGCCGGCGCTCCAGAGGGCGCCGATGGTTTCGAGGAGGGAGCGGATGTCGGGTTGACGGGGGTTGAGCACGGCTGCGTACGACCATTTATCCTCGCCTTCGCCGAGGTGTGCGAAGATGTCTTTGACGGGCCGCCGGAGAGCAGACTGCGGGCCGATCTCGACGAGCAATTTGGTGGCATGCTTCCGCTCGCTGACAAGCGCTGTTACGGCGTCGGTGAAGAGGACTGGGGAGAGCAGGTTCTTCACCCAGTAGCTCGGGCTCGCAAGACCCTCCAGCGTGATGAAGCTGCCCTCGGTGGACGAGAAGAACGCGATATGGCTGGGCTCCTTGCCCTCCCTCACCGGCGCGCAAATCCCGGCCAGCAAACCCTCATACTCCACCGCGCCATCGCGCAGCGCTTCGGAGTGATACCCGATTTTCACAGGCAGCTTCCGTGCGAAGACCTCCTCGGCGTCCAACCTCTCAGACAAGCGCAAAATCGCCACCGTCGGGCCCGACAACGTGACGTTGACGGGGCTGTTCTCACACGCGACCGTCACCGCCGGCTCAGCCTTCAGATATGTCTGAACAGCCTCCTTGCCCAAACCCACCGACATCATCGTCGTCGCCTGCCTCGCCGGGTCAGAAGCCAGCTTGTCGGCCACAACACCGCGGAAGTAAGCCACCCGCCACGCACTCTCGCGATCCAGCCCACCCGCACAGTACGCAGCCGCGACCTCACCCGACGAATGCCCAACCACCGCGCGGGGAACAACGCCCCACGTGCGCAGCAGATCGACGAGGGCGATTTGGATGGCGGTGCAGAGGGGCTGCGATAGCGCCGGCTCGGCGACTTTGCTGGCGTCCTTGTCCTTCTCGAGCTCTTCTAGTACAGACCAGCTGCTGCCGAGGGTGGCGAGATAGGCGTCGCAGTCGGCGAGGCTTTGGCGGAAGATGGGGTAGTGCAGGAGGCCGGTGGCCATGCGGGCGTATTGCGCGCCTTGGCCTGTGAAGACGAAGGAGAGGTCGGGGGCGGAGGATGTGCTGCTGAAGATGCTGGGCGAGACGAGAGTTGTGAGGTCGTCGGTGAGGGAGGAGACGACAGCGAAGGAGCGGAATTTGAGCAGGGATCGGTGGGAAGAGAGGGTGTAGGTTAGGTCTGAGAGGAAGTTTGCGGCGTGGGGGGCCCCGTGTGAGGAGAGGAAGGTCTGGAGGGTTTCTGCTTGGCGCTTTGTGCCGTTGCTGTCTGCGGCTGAGAAGGGGATGATGGCGTAGGGGGTTGCGGATGGGAGAGCGCCATTGCCGTTGGTGTGTCCGTTGGTGTGTCCGTTGGTGTGTCCGTTGGTGTATCCGTTGGTGTGTCCGTTGGTGTATCCGTTGGTGTGTCCGTTGGTGTGTCCGTTGGTGTATCCGTTGGTAGGCGTGGGCTCGCCGACGGATTGGTGCAGGCCTTTCAAGCCGTGGCTGCGCAGGTAGTTGTACGCGTCGTCGAGGATCACATGGGCGTTGCTACCTGCTCGCTGTCAGCATCTCGCAGTCTTGTACAAAGCAGTAGAACGTACCTCCGTATCCGAAGGAGCTCACGGATGCTCTGCGAATATCCGCTGCCGGCCATGGGACTGCTTCTTTGGGGAACTAAACCAAGTCAGTGAGAGCAGTTCTTGCAGTCCGCAGAAGAGGTCCTTACCGCGAGCTGGAAACCCGCTACATCAATAGCAGGATTCGCCTTCTCGAACATGGCAATCGGCGGAATCACGGCGTTCTCCAGCGCGAGAACAGCTTTGATGACACCAGCCTAAACCAGCGAACCTGTTAGCGATATCTATACGCACACCAGCGCGGAGGTCACTCGAAACTCACCATTCCCGAAGCGCCCTCCAAGTGACCGATATTCGCTTTTACAGAACCCATATAAAGCGGCCTGTCAGACTTGCGACCGTCGCGGAAAGCTTGCCCTATAGCAGCCGCCTCGATCGGGTCACCAACCGGCGTTCCAGTGCCGTGAGCCTCAACATAGTCCGTATCAGCAACATCAAGCCCCGCAACGCGATACGTATCGCGCAACAAATCAAGCTGCGCCTGCTGGCTCGGCTGAGTGATACTCGGCGTTCTACCATCCTGATTCGCACCCGTCGCCCGGATCACCGCCCTCACAACATCCCCATCCTTCACCGCGGCATCCAGCGGCTTAAGCAACACAAACCCAAACCCCTCGCCCCTCGCATACCCATTCGCCTTCGCATCAAAGCTATAACTCCTACCATCAACACTTAAAAACCCGCCGTTGCTGAGCGCAAGCGCCTGGCTCTCGGGCGTGATGAACGTATTCGCGCCGCAGACAAGTGACATGGCGCTCTCGCCCGCGAGGATGCTCTGCACGCCGAGGTGCAGGGCATACAAACCCGACGAGCAGGCTGTGTCGACGGTTAGGGAGGGGCCTGCGAGGTCGAAGAAGTGGCTGATGCGGTTGCTGAGCATGGACGAGCCGTTGGCGGTGGCGTGGTAGCGGGATTGGGCGGCGAAGTCGCGGCCGGTTATGGTTTCGCCGTCGCGGGAGAAGGAGGCGCAGTAGACTGAGGTGGGGGAGCGGGAGAGGGTTTCCATGGGGATGCCCGCGTTTTCGAATGTGCGGTAGGCTCCCTCAAGGAGGCCGCGCTGCTGCGGGTCGAGAACTGATGCCTCTGCGTATGACATGTTGAAGAAGGGCGCGTCGAAACTGCGCGGGTCTTCTTCCATGAAATGTGCATGGCGGATGCGTAACTAACGTAATCAGCTCAGTCGATTTCCAAATATCAGAACACATCGTTCAGACTTACGCTGTCCAAACGGTTCGGGTCGGGATGATAGAAAGCTGTTGGTTCAAGTTAGCCGTGATACTCGTGCACCCCTGTAGAGAGTGATTACATGCCATCTATGTTGAACCGGTCGGCGGGTATTTCTTTTGATACATTCCTCGCGCTCATCACCAGCTCCCAGAAGGACTGCGCGGATACTGCGTCACCTGGGAACTTCAGGTTCATGCCGATGATGGCTATGGGCGTCGTCTTGTCGGTAGCCATGGTTGCGGGCTACGGTATGTCAGTCTAAGTTCAAAGGTTACCAGCTTTCCAACGTCCTGTAACAGTCTCGCTAAGTGCAGATGCTTCTAGGTTATAAGACAAGGTTTGTGGAGAGTTGTTTGGGACAGTCGCATGCACAGTGTAACTTTGGGTATTCAGTGTTCACTCTATTGATTCATCACAAGAACAGCGACGAGGCTTTGCTAAATACACCCAACGACTAGCCGAAGACTGTGCTGAATATTGTCATGGCCAACGAGTTTCCTCCTAATCTAAAAGGTCTAGGTAATCTTATTAAACCCGACGACTAGCCGAAGACTGTGCTGAATATTGTCTTGGCCAACGAGTTTCTTCCTCATCTATAAGGTCTAGGTAATCTTATTAAACCCGACGACTAGCCGAAGACTGAGCTGAATAATGTCATGGCCAACGAGTTTCATCCATATCTAATAGGTCTAGGTGATCCTATTAAACCCCATCGTGCTAGGGATAAAGCATTGTAATTATTACTATTTACCGAGGAATTCCTAGTAAGCGCAAGTCATTAGCTTGCGCTAATACCTTAAAGGCCACGTGTTGAGTATCAGGTCAAGGGCACCCCGTGTCATAATCCTAACAATTGCATCTTGTGCAATTAAAGGACTTTTACCGATATACAACTCGCTCGGAGTCTCGAGTTGTCCGTGTTGGCTGTCGTACAATTCAGCGAGGATTTCAAGTCCTAGAGATCCAGGTGGTAGTACTCTGCCTGGGTACTTGGGAAAGAGAATCGTCTTCAACCTTTCGTCGTTTGAGATGAAATAGCATACGTGCTCCTAAATTCGCGCCCCAATACTTCAAGCAAGCATTTAATAAGTAAATTCCCCACCACTTCATACCTCTTCTCAAGATACAGCAGACTCGTCAACAATCAAGCCGATCTGCAAGCTTGATTCCTGATTAGGCGTGCACGTCCCCATTGTAGGCCCGTGTCGGGCCTAGATAGGAAACAAGCCGCCGATCGGCTTGATTGTTGACAAGTCTGAGCTACAGCCTAAGTCCTCACCGTCTTCTCACATATCAACTAAGTGGACTTGCACAAACATACATAAAGCTTGTTTGTCAAGGTACAGGGCTCCACAGACGGGCCGACGCTGCCAGTACCGAATTGAGGCAATGCCCACAATCCGTCGTGACTTGTTTGGCATTCGGTTTCTCGAACGCTAGCGCTTGACTCGCGTTAGTATAAGGGACCGACGTATTTGTACCACGATTCGCTATACGGACTAAACTATAGTTTGTTGTAGCTAAGAGTGGGAGTGACGCACAAGTCAGTTACAGAGTACAGACTAGTCGTGGCCGTGTAAGATATAGGGCCGAGGTTCGTTGCTAGTGTTGTCGATCACCTCCCAAGTCCTTGGCAAGTCTAGTGCTAGAGTTGAGTTACGCGGTATGTGCCAAGGGAATCTTTTGAACGTTCGGTTTTTAGACACCTTCTATGCACCTGGGCACCCGGGCAGTAATTGTGTAAATCTGCAAACCCACCCACGCACACAGCTCGCCGTTCCTTGCCCACAGAACAGAACTTACCACGTCCTTTTGTCAATCGAGACTTTGAGCTAGGGAGCAGACAACGACCAAGATGGGCGTCCTAACGTCCATAGAGGTTGACTTCTCAAAGTTGCTTCCATGCGGCGTAGTAACGATCATTTTCCTCATTGTTCTAGCGTCCAAACTAAACAATGGCGATAAGACGAAATCATCGATTCCGCATGCTCCTCGCATTCCGTACAAATTACCCTTTGGTTAGCAGCATTTCAATTACTCTTCACGTTGGCGCTCTAGTCGGACATGGCAGTGAGACTGATCACCATATGAAACATAGGACTGGATATGGCATGGAAGCTCGTAACACGCTTGCACTCGAACACGTTCGTCGAGTATATCTGCGACGAAGTCCTCGATACTCCCGGTCGCACGGTCGAGATGAACCTGCTAGGCGGTGATATCTTCATCACCGACAGAGCGGAGAATATCAAGGCTATCCAAGCAGATCAGTTCGCGGACTTCGCCAAGGGACAGACGCCACATGATGTGTTTAGTAGTATCTTGGGGGACTCGGTCTTCACAAGTAAGTGTGGTAACCGGCATTGTGTAACACAGTTGCTGATGTTAGGTTTAGCGGACGGGCCTTTGTGGAAGACGAGCAGGGAACAACTAGAGCCGCATGTACGAAGCCCGTTTATTCACGTAGATATGTGTTGAGAGATGACTGATCTGTGTTATACCAAAGGTCTCTCGTGTCCGTCCGGATGACATTCCTACAGCCGAGGAGCATATACAAAAGCTTCTAGGACTGATCAAAAACTCGCCTGAGAGAGTCGATGTGTACGATGTGGTCGACAGGGTAAATGCTGACACGAAGAGCCTTCCTGACGTCGTTTTGTCACTGACTGCCTCTAGTTCCAACTCGACCTAGTGAGCCAAGTATTCCTGGGAGAATCCACGAATTCACTATCCGCGAACGAACAGCCTTTCCGCAAGGCCATGGAGGAGCTTCTGACATTTAACACCAACCGTCTACTATTCGGGTACGTGGCACCTTCGCCAAAGCCTAACCTTGGCACTTGAGAATTGTGTTAATAAGATGTGCTCCTACAGACGCCTTGCAAACCTGTTTCCCGACTGGCTTTTTGCTCCTAAAGCATATCGTGATCTAACACGCTTCATCGACGATCTCATCGAAAAGACTTTGGCGCTGCCAATTAATAACCAAGCAGATTTGAAGACGGAGAAGGAGTTCAATCTCGTGGAGGATCTGGTCGCCACGCATCCGAATGATCGATACTTTATTAGGGGCCAGCTTATGGCAGTCCTGATGGCTTCCAAGGTACGTTCCGGCTTTCAATGTACCGACCCGTCTGAGCAAATTCGACGGCGCTAAAGTCCGGGGAAGAGGCGACGAGTCATTTCATCTCAGCACCTCTGAAAGCCCTGACACAAAACCGCAATTTAATCACGGCCATCTTGCATCTCCTTGCCTACTGCTGAGATACCCCAGGTTTTAGCGCCGTCGAATCTGCTCAGACGGGTCGGTAGCGCAAGAGTGATGAAGTGGAATACTGATGACCACGTAGGATCCGGGTGCTATTTTGGCCACTTGGACGATATATCACCTGGCCCGCCAACCAGCCCTGTATAAAAGACTTCAGCAGGAGATCGAAGAGCAGTAAGTAAAAGCTCATATCGGTGCGGAAGATAGACTTGATGCTAACCAGATTTTCTCATAAGCATTGGCATGGACGCGATTCCCACACCAGACCAGCTGAGGAAACTAGACCTCCTGGCCAACACAGTCAAAGAGTCCATGAGAATGTACCACCCGCTCGGCCTCAACATTCGAGAGGCCAGGAGAGATGCAATTCTGCCCGTCGGGGGCGGTCCAGATGGGAAAGATCCCATCTCCGTCTCAGCAGGACAGATCATTGGTAAGATTCTAACTAAAAAGCGTTACCAACGTCTTGAAATCCTACTATTCACAACCAACTAACCCTACTCACCCCTCTAGTCTACTCAGTCGCAGGCCTCCAGCGCAACAAAACCACCGTAGGCGCAAACGCCGACGTGTGGGATCCTGTACGATGGGAAACCTGGGCGCCAAAGTACGGCGACTATCTACCCTTTAGTATTGGGCCACGCCAGTGTCCTGGCAGAGTCTTTGGCCGTTTCCAGATTCAGTATATCCTGGTGCGACTTCTCCAGGAGTTCGAGAGCATCGAGTGGTGTGGACTTGGTGGCGATGGGGACAATGGCACGGAGGAGATGAAGATCAAGGTTGAGCTCAACCTTAAGTGCGCGGAGCCGGTTATTTGTAACTTCACTCCGCGTTGCAAAAACGCTGCTTAGTGAGATGCTATGGGATAGGCGCAGCTGGGACTTGAGAGACTAGAAAGGGTTTTGTGCGTTCAGATACCGCGGTGGAGACATTGGATTAGCATACAGATAATGACGCCGTGGAAATCCTCTGACCTTCCTATAGTCCGAGTTCTAGTGGCGTCAGACTATCGCGACATCTGGGATCTAGGTTACGTTCTTACTATGAATTGGCATAAAGAATCTAGTCCACATTCTCACTATAACTTGGCATAAAAAGGACAACTTTTATGATCTGCCCCTGTTCCTGGGCGACAATTAATTGTGGGCTAAGCCTCAGCCCCTACTGTGCACGTTGGAGCAACAATCCCTGCGGCGCAACGTATGTATGTATGTATTGAATTAACGTCCTGTTTGAGTCTGAGACTATATAAGACGTGAGCAGCAATAGCTGTTCAGGTAAGAATGGGATGTATATCAAGGGGTGATAGTCTATGAAAGTACAAGGGATAGTAAAGCCAGGCCTATCCTTGACCTATATCTCCAAAATTCAAGTGTTAAGGCCATGCTGGCTGCCTTCTTTGTGGTTTTGTTGTGTCAGAGACGCAACAGTTGGTGGAGGTTAGAGTAGAGGTGGAAATGGCATTGCCAGGCCATCTTCCACCTCCCGCTCTGGGTTGTATTGGTAAGGCCATGCTGGCTGCCTCATTTGCTTGTTGTGCCGTGTCCTGTTAGTGACGTCAACGGTTGGTGGGTGTTAGAGTAGAGGTGGAAATGGCATTGCCAGGCTGTTCTCTACCTCCAGCTCCGGGTCATATTGTAAGGCCATGCTAGCTGCCTTGTTTGCAGTTTTGTTGTGTCAGGAACGCAACGGTTGGTAGGGGTTAGAGTAGAGGTGGAAATGGCATTGCTAGGCCATCTTCTACCTCCCGCTCTGGGTCGTATTGGTAAGGCCATGCTAGCTGCCTTGTTTACGGTTTTGTTGTGTCAGGGACGCAACAGTTGGTGGCGGTCAGAGTAGAGATAGAAGTGACATTACCAGGCTATTGTCTACCTCCTGCTCTAGGTTGTATTGGTAAGGCCATGCTAGCTGCCTTGTTTGCGTGTTATGTATGAGAGGATTCAAGCGCTGCCCTCTTTCTGCTAGTTGTGTTGCTGTTCCCTTGAACAAACGTCCTAATCCTAATAGTGCACAGACTGCTGAAAATTTGTTGAATCTCCAGCTGCAACAAAGCCATCTGCGCACCTGCCCACAACGCTGCAGCGTAGAAATAGTGCTGTGGAGAGATCAGGAAGGGAATTCAAGATAGAAAAGGTAAAAAATTCAATAAATTTTGACCTTTCTAAAACTTTGGAAAGTTGGTGTTTGGTGCCTGCGGCGCAACAATTTGCCAGAACACTAGAACACCAGAACACCAAAATAGGAAGGGTGCTTACATCTCTATCTACTAGGTGCCAGGACATAAGGATGTAGCAAGCAATGAGAGAGCAGGCAGCCTAGCCAAGAGAGGAACTAAGAAAAGGCCTTCCTCTAACACCACTAGCCTTGCCATAACTGGCATCAAGATCAAGAACCTGGCTACTAAGGAGTAGCAGCAGACTATCAGCAACTACACTCCCTTAGCCATCCACAAGAACCCTAACACCTATGCTGCCAAGTACAAGTAGAAGATCTGCAAGAAGCTGAGTATTCCTATGGGAACTAGAAGGGAGACTGCTAGTGCCTTCTACTAGCTGAAGACTGGCCATGGATGCAGCAGCCCAGGCCCAGATGCCCTGAACCAGGAAATCATTACTGCTGCCTATTAGGCCCAGCCAGAC